>VXAU01005411.1:936179-978758 GCA_013399695.1 Formicarius rufipectus
GAGGGATGGAGGGGGGAAGGATGGAGGGAAGTACCGCGGGTTTGTGGGACCCCCCGCCGCAGAGTCTCAAGGTCGGGAGGCACTCACCCTGCCCGACATTTTCCCCCCAACTCCAGCCCGGCAGGGCCGGCCGGGGCAGGTGACACGACAGCGCGCCCCGGTGCGTCAGGGTTATGTCCCCTCGCCGGCCGCGTCCCGGGGCTTTCTCATCCCGAAGGCCCCACAGACGGATTTACACAACTCACTTCTCCCCCTCCCACCTCTCCCCCGGCCGTGGCGCCCCGAGAGCTCTGTTCTGTGAGGTGTCTCAGGAGCGGGCTAGACATGACCGAAATTGCCGCTTGTTGTCGTGTGTTGTTTGTTGGGAGGACCTGCAGTCGCTGTGAGGCCTGTGCAGAGAGTGGTGTCGCTCAGGTCTGCCTGACAGCCGTCATGTAATTCCTGAGCACACTTATTTTACATAATCCCTCAACAGTGATTTACCCACTCAAAGGATTTTGTAATGAGTTTGATATCTTTATAATTTTTTTTCTGCTTAAGCATATTTTATTTGCAGAAAATGTCGATTGCTTGTGTGATTAATCTGTCATAGTACAATTATATGTTGCAGTTGCCTGTTTGGGGTTTTTTAACTCACTTTTGATTCTAGCTATTGCTTCTGCGTCTTCTTCCTCTTTATCTCTGACCCCATTCACTCTGTCACTTCAGAACTCTTTTCTTTCAGAATTGGCATCCAGCTCCATCATAGACCTCTTCCAGGTTTGTTCCCGTCACTTGTCCAGTTTCTTTGTCAGAAGTAGTGGTTGAGCACTCTCTTTTTGTTCTTCATTATCGGCTGCCTCTTACAAGTTTGAGTACATTGCTTAAAATCTGGCTTCTCTGTCGCCTTTTGACTGTCATCGCTGTTCTTACTTTTTTTTGCCTGTATTCTTTGTGAGTCATCTTCAGTGATTCATTTAAAGAGTACTTAACTCTGTTGTTGCTTCAGCTTTGTTGATCCTTTCCCTGGAAGAGGCTCTCTGTCTCCTCGGTTTGCTATTGAATTCGATGTCCCAGAAATACAATTCAAATTATCAATCTCACTCCATTCACAGTTCATAAGATGATAGTTCACAACACTTTTATCCGAGCTAAAAAAATGTGTTTCTGCATCATCCTGTGTTCCTTGAGTTCCTATAGCATGAAGACAGGTACTGTCAACCAGGAACTGGTTGATTTTTTTTTTTCCCCCTTTTTTCTCCATTGCTCTGTATGTAGTTAAGGAACACTTGGTCCTCTGTGTGTGTCCTGTCCTGCAGGTCTGTCAGTGTGTCTTGACAGGGTCACTTGATAAACATCAGAGATTTTCTTTTCCTATTAAGACACAGATCTCCAACCACCAACCTGTGAATATTCCCTCTTAATTTGTGTCATTTCTGTCTCAAAACCTCATCATATGTCCTGCCTGTGCTTGTCTGTGCCTTAGAAGTTTTTTCAGCACATTTGTGTAGGTGCTTTTGCCCAGTGTGTTAATGCCAGGAAAGGTGGGGGCTAAGAAGAACGACAAGGTAAAGCAGCTTTCACATCACACATTAAATTCTTTTTTGAAGTCACAGTTTTCCTTTTAGGCACAATTGTGCTTGAAAATGGTGAACAGCTGATGTGTGGATGACATTGCTTGTTAAATTAGTAACAGATGTCATCCCTGTTGGTTTTTCTGTCACTGTGTTATAAATTGTATGTTTTCATAGCTTGTGCTCTGGAGTCTGGGGCTGCTTTGTCCTGTGTACGTACACAAAAAACAAACCTCACTATTTGCCAATTTCTTTCTTCACAGCTTTCCTCTAGCAATGTTGCTTAAGTCTTGACCTGGTGAGGTTGCTTATCAATAAAAGTGTGTATCCCTTTAAAATATGTATACAATCAGAAGCTAATTTAGAATTCATTTCAGATGTGAAAAATCAGGTGAGCATTTTCTTGCTCGCTGAGATGTATTGTTCCTGCTGGGTACTACAGCCATGGATAGAGACCTCACTTGTTTCTTCAGGAAATCTGTTTGATGCTCTGGTGCTCTTCATCTCATCCGTGGTGCTGAGTCTGATGAATCCCTGTGTCTGCTGTGTCTCTGTTGCTGGGCCACAGGCTATGGGGCCAGTAGCAGTGGCAAGGAGTTGGGCTCTGCTCCTTTTTCCTGCACTGGTAGCCATGAGCCTGCTTTTGGTGGGAGAAGTTGCTTAATCCACTGAGCTTTTTACAGGCAGATTTCACACAATGAGTCCTAACACAGAGAGGGAGTTGAGAGTCATCTGCCTCTTGCTTTTTTAGGTTTCTAGTGTTAAATAGCTGTTTTATCTTCATGTTCTCTTTTGGAATTAGAAAGTTAAATCTTGCAATATAGTCACTGGATATCTGTTGTTTATGGTTCTATAGATAGGAATACATCAGCTTCCTGTGACTACTCTAATTTTTCCCCTTTTTCCTTACTCATTAAGAGAAGCTTCAATCCTGACCTATTATGTTAATGTTGAGACTGTATTGAAAAGGATGTTTCTTAGCTGTGTTTTAATCAGTGTCAGTTTGATAACATTTCAGTGATGATAATTTATGAAGCTACTTTATGTGGCTGAATTGTGACTGATGTCTGCACTAGTTTGCAACAAACTCACTTGACAGGTATGGATTTCCATGATGTGTGGTGTTTGCATTATGAGCATGTGTCCTTTGAACTGCATTTCTTAATTAGGATGTAATGTCACTGTGCTTGCCTTCCCAGCAAATCTGACTTGTAAGTTCCTTTTTGTTGTTGCTGCTTTTGTGCTTTGATGACTAGAAGCAGCGAACAGCAGACTGTCACCCCATACAGAAAGTCTAAATATTTAATCTGAGTTTTGGAGTTTCTCTGTCATAACTAATGCCAGGTTTTGTCCTAACTGGTTACTTGTCTGTTGGAACGTTCTGATTATCCTGGTTCACCTTTACGGTGTATTTTGCTGATGGGGCATGTTAGAGCAGACAAGCTCCTGAAACCTGTCCTACTTTGGGAAATGCTTCTGACTAAAGCTTAAAGCTGAGTAGATGCCTGAAGTATTACAGGTTAGTTATTTGAATATTATTTTCAGCACTGACAGTTGGAACAGTCAGTTCTTTGCTCTACCTGATGAGCTGGTGGCCAGGAGAAATTCAGGGTATTTTATTTCAATTATCTTTCTTAGTAAGACTTTCAGAGCTTTGCAGCCTACCTGTATTCTCAACAAATATAGCATGGCTGGCTGGTGTTCATACTGGTTGAGATTAACTTTTCTTCTTTCCTGAAAGATTTCCAGAGTCTTCTCCATGCCCCCCCCAACTTGCATTACATTGAAAAAGGCAAGTCCTGCATCTCACAAAAGTGTATGCCCACTTTTATCCAGCATCTGATGTTGTCTAAATCTTGCTTAATCTGCTATGCATCTTTTGTCCTTTGTATTTTGTCATGGCACAGCACCAAATATGGTTTAGGCATTATTTAAAATAATCTGTTCAGCATCTGTTACAAGTTAGTGTAGGGTTCATCCTTGCATGAGCTGTTCAAGGAGTGGTGTAAATACATTAATTACTGTGTTTTTTAATGCCCGGAGTGGCTCTACCACATCAACTTCTAGCTTTTCAAACCCACTGGGTGTCTGTCCTTGTAATGCCCTTGTATTTCTGTAGCCTCCAACTTTCATAAATTAGTGATGATTCTGGTTTCAAAATGATGTTAGTAAATCTGAAGTGTTCTGTGTTGAAAGCTTTAAAAATTAAAATCTGCTGCCTGATTCCCTATTATTTCTTGTGATGATTCTCTCAATTATCAGTATCCTAGTTACAGGGGCTGAGACCTGTTTATCCCTATGTGGGTGTAACCCAAACTGTGTATTCTACACCCTGTGTGCCATTTCTGTTAATAATGGATCGCTGGCAGCAGCTGCCCAGGGCACAGCTGACCCCCCCAGGCTACCAGCTGGTTGTCAGAGAACCCTGTGAGACAGGGGAGTGCTTCTGTCTTCACACCAGGGACTCAGTTGTGGAAACTCCCCTCTGGGGAGGCATCAGCACCTTCACACCCACCTGAGGGGTCATCTCTGCTAATGGGCCATCAGGGGCTGGCACAATGGGCAGCTCCAACGGCCTTAGACCTCCAAAGATTCCCAAAATACCCCATGATTCACGGAGTTAAATCAGCTATTGTGAAACTCCACACCCTGGGGGAGGGACTGAGCATTCCTACCTGAACCTAAGCATATATAATCTTGGGGTTTGGGGTCCTCTGGTACCACTTGTTGGATCCAGAGGGGGACCAGAATCTCAACAGGACTGCGACTGCCACTCTCGGCCACACTGTGACCATCAGCCTCACCAGCAGGTTTTCTTTTACTTTGTATTCAGGGGCACCACATGGTGCTCAGCATAGGGGCTAAGGAACACCGTTCTGTTCAGGCAGCAGGGTGCTGGATTATACAGCTGTTTTTGAGGGTTAAACCAAATTTTTCTCTGTATCACTGTATTTACTATACTTTTTCTGGTAAATTGTAACTCTAACCTGTAATCTCTTTGTGGGTTGGGTTCATTTCTCCTGCCAGTTTACTTTACAACAGTACATTTAGCTTACTGCAGAAGGATATGAAGCCATTCCTTACACCTGGAGAATTGCTTATTAGCTAATTAGAATGGCAGTCACTTGTGCCAGGGTGCCAGTGTTGTATTGAGGATATTTGAATTTGGTGCTGTATTTCGTGTGTTGCCAGTGCCTTTTTGCCTTTACCAACATTTCAGATGCAGTTCCTTGATTTCATGGAAGGTATTGAATTGTAGTTGAGGCCATCCACTCTTACAGGTTTTTTTTATTTCGTTTTTTTACGCACAAGGGCAGAATGTTTCTCAAAACATGTTTTGTTTATTGCCCACAGTGAATCCATGGGGAAAAAAATAAAAAAAAAAAAAATCAAAAAAATTTAAACCGCAGCTGAAACATTCCTTTCTATTGTAGAAAAGCATGGTTTTGCAGAATTGCTTAAAAATTAATCAAGGTTACTAGTTAGTTACTGTACATTATTTGTACTGCATTTGCTAATTGGAAAAAGCTATTTTCAGTAGAGTAAAACATGAAAGAATTCCTTATAGTCTTACAGGTTTGTTAAAACGTGAAATAAACACATTTGTTTACAGTTCTCACAAGAAAGCTATCAGCAGTGGTTAAGGAGAAAAATTGGCTGTGTTTCAGCACGTTGTTTTTTTAGAGACAAGTTAATTGTTGAGATCCTGTGGAGTGGAGGATGAAGGGAATACTGTAGCTTTGGACATTTGGATTGTTTGTCTTCTTTTCAGACCTGTGCTCTGGTTCTGAGTTGTGTGCCAGTCTGGTACTCCATCGGTGACCCTGCTGGGGTTCCTCGGCTGCTTTAAGCGGGGGAAAAGGGAATGCTGTTGTTCATGAGTGGCAGTTCCATTCGTTTGTTTCTGTCCTTCTGTGTCATTTATTGTTTTCAAGGGCTTAAGCGTGTAGCGGCATAGCAGAGCAGATTGAGGAACTGATCCTACTTAAAACAGGCTTTTTCTTTGAAGTATGTGTGGACCTTTATGCTCCTGTGGCATTTTCGCTATAAGAGACATGGGGGAAAGGCAGAAAACATGAGACAATTTAAGGAAGTGACTTTAAATTGACCTTTCAGCTGCAGTTCTCATAAAAACATTTGCTTTTACAGGTCTTTGCAGTACAAAAGCTAAATTCAAATATTGGCATCTATGAATAGAGTAAGAACTGAGTGTTGGATGCCAGCCTGTTCCTGATAAGGTGCCTGCTTTGTTCGGTACCTGAAAGGGTGGAGTGCCTTTTAGATGGTTTTAAGGGGAAGAGTGTTTGTGAAAAGAAACAAAAGCTTGTAAAGAGCCGCGTGGTGCTAAATGAGCTGTCGCTGTGGTGTTTAGGCAGACACGGGAGTCAAAGCTGGACCCTGCGGTGGTCAGGAGCTGGGTGTCATGGCAGAATGGCAGCTGTGGTGTCCTCTGGGACATTTCTGGGCTTGGCTCTTTGTTCCACATGGTGGTGTTGCCGCAGGTAGCCAGACTCGCTGCGTATATTGCTCGAGTGACTCAGCCTAATGAGTGCAGTTTGTTTCAGCGTGGGATAAAAGGTGTCTCTATTTTTGTATTGCTTGTGTACATCATACTGCACCTAAGTTAGCATAACTGCTACTGGAGTAATTCACAACTGCGTTTATAAACCAGCCTTCCTTCCCTTTGTCTCCTTAATTATACTTTTTCTGTTCTGACATAGGTTGTAGGTTTCTCCATGTTAAGCTCCTGATAAATGTGTGTAGATCCTATAACCTCTGTGTAATATCATCACACATTGACTGTGCTTTGATAACCTGAATTTCTAGGTAATACACCATGAATTGCTTATCAAAGCTTTTTGCCTTCTTTTTTTTTTTTTTTTAATGACAAAGTTGAGTACTGCCTGTAATTTTAAATTTTTTTTTTTCCTTTCCCCGACTTTATATGGACACCTGACCGTAGGAGTCTTCCAATCAAACTGTTTTTAATTATAGAAACTAACAGGAAAAAGACCCAACCCTGTGGTGGAGATTGTATACTTTGTATAAAATGTGCTTTGTTGGTCAGACCTGAACATGAAGGAAAAACTCCTATGCCACCAACATTTTCAAGAAGCTTTTTCTCTACCATTCCAATACAATTAAAACTTTTGGATCTAAATTTAGCTAGGAGAATCTAAATTTGCGAGAGGAACTATTCTGTTTTCTATGACTAAAGGAACAGTTTATTTGAGAAGCAACTTTAAAATAAAGAAGTCTCAGTTCTCTTGGGACTCCCTTCCGAACAGGATAAGTTTCACTGAATGTAATGGAAATAGATTAAGGGTGGGGTGAGGTGGAGATACAATGTTTCTACAATATTTAGCGTAAAACTTTAAATAAACGTTAAGCTTACATTTCCATTACTTAGCAGGCTTATCTATCTGTGATTTGATTTTTTTTCCAGCTGCTGTACAATCATCAGCTGCTCACTTGTGGCTGCTTTTTAGTTTTTGTAGCCTGGTCATTCTGAATTACACAACTCTCTAGACACAAGTGTCACTTAGAGATATGACTTGAACACCAGTCTTCTAAGTTTGGTTGTCTTTATTGACAGTCACATGGTGGTTTGATCTATGAGGGAATTTTATTGGGAGTTGAACATAATATTGGATCCCATTCAAGAAAAAGTAGCTTATCATGTCTGTTTTTATTAAATTTTTGCAGCTTTCTTCAGGAGTCAGTGAAACTGAAGTGTTTCTAAGGATTAGTGTAGGTTGCATTTTGGAGTGAGCATTCAGACATTACTGTTAATTCTGTTTTCCTCTTGGTCAACCATTCAAATTACAAAACTTCTGGTCTCTGTTCTGCAGTTGGGATCTGTCTTTGGATTGACTTTATACATTTGAAAAAAAATTATGATGTGTTTGCCTTGTGTTTTATAACCAATGACTTTTCTGTTTGGACACAATGAAATTAATTGTTGAAAATTTGAAGTTGCCTGCCAACGCTTATAAAACTGTATTTCTTATAACAAAATGATCTTTTTAGTGCAGGTATCAGCAAAATGTATGAAATATGACTGTCATGCAATTTAGCAGCTGTGCTTCAGTGTTTTCTGTAATCTGCATTTAAAAACTCCAAACCTAACAGCAATTAATTCTGCATGCCTTACCTTTTTTTCCTGTGTGGCATTACTTAAAGGTAAACACTGCTCTCTCAATGTAGGTTGTGAGTGCTGCATGTGTGCTTTTCAGAGCAGTAGTGTGAGGAAGCTGGCAGTGGAATGGCAGGACGGCCTCATCCTTATGACAGTAACTCCAGTGATCCAGAGAATTGGGATCGGAAATTGCATAATAGACCTCGTAAACTTTGTAAACATTCAAGGTAGGTGTTATGTACCATCTGTCACATCTCAAAAACTACAGTGAAAGTCCATCCTAAAGGCTACTGTATCTGGTTGTGGCAAGTCCTGTCATGAATATTGTAATTCTTCTTAAAAGGACCGCTTCTTAATCTTTTAAAATACATTTTCTAACATAACTGATTTGTCAGCTTCCTTAATCTGTGCTTAGTTTTGCCATGAGTTGCATTCCAGTCTTTTTTTTTAAAGCTAAATGCCTTCTGTGCATATCAAGACACCAGTTGAATGACTAAATATGTGAATTTTTTTGGGTGCTTGCTAGAAGTTACTTCCTGTTAACCACTTTTTCGTTGCTGGTACTCTCTGTTCAGTAGCATAACATGTGCACTTTGTCTATGGTGAGAACTAATAGTTGCCTGCATGCAAGAATCACTCTTTGTAGCACTTTCTTTGTAAAGCTGTGTGTCAGATCTTGCTTTTGCCTGCATCCCTCACAGTAAGAATGCTTTTTAAATGCTTCTTGATTTGACAAAATTATGATGTTAATCAGTGTTTTTTCCAGCATAGTGTTCAAAAAAGAACAAAAAGTAAAGCCATTAGTCACCTTGCAAATGCATGTGAAGAAGCATATTGCTGGAAATATATTTCAGCATTCAAATAAGTGTGTATCTTCCAAGTACTTTGCCCTTTTAGGAGTGCTAAATATAACTGAAACATCTCTGTTAGCAAGCTAAAATTGTTAGTGATTTAAGCGTTCCCACTTGCAGGATGATAGGAAAAGAGCTAAGGAGCATATTCAGTAACAACCTATTTCACATTTTTACTGCAGATAAACTGGATTTTAATGTTGCCCAAAGTATTCTATGGGACATTAATGTTGTGTGGGTTATTTTCCTGTCATTAAATCTTGGATAATTGTGAGAAATCTAAAAGGGCAGGAAAAAAAGAATGCACCAATAATTAAAAGGCTCCCAGGGAGATCCATGTAATTAGTGGCCTGTGATGTGAATAATGGAGTGATTAACACAGAGCCGAGGAGGGTGGCTGGTGCTACTGGTCAGTACAGGCCTGTGGAATGTAGCTTTGTGCAGCTGATGTTCTTAATAAGGTGATGTGTCTGGAGGGTGGTTGATCTGTGCTCCCTATTTAGGATTTCAGGATCACAATATAGCGCAGCATCAGCAGTGAGCAGTGTTGATATAAGGGGGCATTGTATGGGGATGGGGGACTGGTTGGTGGGTGATTCACTGCTGAGCCCAATTCGTGCATTATTGCAGTCATCTCCATTCCCATGCTGCCTCCCATGACTGGTGATCTGGAACAAAACCCAAAAGTGATACTGGTACAGATGACCCGTGATGTGGAGTTTTAAGTAGTGAAAAGGACTCGTTAATAGCATGTGATCTGAGTGGTTTGATAAACTGTGCAAACAGCTGTGTGTTCTTCATATGAGTGGACAGCGTTTGACAATCAGGAGACAAGGACCAGAGCCAGGGTTGTCAGCTATGTCAGCCCTTGCTCTTCGACCTGTTGGCACTGGAAGGGGTGCTGCCTCCTCTGGTCAAAAGGGCTGGTGCAGCTGTTAGATGTGTAGTGGAGTTATTGAAAGTCTGGTGTCAGCAGCTCAGAAATCCCTCTAAGATCTTCCCTGAAGTTGTAGAAGTTACTAAATGCCTTTTGAGACAGGGAAAACTTGAAGGTTAAACAGTTAAACAGTCGCTCAGGATCGTTGCAGGAACAGCATTATGGGGATGAGCTGTAGTCAGTAGGCAAGCCTGTAATAAATTGTAATAGCTGGGTAAATCCAGTCCAGAGAAATATGGCATGTGCCTAATCATGTGTGGATTATCTGTTTTAGGGTAGTGTTGAAATAAAAGGCTGTGCAGTTTTCTGAAGAGAGTATTTGATGCAGGTAAGAGGTAACTTAGGGCAGTCTATAGCATCTGCTTTTCAGAAAGGTTGATCATTTAATATGATCTGATGTCAAGGTTCACACATCAGAAGGAGTGAAATCTGTGCCTCAAAAATAATGGCAGCTAAGTTGGACATATTTCTGGGAAAACATGATTTGTTTCCAATGAAATGCTCAATGGTGAGTGTTTTATGTAAGATTTTAATGTGTATGGTAGGAAAATAGTGTTCAAGTTAATAGGTGATCGCTTTCATTGTTTATTCTCAAATGAAGTATGGTCATTCTGAAAATCTCTGAGAATGATAATCTAAATAATAGTTTGACATTGTAATAGAGTAAGGGACAAATTAAGGATAAATATTTTGTTACCCTATTCTTTTGAGATACTTGATTACTTCAGAGCGTCCAATTATTGGAAAACAGTGTACTTTATTCAAAAGCCTAAAGGAAATAATTGGATTTTGTGTGGCTGAATATAGACATATTACTATCGATTCTGACTTAATTGACAGATTTTTCTCTAGACAAGTGAAAATCTATGTGAAAAATGCAGTATCAGGAGAAATGTGTATTTGGAAGCATAAGTTGTAATAATATACCTTTGAAGGGTTTGAGTACTGCTGTCTTGTTTGTCTTTCACTTTCAAAACACACCTTGTTATCATGAGAAAAAAGTACTTTTAGTTTGGAAAATGTAATGGTGAAATAAGAACTTTATTATGAATCTCAACAAGGGAGACATATCTAAGATGAAAGCTGAGCTTGTCACTTGGAGCTTTGGAGTGTTTAATCCTCCAGCCTTAACCTTCTTAAAATAGCTTAGATAACTTTCTAGACTTAAAAAAAACCCAACCTTGTCTAGGGCTATGGGGTGTCCTTCAGTGTGCAAAGCTCGTGTGGAAGCACAGAAAGCCATGGGGCTTTTCTCCCACCGCTGTGCCTCTGTCTGAGGCCAAGCACATGACACAACTGTCCAAAGGGTCTATGTGTTGAACACTTACACAGGCCACAACTCTATCCTGTTGTTTCTCGTTGGGTCAGTGTCCAATTTTTGAAACCTGCCAAGCTGAACTGTTGTTTTTCTCTCCTTTTTCTTACTCGTTCTGAGATGGGCAATGGAACGGAAAACTCAAAAGGGAGAGATGCAGAAAAGGAGGACTAAAAATATAATGCAGATGATCCCTGGTATCTAAAGAGCCTGACAGGATGAATTCATGTGGTGCTAAAGATGACTAACTAATGATACAGTCTTGTTTGTCTCAGCTATTACAAAATTTTTTTTTAAGATGCTTTTTATTTAAGTACCCAAGTAAGATGGAAGGAAATGTTGTGGAACAATATGTTGACTAAATGGTGGTGAAGGTTGAATAAGTGATGTCTGAATTCATATTTTCATTATCAGGTATTGCTGTTCTGTATTCTCTATTTAATTTTTCATTGTTTATTAGCTTCCCACGTGTAATTTCTCTATAGTGCTGCAGTGCTTGTTGTTGTTGGAACACTTTAATTCTCTTGTAGTAAGTGCTTTTTCTGGAGTTGTGGTGAAAAACCTCTGGCTTTAATTTGCCTCTTCCTTCAGATTTTTCCTGGGTTTTATTTTCTGAATCTGCTTCTGTTATAGTCCCTTTTGATACTTTCTTATATGTTCTTGGTGCTTAAGTAGTATTAGATCCAAAGTCTTGCCTGCACTACTGCATTTATGAACAAGATGTGGCTGTGCAACAGTTCTGTTGCCATGACTCTTGAAACTTTGAAAATCTTCAGTTTTTTTAAAAACTTTTCCATAGATGTGAAGTTATTGTGCAGATGCTAAATGATGAGATTTTTTTTTTTTAACCCCCATAATATTACTTTTGCATGCTGGGTGATGCATTTGTGGGTTGTGAATGGAAATGCCACTTGTCCCAGCATTTTGTAAGTATGTGAAGTATTCCCAGAAGGATCTTTTTCTTGTCTCTGGAATGATACCAAAGTGTATAATGTTTTCTGTTGTGGGACAGGTTGTATTTCTCTTGGTGTGAGCTGAATTTCTGCAGATTTTACAGCATGAGACAGGGCTACACCATGTATGACATCAAAATAATCAGACCTGCTTCTGCCATGGGCTCAGGTCCTACTCTGCACTACCATGCATCATCTGCTGCAAGGTAACTGCAAACATGCTTTATTTGCAATGTGAGACTGGCAGATCACAATCTCCTCATCTAGGCTTGGTGGGCACCAGGATGGAAAGCCCTCAGAAGAAACTGAGATGGGCCCGGAAGAGCAATCATGCTCACAACTAGAACTTTTTATGGACAGCTCTTCTCTTTGTTGTTTGTACCTTTTATCTCTGAGAGTAGAAACTATAAATGCTACATACAGTAAATGTTTGGACCCAGTTCTTTTGAATTTGAACTTCTGAAGGCGGTTTTTAATAAATGGAGGTACTTTCCAATTCTAAGGAGGATAAAATGTTTCTAAGTTTCCTAAAGTTTCATTTTTACCTGTCATCCATTTTGAAAATGGAGCAGGAATTGGTATATAAATAAAGATAACCAGTATTCTTTTATGAAGGTCTTGTGTTTGGGTAGCTTGGCAGAAGTCACAAGGTGTGAATGTGTTCAATCCTAAAGGTTAAGTCCTTGCTGCTCTAAGAATTCCCTTTGGCAACTGAACGCCAGTCATGGGATTTTTTTTGTTGTTTCCTTCTTGAAATGGAACTGGATTACTAAGGATATTACTCATGGTTGAGTGAACACACTGAAGACCAAAATTATGTGAATATTAAAGAATTTTGAGGGAGGAAAGTGTTGACAGAGTTTCTGTGTGGAACCGAGGGAAGATCCTCTAGCGCTTCCCAAACTGGGCAGTAAGAATTCTTTCCAAGGGCTTCCTTCCTGGGCATGGAGCCCCTAGTTAAGTGTGGCTGCTGGACTGTGCTTCTGCAAGATTTTGGTGGGGGCTTGTCTTGGCCTGAGGGGTAGTTTTATGGGAGTCAGGAGCAAACCTATCCATGGCATGTTCTTTCTACCTAACACAGGAATAAATGAGGGCAAAGCATGCTAATTCTGCTGTGGAGAAGAGACCCTGGGTAGGGAACCAGTGCTGGAAGAACTTCCATGCACCTGTACTTTTTCTTGCTGCTGGGGGATTGTTCTGCTGGAGGCAGAAAAATGCCTGAGAGAAGTTTTTCCAGTGTGTTTTCCATATAGGTTATTTTAGCCATGTCTTCATGGATTATTTTGAAGGGAAAAAAGCTGACAAGGCTGATGGTTGTTATTTCCCTGGGGCATGGGGATATGGTGGTTGTGTGAACCCTCACAAGACCCTAAAAACAGTAGAAAATTCACTGGCTTGGGAAATTGAAATTATGTGAGCAGAAATTTTCCTTGCATGTCCAAAGAGCTGACTCTTC
Organism: Formicarius rufipectus; assembly: GCA_013399695.1. Lineage (NCBI taxonomy): Eukaryota > Metazoa > Chordata > Aves > Passeriformes > Formicariidae > Formicarius > Formicarius rufipectus. The sequence continues at coordinate 949,384 of VXAU01005411.1, forward strand.
AGTCTACAAAGCCAGTGTTCTCTCCTGCCTTTCTAATCACAAGTGTCATGTTTTCCTTACTGAATTCTTGCTTTATAACAGCAGTCATTTGCTGAACAATCCCCCTTATTTCTTCAGCTTTCATCATATTTTAACTATGACATCTTGATTTTTATTTATTTTATGACTTTTAATCTATTCCTCCAGTGTATTGTGTCTCCTTAAAACAACCTACAGATAATCTAAAAAGCATAATTTAAATAAAACTGTTGCATAGTGCTTACTTATCCTTCCCTAAAGAAAAAGCCTTCAGAAAATTTACCCTGACTTGTGTATTAATTTTTCTATGTTGCTTTTAGTACTCAGTGGGCACAACTTATCAAGAATTTGATGATCTGTTGATGTGAAGATGCACTTCAGGGGTTGATGATCTGATTTCTGATCAGTAAACATACTGATAAGTGTAATTATTTACTAATAATATTTAGGTTGTCACGAAGAGTAGTACTTTTTGCCTGTCTCAGAGTTGCTGGAAAAGGGATGCTTGTAGTTAAAAAATGGAGGTTGTGCTGTCTTGTTCTCCAAAGGTTATCGCTGTACCTTCTCGTGAACTCAGTGAAAGGTGAATTCATTTAAAATATTAATCCAGACAGACTCTGCAGGGACCGCATGAACCGTCCCCTGAAGCTCGCTGGGGTTTGTCAGTCTGGAGCGACGAGGAGCACAAGTAGCAATGTGACAGGAGAGAGTTAGCCAAGCGAGCCGTGTCAGCCGCGGTGTTTGCGAGCCGGCAGGAGCAGCAATAGCTCCGCGGATGGTCCGTGGCGCGGTGCCCACGCCGCCCGGCAGCGCTGCTGCCCGATGGCTGCGGGTGGAGGGGGCCCGAGAGCCGCGGCTGAGCTCGCAGGTCACACGTCAGCGGTGCACCACGCATGGCTGAGTCAGGGACTGGCTGACTGACTGACTGGGAGAAACTGAATCGAATTAATATCTGGAGGGGCTGGCGGCTCTGAGCACTTAATGGACTGTGCAGCTACAGTCTCTTATCCGGGAGGGGAGGATGATGGAGGAGAAAGTGAGGCTCGCTGATGGTGCTGTGGGCTACTGAAGAAATGATGGAGATGCCAAATATGCTGAACTTAACAAGTAATGCCAAAGGATGCTGATCTGGCTTTCAAAGCTGCCTTATTGGAAGGAACGGAATTCCTTTGTGCTCTGATTCCGAAATTATTTCCATGCTTTTGTGTTTCTTCCCTGGTAGACACAAGAGGAAGGTGCGTACTTGCTAAGAGGAATTTTCTATGGGCATTGTTCCGGGGAAGAATGAGGAGAAGTGCTGTCCTTTGTGTGCACAGGTCAATTGAAATGTCGTGCGCTGACAAAGAACAGACTTCAGGGGGAGGAAGAGGGACATAAGCTTTGTCGTTGTGTAAGTCCTGACAGGATGAGCAGAAGAGATTCCTTCTAAAGCCTCAGAGCATGGCATCTTCAACTTAGTGTGTAGGTAAAGCTCTATATCTGATTCTACAAGTGTTGATTATGTGAATCATCCTATGGAAGGATGGGATATAAGTTTATATTTTAAGAGGAGTTAATCTAAGTTTTAGAAGACAGACGAAAAAAGGGTGAAAATCTTCCGTAATATTCCACTGCTGTGTCCATTTATTTAAGGTTTCAAGTTGGTTTTGGGGGTAATAGGGGTACTGGTTTAGCACCATAATTTTGTGTAGACAAGAGGTGGTTTTATAAAACAAGTAAGTTTATTGGCAGTATTCAGTAGGATGCACTTGGAGTTTTTGTATTGAAATACATGCTAATTGTTTTGGCAGTAGAATTAATTCAGTTTAATGACTTCTTTTAATAATTAGTAATATATTCAGAGCAATATGTTGCTATGCATAAAGACAAACTGAAACTCTCATTCCACGGATGACTCCAAAGCATTGAAGAGCATTTACATTTTTTAAATACAGCTCTTTCCTTACTACAAAAATAGGAAGCATTACCAGTATGACAAGCATGCCATTTTGATGGTACTTTTTTCCCTCCTTCACATCATATTAATTAGATTTTCTAAAATAAAACCTTGAGCTGATTTGGTTTTCTTCATGAGGCAAGTGCTTTTAAAGAAAATGCCTCATCCCTTTACAAAGGCAGAGCTTCCTTGAGCCCTGACTGAAGGGGAAAATGATTTCTATCACTGACTTGAAGTTCATGAATGAGTGCAGTGCTCATGTTCCAATGCTTCTTTGGAACCAGGAAAGACTGTATATTGAATTTGTGGAGGTTGCATAAATATACAAATATTCATGAGGTTGTCTGGCTGTTTTGGTTGGGCTTTGGGTTATGTTTTGTTTTTCCCTGTAGGAGAGTAACTGTTGAAGCGATACCCTTCCCTTTTTAAACTCATGGGTGCAAGGCAGTCTTAGATATATGGTGCTTTTTTGAGCTTTAATGAAGGAGGAAATGAGGCTGTTGGTTTGGTTTGGTTTTTTGTCTCTTATGTTTTTAAATGAAATGCAGTATGTCGCTAAACATGCAGCTTATAGGCCGGGCTGGTGCTGTGCCGCAGTCATTGCCCGTGGCTCACCTAGCACTGTGTGCAGCTGGTGGTCACCAGCTTGGGAACTGACTGGAAGTTGACTTTGCAGATACTTCTCCTGGTGAGATAGAGATCCAAAGCGGTAATGACTGTCTTGGAGACTTCAGGTTAATGCAGTGTAGCACCAAGTGCCCCATGAGACCCACAACTTCCTGACACATTGAGTTATGAGAAGGTCACTGCTGTTTGGGTAGTCCTAGTGCTGTGTCTGGTTTGCAGAGTGCTTCTGTCAAGCACAAGAGTTCCTAACTGTTCGCCTGTTCTTTCAAAAGGGGCAACTCTGCTTTTGTCAGTCCCGTTTCCATCAGTGTAGGTGGGTAGGAAACTGCATCAACACAACTGTGGAACTCCCTGGTGAGTGCCGATTTGGCTTGCCCACCTTGCTGGGGACAGGTTTGGAATTAGTCCCTCATGTTGCTGGTGTGAAGTGAAGGGTGTTTGCATTTCCCTGCTGAAACAACCTGGCCCCAGGGGCTTTGTTAGAGGGGAAGAAGATGTTATTAACAAGTTCTTCTGTTCAAAAAAATCAAGGTTATATGATCATTCTGTTGTCTTCTTTTTTGCCTCTTTACAGGAAAACAGAAGTCCCAGGTGGTCTTTCACATATACTGGCCACAGATGTAGCTCCTTTTTCAGACTAACTGGTAGAGCAACTCGGTGACACAGTTTTCCTAGCCACATACTGCAGGGTAAAGCCAGTGCCTCTCTTCTGACATGCTAAGCTCCAGCTCATCTTTTCCCTTTGCTTGGGTTAAAACTCATGTTAGTTGCCTTGTTAATGGTAGAGATGGATTGCATTTCAGTGATAGTATTTATCTGAGTGCTCATGCTGTTAAACAATTGGAACTTCACGTTTTGTCAGGTATATATCCAACAGATCAAAGAAATATTTTTTATGTACTGTGACTCAACAGTGATGAGATTTCAGACTGACATTTTAGAGGTCACTACGATGAATGAAGATTCATGATTCAGATGGTGCTGTCTCAAGCCAAACTGCCTGAATTCTCAGAAATCCTTCCATTGTGGCTTGCATCTTGTGGCTAATAGATGATGTGCCAGCCTCGCAATTAGCATTAATCTGTGCATTAAAAGGAGGGAAGTACAACACAGCAGCATGCAAATGAGTGGTGTGGCCAGCTGCAATTTGAACAGCTCTTTGAAATTATTTACTAATCTGTCTGTCTCAGAAACCATTTATTTAGTATTTCAGGATGATGTCCTCCTCCAGCTGGCAGCCTCTGCCTCTTCCATAGCATGATGTGCCTCCACGCTCAGAGGGGTGGACGTGGCCAGCAGCAGGAGCGTGACGAATGATCTGTGCACGCTTCCTCGGCCTCCCAGGCTTGCTGGCTGCTCCCTCCAGGGCAGGAGCAGCCCCAGTCCCCATCCTGGGAGGGCACAGCCATGCCCGCTGCGTGTAGTCCTTTGGGCACAGCTGAGGAGGAAGTTTGGTGCTAGCTGAGTCAGGGTGACTTCCTGTAGCACCTGTTTTCCTGTGAAGAGATTATTAACTCGGGTTCACCCTGTTTCACTGGGAGCTCTGAGTCACTGCTTAGAGGGTAATATGGCTTTAGATGGTTTTCTGGGTTAAGAATCAGATTTTAATTGTCCTCTCTATTAAAGGGTAATTCATGTCTGCTCTGCCAAGAGGCATGATAAGCCTCAGTGCCCTTGCAGTGGTTCAGTTTCATTGGCTAGCGTACTTCCCTTCTTTAAAGCAAATGGAACACTTGAGCTGCTGAGAAATCATGAGTCATGCATTTTGATACTATAAAACGTGGCACCTGTGAAACTCTGGTTCTCACAGCATGGTTAGTAATGTTATCAGGTCTAGGATCAAAGCACTGCTTGAAGAGAGACCTGGTCACATGGAGCTTTAATGGGATTTGTGGAGATGTTTTGTCACCAGACTGCTGCTGGAGTACCCCATGCATATACACACCCCTCTTTGAGGGATAGGTGTGCATGATGTGCAGATACAAATGCATGGATGAAATACAGAAGTTCTTTAAAAAAAACCACAAAAAACCACAAAAAAAACAAAAACAAAAAAAACCAAATTGACAATTTCTTGGGAAGTTTAGGTGTAATAGTAGTGAATATCATCATGTATAAACTGGGGTCAGACATTCGTTTCAAGTTAGATTTTAATTACGGGCTGTAAATCCACATTTCTGATAATTTATGGGCGTATTTTGTGCCTATTGAGATTGGTTATATTTTGTGTGGGTGTAGATATACATTGAAGGAAAGGTGAAAAGGTTTTCTTAAGTTGTTTTTGTTTTGAAAGGGAGGTTTGCCAATCTCACTCTTGCAAACTTGTACGCATTTCACTTCTGTAATAGAGAATTTACCTCTCTAATGGAGAAATAAAACAAGTAAGGAGACATGTTAGCCACATGTATCTTAATACCTTCCAAACAGCATTGGAAGTCCTGAGGAAATATCCATTTCCTTTTAATGAAAGTGATTGGATCATCTTTGTTCTTGGAGTGTAAACCTGAGCGTTTCCAGCCAAAAGCAAGGCTTGCAGTTCTTCTACCTTATTCAATAGACCTTTGGCTGACTTCACATCCTGAAGATGCATCTCTTACTGCAGCATATTTTGAGCTTGGCAGGGAACAGGATTGCAGTAGATTCCCTCTGCACCAAACTTGTGCTTTATGAGACACGAGATCCTTCCCTCATTCAGAGGGGGTGGGGAGGTGTTCCTTAGGGAGAGGTATATTGCTTATTCTTTGCACTGTACTAAGCCCTCACCTGTCACAACCTTTTTGTTGTGAGTTAAACTCCTCTTTTGACCACTCACTGAAACCTGAAGCTGAAACGTCTCATGCAAACACTCACTTTTTTTGAATAGCTGTTGTTATTTTCCTTTTTGGTCATCACTTTTAAGGAATTTAAAAAGAAGACATTCTGTCAACCTGCTTGTACAGTTCATGCTTTTAACATTTGTTGTGCTTTTCTTAGCTGGGTCATCATTCTTACCTCTTTGTGTTCTTGAATCCTGCAGCATTCCTTGCACTCATATTTAAGGTCTCCTTGGTAAGAGATGAGGGATTTTCAGGCTGCAAGCAAGTGGGGCATTGATGTTCCTCTGGGAAATGATGACTTCTTTGTCTGTCAGACCTTGTAGCTGTGCAGATGTCTGTCTGGGTTATCCAGGACCTGGGGCTTTTGGGAATTTCCTCAGTAAAACAGTGAGTGTTGTCATACCCACACTTGAAAGGTAAATAGCAAAGGAACTGCTTTGGGAATTTCAGTGGGGTGCAAGGACACAAATATGATTGTGCTGTCCAGACATAATATTTTCTCTTCTAAAGTGTGCAAATAAAAGATGTGAGTATTTATTGTAAAATTAAACAATAGCTTTTGCAAGTTGATATTTAATTTTTAGATAGTTTCCGAGAAATCTGGGTCTTGAAGCCAACTAGTTTTGTTGGTTGGTTTAATAGCTGCACAATGTGATCAGTATCTTTAATTAAGTGATGTAACATAATCACAGTCTAAAAAATCTTAAACTGTTATATTAAACTTTGCCGGTTTAGAACAGAAGTCCTCCTTGTTGCTGACAGTCTGGTAGGTCATGGCTTTAATAGTATAGTTCAGGTGTTTGCTGCCTGGATTGTGGTAGCTCACTATTGTTCCTTCTAAGAATAACTCAAAATTTAGAAGAGAAAATGCAGAAATAAACTCCTGGCTGGTATGTCTTGATGCATTAACTAGTTTAAGGCTGGGTTCCTTTGGAAAGGGCAAGTTGCAGAAAAAGTGTTAAGTCAGTACTAAAAGCCCATGGTCTGAGAAGGGTTTTTCAAAATAGGTTTCATGGAAAGAATGACCCTTAGCTTTTAATGTCATGGTTTGATTTGAACACTTAATTTAACAACAAGGATCAAAATAAATGGCTTAGTTGTATTTGATTTACCTGTTCTGGAAGGGATTTGTGTGAACACAGGTTCACAGGCAGGCTCAGCTGATCAGGTGGTGTCTCTGTAGATCACACAGCAAACAGGTAATTCTTGCTGTCTTAATGTGCCAAATCATTGTTCATATTTGTAAATATAAACATGAGTACAACAAAGAAAATGAGGTGAATATTCTTAATCTTGGAAACATGTACATGGACTGTGATTGCCTTGAAAATTGAAAAGTATAATGCTTCTGAAATTATGAAATACTGAACGTTTCTCTTTATTTCTGCTTTCAGCACCTCATCTCGTGTTGCTAAAGGAATAGAATACACAAAAATGAGCCTCCATGGTGCAAGTGGTGGACAGGAGAGATCAAGGGACAGACGCAGATCAAGTGACAGATCTCGTGACTCATCCCATGAAAGAGCAGAATCTCAACTCACTCCGTGCATCAGGAATGTTACTTCACCAACAAGACAGTATCATTCTGGTGTGTTCAGACCTATACCATCTCAGGATTGAAATTCTCTAAGCTTGATTACTATTTTATTGAAACAATACAATGAAAAGCATTATTTGTTGATGAAACAGCATACAGATTTCTTATGTGCCTTGGGCTGGGAATACCCTTTTGTGATATGTTGTAACTTTTTCTTCAGTCTGCAGTGCTCATTCCTACATGATGCTTTATTTTAGTCCAAATTACAAGAACAGTCTGCTTTTTCTGCAAAGATAATGGAACACTTCCCCTTTACTCTGTAGGGTATTTGAAAATAGAGGAAAGAGGGATTTTTTTTTGAGTGACAAAAAATGTGGTTTGTCTTCTTTGAACTACAGCACTAAGCACCAACTGTGGAGCATAGCTTCCATATTATGGTGAGGTGCTTTTTCAGTACTAGAATGCTAAATTTTCATTGTAACAGCTTTGGGGAGGTGAGGTGACTTTGTTGCTTAAGTGATACAACCTTCAGTATCTCATATATGGATGGTTATTTTTGAAGGTTTCTTTATGCAGAATAGATTTAACCAAAATAATTTGTGCTTAACTTACCAAGTTGACATGTTTTGTGCCTGGAAAGGCATCAACTGCATAGAGCTTATGTAAGTCCATATTTCATTTCCTGTTCTTTCTCCTTCACCTCATCCCCACTGCAGACCGAGAGAAGGATCACAGCTCATCTCGCCCAAGCAGCCCTCGTCCCCAGAAGACATCCCCAAATGGTTCTGTTGTCAGCATGGGGACCAGCAGCAGAAACAGCAGCCAGTCCAGCTCAGATGGGAGCTGCAAGGCAGGAGGGGAGATGGTCTTTGTGTATGAGAATGGAAAGGAGGGAGCTCGGAATGTGAGAACTTCTGAACGAGTAACGCTCATAGTGGATAACACCAGATTTGTTGTAGATCCTTCTATCTTCACTGCACAACCAAATACAATGTTGGGCAGGTTTGTGTCTTTTCTGTTTGGGGTTTTTTTTTGCCTTAATCTCCAGCTGTTGGAGAGCCATTACTGCTTTGTAGATATTTATCCTGCTTAAATAGCTGGTGAAGTTGTAGTGCTACAGCTGACCTTACTAATATTTAATGCTGCCAGTTTGCAATGTCTTTAAGTAAAAATCAGATTCATGTTCTCCTCTGTTTTTGGCAGAGAGGCCAAGAGGTGTCTGTTACCCAGTGAGGAAAGAGTGGATAAGTAAATGAACATTTCACAATGTGCCCATTTCTTTCCCTCTTCCTGGGCATTTCTCTGTTGAGCCCATCTCATTCCTCCTCTTGTTTAAAAGCCTGGTGCTTCATAAAACAAAGTAGTGAGTGTAGTCTCTTTCAAAATAGCAAAATTTTGCTTGATGGGCAGATGGTAACATTCAAGCTCAGCCCATTTATATTCTGAAATGATTTTTGGAAGGCAGTGTCAAATAATCGGTGTAACAGATCTGACTGAGCCTCTGAGCAAAGAGACTGAACATTCAAAATAGCCAACACTTGAACAAAAATCCACAAAATATGTGTAGTATTCTCTGTAAGAACTATAATGAGCAATATATTCAACATGTTTACTCAATGGGAAAAGTTTCTATACTTTATAATTCTTTACTTTCTCTTGCTCAAACTCTGCTTGGTTTGATATTGTCCAAGCAGAGCACTCCTCACAAACATGCAGCAGGAAAGAAATGAAGGTTTATGTCTGTGTCACTTTGGATTTGGCTTTTTCATTAAAATAGGGCTGTTTCTCAGCATGTGAAGGTATAATCACATTTAAAATACATATATATAAAATAATACACATGAAATATATATATATATATTATATATATAATATAAAATAAAATTTAAAAACCTGTTTGACAAGGTACAGGTAATAAGCATGATTAAACAATTTTTCCTCTCTTTAAATTGCCACTGTGTGGGATAAGCAGTACCTTGGTTTTGAGGAAAGTTGGGAAAGAGTTACAGAGAAAACAAAAATACCTCTCTGTGTAACCTTTCAAGGCAAATAAATAGCAGTAATATTGTACTATTAAATCATTAAGGCATTTGTATACATACAGTACATGCACACATGTCAATATCTAGACAGACTGGAAGGGTATCCATTGTAGTTCTGCAGAGAAACAGTTCCCTTTTCATGCCCAGCCTCGGTAAGCAGTGCTGCCTAATGCACTGGGTTTTTTGTGCATGTGTGATGCTGAGTTATTCCCCCTTTGGGATTGGTTCAAGGAATGAACTTATTTTATCTTCTGCTAATTGAAAAGTAGGTTAATAAGGATACAGAAATACTGCTCTAAAATGGGAGTTACTTATAAACCCGCTTTCCCTCAATGTCAGTTCACAGGACACCAATCAGGAGCAGCTTGGCTAATGTGTTCTGCAAGGTGAAAGTAACCATAATAAGAGTGCATTATTTGCCTTAAGCCTTTATCCTATTACACTGCCTTTTCCAAAATATTATTTCTTGTCCTGATGAGTAGTCAGAAAACGCAGATCATGAAGTGAAAAAAGTTATTTTTTCCTCCACTATTAATGCTCAAAGTGACACCCCCTCTGCTACTTTGGGTTGTATGCATGAGGTACACAAATATCTCATTTGTAATATTTGTAAATAAAGCAAGGAGAAGATGGCAATACTTTTTGTAAGTATAGGGTGTAATTCCATATCAGAAAAGGGCTTAAAAAATCAAATACTGTTTAGGACTTGGGTTTTTTTCCTTAGTCTGACTTTCCTTGCATCCTAGCAGAGAGAAATAGGCTACACACACCACACTTAAATATGTCTCTCTTCTATCAGAATTTAATCTTTTGCATTAACTGAATCTTTCCAGTGAAATTGAAATGCTGTTAAATAAGGAGAATTCCTCAACAGAAACTCTTTTGTTACATTGCCCCACAAATGCCAAAGAATACTTGTTTCATGTTCCCCCCACCTTTGGCACTGACAGGAAAGGGCTTGGTCTAACTTCTGTTTTGATTGGAGGACATTGGCAAGTTTAGATTGAAGAATAAAACCAGACTTTCCTGAGCTACATTCTAGTAGTCCTGTTAAACACAAACCAGACTGAACAGTGACACAGAATACACTGGTTTTCCCCTGATATTTTGTTGCAATTTTTAACATTTTATTTTTCCAATCTACAAAAGAAAAGAAAGATCACAGTAAGGAATTCTAACCAAGACACTTTTGTTCCTGAGCAGGATGTTTGGATCAGGCAGAGAACACAACTTTACACGTCCTAATGAAAAAGGAGAGTATGAGGTTGCTGAAGGAATTGGTTCCACTGTGTTTCGTGCTATTCTGGTGAGTTTTTGTTCAGACAAGCACTGTGAGTGCTAAGAGGCATAACTTCCTGTTTTAGCCTTACTTACATATCTGTACTTTGTGGATGGCATAGGGATTGCTCTTCTCTACTGTTTTGTAGAGGGGATAAAATGCTTGATAGGGAAACCCTCCTGGGTTTTTTAGACATGAGCATTTGACAGCCAGGGAGAGAGAAAGCACACGTGGAACAAACCAAAAAGTACTGCCTGCCAGAAATTAGTTTACCTTCTGTGTATCCAATTCACCAAATTCAGGTTTATTCAGCCCTTCTTATGCTGAAATCAGGTGGAATGGAGTACTGGAAGTTAATTTACTGCAGCTAAAGGAGCAAAGCAAACTTCAGACTGAGATGAAAGTGACCCCTTAGCATGTTCCATAGTTAAACAGAGAAGCAGAGCTGCCATTGTGCTTTGTCACCAGACTTGGAATAGCCAGAGCTGAGGGCAGAGTAGGTATAAAAGACAGCTTACATGCACCAAAATGGTCAGTATTAATGGTTGTCAACTTGTCAAATAATGAGTTTAACCAGAGCTCACTGCTCAGAATGCAGCTCTGAAAATGAATACATTTGAGGACAAAAAGACTTCTGCTGTCTTATGTTTTAGGGACTTTCTTTGTGGAGAAACCATCATAAATGAAGTGATGAAATGTTTCTGTTGATGAATGTTGAAGGGCATTGTGTTCTTTGTTTGCTGCATTGCTGTAGGATTACTACAAGACTGGAGTGATAAGATGTCCTGATGGGATCTCCATTCCCGAACTGAGAGAAGCATGTGACTATCTCTGTATCTCCTTTGAGTATAGTACTATTAAATGCAGAGATCTCAGTAAGTACAGAATTTATTTAACTAATTGGAATGATACAGATTGACTTAAGCAAATGTGTGTGTGTGTTAATTCCAAATAGTATCCTTTATTGAGGAAAGGAAGATGGCTGACACTACATGAACAAAATTCATCCCTTTGTCTCCTATGTAAGAAAGCCCCAAAGCCAAGGGATGGTTTGCTTTTCTTTCTTTCTTTTTTTTTTTTTTTTTTTTTTAAAAATACTGTTTCTGGTTTTTCGTTTTCTTTTTTTTTTTTTCTTTTTTTTTTTTTTTTTTTTTAGAAATACTGTTTCTGGTATTTCAGTATCTTATTCTCTGCTGTGGTCAGCCCTGTGCAATACTTACACTATTGTTAAATTTGCATACAGTAACATGAACTATCTTCTTTTGCAGAGGGCAAGGGTGGGTAATTTATTCAGCTCCTTATTCAAGAGAATTAAGCTGTCTCCCCGGCAAAAGCAGCTTTGCTGGTGGTGTAGGGTGTAGCAGTGTTCCCAGCATGTATTGTTCTCTCCAGCTCCTTCCATCCCGGAGCACAGCCAAAGGTTTGGGCAGTGTTTGGGTGACCTGGCCTCTGCCTCTGGTGTCCAGGCTGTGGCAGTTCTGCTGGGACACCCGTGCCTTCCCCAGCAGTGCCACGGCCTCACCACGTGTCACTACCCAGTCACAAGCTTGGGGCTCTCTGTCCTTAGCACAGGGATTTAGCAGCTCATGCTGGGAGGGTTCTGAGAAGCTTTGTTTTTAGGCTACTGCTGTTCAAGTGTGGGTTGTGTGCTCTACACTTTCAGCCACTGCTTTAAAAAAATGTTTCTTTTAGGAAAACCGGGAGGAATCTTGCACAATTACCAGATATTTAGCAGTAGTAAAAGAGGAAGGTGTCCTCAAAGGCACTGCTGTCTGCCCAACCTTATGTTAGTATCTGCAGGATAGTCCTGTTAGTTTCAGCTTCTGGTGTGGCTTCTGAACTTACACAAACTAATAGACTGAGTGTCTTTACACTTACCTGCAGAAAACACCACAAGATAAACAGAACTGCCGTGTTTCTTATTCCTGCCTTCATCTTTTTACTGAGCTTTCAAATGTGCCTGTGGTTAAAATTTTCTTCTAGGTGCTCTAATGCATGAATTGTCAAATGATGGTGCTCGCAAGCAGTTTGAGTTTTACCTCGAAGAGATGATTCTGCCCTTAATGGTTGCCAGTGCCCAAAGTGGTGAGAGGGAGTGCCACATTGTTGTGCTGACAGATGATGATGTTGTTGACTGGGATGAAGAGTATCCCCCACAAATGGGAGAGGAGTATTCACAAAGTAAGTTTATTTTCCTTGTTCCCACCAAGCTGTTGGCAAAGTCTCTACAACATCCCTAGTGCCTCACAAAATAAAAACCTCTTAATTTTGGTAGTTCTACTTAATGTTTTGCTTCACAGGAGCACATGTTGCTTATTGTGTTCAAATCTCATTAAAAAGAGAAGCTAACTTTTATTGTTAAGGTATTTTCAGCCAGTGAGGGGGAGGAAATACTTTTTCAGAAAGAGCTTGATGAGGAAAACAGGTGAGAGTCATGTTTACTGTGGGAGAACAACTAGAGGGGTTTTTTGGGGAAAGAAAAAAAGTGTTATTATTTTTGAAGTATTACAGTTGTGAGTATAGATGAGTTTAAGCACCTGTGACTGGAATGCCTTTCCCTGCATCTGTGTTCTCCTAGAAACATGGAATTCAGTGGAGTTTGTGAGAGCAGGTGGGAGCTTGAGATACTCTATACTCAAGTAATACAAAATCTTCTTAGGAGTATCTTGAAAGTATTGCAGTTTTATTGTTTGTTTGGTAGGGTTTCTTTGAATTAACCAAGATACCAACACAAAATGACAGATTTGGAGGATGCAGACCTGCAGCTGTTCCTAAAGAAGGGAGGCTTGATCTGAATGTAGATCAATGGTGGCTGTTCTGATGTAGTAACACAGCTCCTGTTTCTAGGGTCTCTATGTCTCAAAGATGCCAATTAAGAAAATCCCCTACACTAATTAGTTAAGCGCACAATTGCCTTTTATATTTTTTGTGAATGATAAATTTGGATCTCTGCAGCTGCATGGAATTGATGACCACAGTCCCTTCTTTTGGGGTGCTATGATGTGAATTTCAAAGGTGTCCTCTTGTTCTGCTTCACAAGTCTGGCCTTTCTGAAACTGATTAGCAGATCTCTTATCTAATGGCAAGCACAGTGGAAAGGGTTTGCAGTTTTATCAGAACAGGGGAAAAAATAAAGATGAGCATTGTGTAGATCTGGCTGGGAGTATATAATTGTTGTTTGTTCTGTGAGTTGTCCTCTTGCATTCCTAAATCCAAGAAGAAAAACACCTAGATTTATAAAGTAGGCTAAATTGGTAGGGGGAAGAAACATGTGCAACCAACCCATTTCACAGTGCCTTCAGCTATTTTTCTCAGGAGTTCTTGGGTCTCTCCCCCTCTCCTGAAATAAAAATACTGGACCAAAGCAAAATGAAGGAAAAGATAAACTTTGATGTTTTAAGGCTAGAAGTTTAGTATTTGAATATCCAGATTTTTTTTTTCTCATTAAAATATTTTTTCAGTTATTTACAGCACCAAGTTGTACAGATTCTTCAAATACATTGAAAACAGAGATGTGGCCAAGTCAGTCCTGAAGGAAAGGGGGCTCAAGAAGATCCGACTGGGTATTGAAGGTAAGGGAAAGCCCTGTTTGCACTCTCACTTTGGGCTGTAAGGGCTGCTGCACTTCTGCTTTGTGAGCATTTTTGCAGTGGGAAGAATGAGTTGGTTGTTGTCTTTTGTAGTGATGTTGGATGACAAATCGCCCAGAGGGGGAGTGGTGCTCTGTAAGCAACTGAACGGGCTGGCAGCTGCAATGACAGGCTCCTGCCTGGGGTACAAGCTGTATCTGGGCTGTGTGCAGCAGCTCAGGGGGTCCTACTCATTGAATGATTTGCATCTCATGCCATTTGCCCTTTAGTTTACACTCAAAATCTTCTCTGTACTTCACTTGATTTCATGATGCTTTTGTACTGCTTTGTATATTCTGTTCTTGGCCTGGTGTCCTTTCCAGGGAGAGAAATGAAAAATTTGTGCTAAGTGGCAGGTAAATATTTTCTTTCAGGAACTACAAAGCTATCAAATCGATCGTTGAAGTACAAATAAATACTGATCTGAAATAAACATCTTGTAAGTTAGGAGGCTGATCTGTAAGAATCTCATTAATAGTCTTAGATTTTTATTTTGAATGTAAGAACTAGGTTTCTTTGCATTACATTTTTCTTCTGATTGTTGACCCAAATATTTTAGAATTCAGCCTTTATAATTAGCAGGATTTCTCTCCTTCACTCACCAAGTTGTCATAGTTACGTTTGTAATTTGCCAACCAAAAGCAAATGCTTTTAACTGGTTGCAAACTCTAAAATAAGTAATTTCAGCTGAACAGGGTGGGAGCCTTCAGGCTGAAGTGCCTTTCAGCTAACCAAGAACTGGCTGTGTCTGTAATGCTGGCTAAATACTGGATTATTTCTGCTGGCATTTCTTGGTTTGTAGAAAGGACAACTTTGATCAAACTGCAATGCTGGTGCCCTACAATAGTATGTAAAATGAACATTATTGCTGGGGCAGAGGGGAGAGATGACTCAGACACAACATAACCAGAATTCACAGTTCGTCTAAAATGATGTGTTTTTACCCTCTGGGGACCTGGGAGGAATGTGCTGGGATTTCACCTGGGAACTTAAACCACACATCAGAGCCACAGTGGCTGCTCTCAGCAGCTCAAGGAAGGAACAGCAGCACTGCCTGTGAGCTCTGGGAGAGCTTTGTGGTGGCAACATACTGATTACTGACAGTAGTGTGGCCTCTCCTTAAAATTGGGGTGGTGGTTCAGCTGCTGCCTGCAAGTCCTCCTCACACGGAGAACATTGAGACACTGACAACAACAGGCTGGCATCTGTTCCCCTTCAGGACGTGGATGGTGGCAGCTGCTCATCCTCACTGTGCTTTTTGTGAAGGAAACCCTGAACTGCAGTTCAGCGTTGGTGTTGTGTTGTTCTCTGGGTGGGCAGTGGTGACTGTGCTGTGCTCTGTCTCTCAGGTTACCCCACGTACAAGGAGAAGGTGAAGAAGCGGCCGGGCGGAAGGCCCGAGGTGATCTACAACTACGTCCAGAGGCCATTCATTCGCATGTCGTGGGAGAAGGAGGAAGGGAAGAGCCGGCACGTCGACTTCCAGTGTGTGAAAAGCAAGTCCATCACTAACCTGGCGGCGGCAGCAGCAGATATTCCCCAGGACCAGCTCGTGGTCATGCACCCCACCCCCCAGGTAGATGAGCTGGATATTCTGCCCATTCACCCTCCACCCACTAACAGTGAGATGGATCCCGAGGGGCAGAACCCACCGCTCTGATCTGGATTCTTACTAAAACAAAAGCATGCTCCTTCAAGTGACTCTGTACTCAACTCATGCTACACTGCAATTCCAGTTTTTTCCATTGTGTAACGGTGTTTAGGATATTGCAGTATGGACCTTTTGGAAAGCCCAAAGGGTTGTTTTTGGAAGAGTACAGATCAAACACCGGGTTCCAGTTACATACGTGTCTGTGTTTACCAGTAGGTTTGTGGCATTGGTGATTTGTCTGCTGGACTGTCCTCACCCCGAAGGCCCTCCAGGCCCAGGGGATGCGTCAGTGTTGTGACACAGGGGTTGGAATGCAGAGGTGGAATTGATAGTAGCACTTTACAGATGGTTGAGAAATGGAATTTGAAGCCATTTTTTATAAATGTATTGCACAATACTAACAAAGTGCTTCTATCAAAACTGTACATAGTTTTGCTCTGACTAGATTGACCCTTTTAAAGTTACTGTATATGGTTGAGCACAAAACTACTACTACTGGGTTTTTGGATTGAGGATGTGATTCAATGACCCATGTAACATCTTGTTAAACTCAAAGTTCTTTAGTGAATTTTTTCACTTGTTTGCAGCGTGAGCCATGTTCAAAAGTTGTGAACAACTGACAGGGGCTTTATCTTAAATTTTGCCTTACCTTAAGCTGTTCACAAATATTTATTTAATACATTTTTCATAAGTGTCATGAATTAGGAAAATGCAGATGGTTCATTCTTCATTTATTAATGATTGTAAACAAGTTTTTCATGCAAATAAAGTTTCCATTATTTTAATGGGCTTGAATTATCTGTGAGTTGTGTATTTTGCGAGTAGCTGCTTTTCTTTCCTCAGGGAAGGATGATTAATATTAAGTGAAAAACAAGTGTATTGCTTAAAGAGAATCTGGTACCACCAACCTCTCTCAACCTCCCCTCTTTGTACTTATTATTTACTGCTGTCTTGGAGCTTGTACTAATAAGAGCTTCTCTGGAAACTTACTGTCGTGACAAAGTGTAGGCAAGGCATTGTTTTTCCTCCCTTTTCCCCCAAAGCTAAAGAAATGATAAATACCAAGTGCTTCTAGCATGCACCTTCAGCAGGGTTTTATCAAATTTATTTATCAAAGTAAATGCTTCATCTTAGAACAAGGGAAACATTTATTTTAAAAATATTTAACTGTCTAATACATTACACTTTAACAATATTTATAGTAAAGGATTCTTACAAGAAAGAATAAACAGCTTTATGGTACAATTAGTATAAGAAATATCCACATGGGGACTGTTTTGCAGTGTAAAAACACACCATACATCTGAAATGGTCATTTGCATATAAAAGCTACCACTGATGCCAGTGAGTTGCACAGTGATTTAAAAAAAAAAAAATTTCAAACAACAGAATCCAAAATATACAAGTATTGCAAGCTATACACAGCTAACCAAATCAACACAGAACACTGTAGCAGGTTATTCCACTTTGTCTGAAGTTACACATGGTAGGATGAGTTGCATTCTGATACAGCTTTTATGAAACCTGTACATAAAAGCCCCTCAGTCCCACGAGTTTCACAGACCGTCGAACTCCAGCGGTAAATGCACTTGGATGTTTGGGCGGGGCAGCCTCGCTCACAGGGGCCAGGGCAGGTCGCTGAAGTCCACGGGCCCGCCCAGCCCCGCGTCCGCCTCCAGCAGGCTCATGATCACCGCCATAGCCGCCTCGTCGTTGCTGGGGCTGCTCGAGCCCTGCTCGTTGTCGATCATGTCGATGCCGATGTGGGAGTTCTCCCCTGCGAGGGGAGCACAGGCATGAGTGAGGAGTGTTCACCTCGCTGCTGGACTCTGTGGGAATGTTAATTGTTTCAGGGCAGCCACTTCTACCTCGGTGGCAGAGGAGAGGTCGCTCCTCAGAAATGACCAATATGCCTAATAGGGACAACCCTACTTTAAATACAAGACTAGAGCAACATGTGGCCAAGCCCAGCCTTCCCTCTTGGCTTCAGCTGTTTGAAAGTGTTCACAAAAAGCAGGTGAGGAGTTGAGCTAATTCAAACTGATCCAGCAATGGAGAAGAGGCTTCCAAGGACAAACCTCAATAATGAAGTTGGGCTGCCAGGAGCCTCTTTAGGCAAAGGGGCTGGTTATGGGCATGGTTTATGCCTCAGCTGTAGCCTGCAGGTAAGAGCAAGTCCTTGCTAAAGCCAATCCCATTACAGTGTCTGTGTGTGTGCAGCTAATACTGAGGTGTGTTACTCTGTGACTTCACTTACCGAGGATGGAGGAGTTGTCAGAATATGGATAACCAGAATTATCCTGGATTTGCCCAGACAGCAACCCAGCTGAAGAAATGTCTGGAGTGCCACCGTTCAAGATCTTGAAAGGAAAAGACAGGAGCTATAAACCAGCATGAAATGTTGCAGTAAGCCTTAAATTGCCCTGTATTGGGATTTTTAATACAGTGGATGGACTGCCCAAAAAAACCCCAAACATCACCACCTCAAGGCTACTTAATCAAACTAGTTGTAAACCAGGAGTGACTTTCTCTGTACCAGGCCCTTCTGAGGGCAGTGGCTGCTTAGGACTTGTGTTGTTTCTGTCCAAGGGGAAATACTGAGGGGGCATCCTAACTAGAAACATCCAACCTGTATTCTCCTTTATTCCATTCCAGCACTCCCTACTTTGTGTACATGTTGAATATTGTAGAGCAGAAGGAACAGGAATAACTATTACTGGAATTATACCTCTATTTGTCACAACTTCGAGTTTTATTTCAAGAACAGAGCCAGCAATAGACAAAAATATTTACTGTTAGGTGTATGCTCCAATACAAGCAATTCTCATGTATAGTCATCATAACTTCTGGAGAAAAAAGGTTAAGTAAGTCAGGGAGAGTGTATAAGGACTTGGATAAGTGCTCTTGGACATAACGCCCACAAACAGCAATTTAGAGATGACTGAAAGCAGCCGGGACAAGTGTTCAGGTGGTTAAGTGTCAGTGATGGTATCTGAGTGCTACTCAGGCAGCCTTAGAGCAAGGGGCACAGTACTGATTTAAAAATAACCTCTCAGTGCACAGGGAAGGATCTCATTGTCATGTCTTGTGCTGCAGCAGGAGAGCAGCACTGGCACTTCCCCTGCTCACCAGCACGGGGTGTGGAAGAGGCTGTGGAGGCTGAGAGAGCAGAGCTGTTCCTTGCAGCTCTGCTCAAACAACAATCTCAACAGCAGGTGCATTTCTAAAGCTGCTGATGTTTGGGAACTACTGGTCTCTGCCAAAGGGTTTTGGCCACCCAGAATACTTGGGCTGGGTCAGACTTTCCCAGTCAAGCCAGGAGTTGTTGAGATCAGGTGTTCAACACCAGCACAGCCCCACACGATTTGCCAAGCCCTGTTCTTACCTTCTTGCCTCCTGGGGAGGACGTGTCTGGCGGGGGGGTGCTGGTGATGTTCAGGGGACTGGAGCCACAGCTGGAGGGTGATGATCCTCTTATCCTAAAATATGGACACAGATTTACCAGCCACTCAAGAGTTTCAAATGCTGACTTTCAGTGTCAGGTGCCATAAGGTGCTAAAATCATAAAGTGCATTTTTGTCATTTCCTCCCTTTTTTCATGTTGCTCAAACCAGCAGCAGTGCTTTTATTTGCAGCCAAACAGTCCTGTGTAAATCCAGCTTGCTTGGCCTGCAAGCTTTTCCTCCTCCCCTCTGTGTTTGTTCCTGTACAGCCTTAACAGAGTCAGAAGGAAAAGGTTCTGGGTGCTGAGCAAAGCCTAAACTTTTCTATATTTTATTTCAATTTACACCAGATAAGAATTGCAGCTGCCTCAGTCACAGTAACTCAGAGTGAGCTGCTGCTACAGAAGTACACTGGACACCTTTTTTTATTAACTGCTCAAAGCAGCATTTTTCACTTCAATTTTCCATAGCTTGATCAAACATCTTTAATAACAAATAATGTATTGACTGTAGAACCAACAAATCTGTAGACCAAAGGGAGGAGGGGTAGTTACAGAGAAAAGCAATAGAAATGGGAATCTTATCCTTGGCAGAGTTCTGCTAGGAAAGCTGAACAGAAGGCAGCTTTGGAAAATAGTAACAGCTGCTGAAAAAGGACTGGAACTAACCCAGAGTCTGAATTGAAACGCAACCACGGTGGTAAACTGCCCTGCTGCACTCACTGGGGCTAATTAAGTGTTTTACAGCTACTTAAAGGGATGATTATGTTTCCAAGTATTGATTCAGACCTGTTGTGGCTTTTTCGTTTATTTGTTGCCTTTCTCCTTCCTATTCTTACAGACAGGAAGGAAGCCTTATGGATAGGTCTGCTGTTCCCTTTGAGTGAGGATGTAGGTAGTCTCCTGCCTGCAGCAGGAACAAAACTATGGGAAACAGACTAAATGTTTTGCTGAACTGCAGCTCAGTCTGGTTAAATTGCTGTCACTGAATATCTGCTTTTATAGGAAAGAGAACAATTCCCAAGAGGAAATTCATGATGAACAGGGATTGCTAGCCAATAGAAATTCAGTGGTATCCATTGCAAGTAGTTTCTTACAGAGGTGAGAGGTGGGAGAAAGAGCTGTGGACCCCACAGTCCCTTCCTTAGGGGGGCTGCAGGACCCCATGTTTAAACCAGCTCTGGGAAGGCCAGGCTGGCTCCAGCACTGTGTCCTTGCTCCAGGAGCTCCAGGGGAACTGCCTAAGTGAACATGCACATGTAACAACTCCAGAGGCATCTGAGTGAGTGGATCCCACGAAAACAAACACTGCTTTTTTGGCACAAAGTCAACAGCTTTGGCGTGTGGAGGTTGTGCCACTCACAGCCCTAAGTTCCTGGAGGAACAGGCTGGAAATTATTTATTTCTAGTTAGCTGTTCTTTTTAACTACTGTTTCTCATAAAAATCATCACCATTATGGAAAAGTTCCAATATTATCTTTTGCAGTAGAAAGTTGGAAGGCTATAACTTTTTCATGCTTTCACTGTGGGCTTTGTCTGCCTCAGATTGTGCTGAATAAGTATCTGTAGCTGTCTCTGAAATACAATCATATAATTTCCTACTCAGCTTAAAGACTTCCTTAATTTCCTCTTAGAGAAGAATAATTCCTCTTAAAGACCAATAATAAAACAAACAATGATTTCCCTCTAACTTCACACCATTTTCTCTCACCTGTGAATCTCCATGATTTCTTCAGCAATCATCCTCCCTATTTTACCTGCCCCTGCTCTTGTTCCACCTGGAATTCCAGGCACAGTAGGGTGGGTCCTTTTTGGGCCACCTGAAACGAGTAGATATGTTCAAGTCAGAAAAAAGCTTGAAAAAAACCTCCAAAAAGCATTTCTATTTAGGCTTTGACTGGCTGGAGGACCTTCTGAATTGTATTTATTTATTATTTCACCAAGGGGTGTGTACCTTCAAAGGTGTGAAGAGCTCTGGCACTGAGCCGTGTCTCTCACACATCCCTCTGTGCCAGCAGGGACACACAACACACCCCAGCTCTTTGAGAGTGTGGCTGTTTCAAGCATCTGGTGGTACCTCTGACCCAGAGCTAGTACAGAATGGCTTGTCAGACCTGCTCTATTCTGTGCCCAAACAGGCTCTTCTCCAAACATGTTTGTTCTTTGCTTTGTGTGAAGGACTTGCTGGTGCATATTCCATTCAATAGGGGAACAAGCCCAAGGTACCTGGTGACCATAAATAACCCCCTGCAGGTAACTGCAAGAATCCAGAGAAAAATCACTGCAAGACTGGAAAGAAAAGTGAGGTCTGAACAGTTCGAAGCTGCCTGTTCCTTTAATGTGACCTGACACTTGCACAGCACTTGAGAGGTGGTCAGGAAGAAGCCTGATAAACTCCAAGGCAAAGGAAAGATCACACTGAAAGGGCAAGAAAGGCCTCAGAATTGCTTTCCCATAATAGATAATTGCTGGCTTTTAGAAATGCATATTTAACAACACCAACCCTCAGTATCTATGGCTCAGACTCAGCAGGAAGTGAGAACGTTCACCTGAAGGGTCATAAACCCTAAGCAGAGCCAGAATCACCTGAAATTAAACTTCACTCAATTAACCTTCTTTTCTGGGGGCAAGAACTGTCAGTATGATGATATTCTACATCTGGTTTCTTTTCAAAGGGTGTGTTGTGCTGAGAATAAGCCTATCCTACTACAGAACAGCTCATTCTGTGTTGTGTTCCATCCTCAGAAGGCCCAGACCCCACTTCTGCTGTTGCTGTACCTCCAGTTACCAACACCAGGTGCCACATGGCACCTTCTCTTCCTCCCACAGCCCCTCCTCCTCCAGAGCCACCCACTGAGCCTCACTATTCAGAGCAGAGCTCACTGCAAAGCCCAGCTTTGCCCAAGGCTTGCACTGCTCTAAGTGTGCTGTGTACAACTCAGGGAGTGATTCCAGACCCCCACAGCTGTCAAGGCACAGCTGAGCCAAGTAGCACCCAGGGAACAGTTCCCTGCTCTTTGGAAAGAATCCCAGCATTGTCACCGTGCTTGGTGGGGATCCCTGGGCTGTCACTGCACCTTCTCTCCTGCCTCACTTCCACCCTGCTCCAGTGGCACTTCATTACCCAAGCTCTGCTCTGCACTAGGCTGCACCCCTGCCATGGGATGGGTTGGTGATCTGTGTCCTGCATCACCAGGGGTCATGTCCTGACAAAGAGTCAAATCGAGGGCAGGTCAGGGGCACTCAGTCAAACAGCCAGACTCTGTTCCAGGGGCCCAGACTCTGTTCCAGGGCTCTCCAGCTCTGAGGAGTGGCCTGCACCGAGCACAGGGCTCGAGGTCCCTGCTGGGTGATGTGCAGATGGCACCACCCTTGAAGGCAAGCTTTCCTCCTCCAACCCTGTTACACCTGTTTCTTTTACCTGGCTCATTCCCTTCTCTTTGAGCAGCTCATCTCCAAAGCTGATATTTACGTTCAACAGGACAAGAACTGCCACAGCCCCCTTTTGCCCTAAGACTTATTTTCCTTTAGGATATTAACAAATCCCAAGCAGAGAAGTGCAGTAAATCTGTGCACACAGGGGGAGCTGCTCCCAAGGTCCAGCTGCCACCGGTGTCCTGAGGACAGCACTTACCTTCTCCAGCCTGGAGCACACTGTCCATGCTGTGTGGAGACGCTGCAAGCTGTGGAAAGGCTGCATCTCCACTCTCCAGGACGGTGGTGCTGTGGAGTCCAAGAACGGGAAGAATCAGTGACAAAAAAAAACCCAAAAATCCAAGAGCTAGAAAACCCTGCCAGTGACAGGAAACCCCAGTCATGCTGCCAAGAGCTTCAGAATGGGATGCTTCCATTTGTAGCAGTCTGTGGGTCAGTGTCACCTCAGTGACTGGCTGGCACCAGGGCTACATGACCAGCAGAAATAAAGCTCCAGGTGTGCAATGCAGGACCTCCACAACATCCCTCACAGAGAATTCCTCTCCAGCAGTTATTCTGCTGCCAAGTCACTGCTCTGTACAGAACCCGCAGGAAAAAAGAAAAGGTGGGAGAAGTACCTAACAAAGCAAAGACATGCATGTCCCACAAGTCCCTACAAAGACTGAATCCCAGGTTTTCCCCAAAGAAAGTATTTACATTTTCTGCAGTCTTTAACGAAGATATTAAATTCCTGCAATTGTTAAACCCTCTCCCCAGGGTGTTACCTGGAGAAGATTCCTATTGTTGTATGGAAGATGCACATATTGACGTCGACTCACGCCTGAGAAAAGGGCATTTACAGGCATTTGTGGAGAGAAATACTTACGAAACGACTGTGTTTGTTGAGACAATGTATTCTACTTCTTTGGTCCAAGGGTTCATGAAACTGAACCAGCGACTCCGCAACGTAATAAAAGAGCCATCTTTTATTTTAAACTTGTAGCAGTTAGTTGTAATTTTTTCTCTGGTCTGCAAAACTGAAGACAAGCAGAAAGCAAGCAACTTTGTGTCAAACAGGCACAAGGACTACCACGGCAGAGTCGTTTTCAGGGAAAACTCAGTTAATCCCTCCCTCCACCCNGCTGAAAATGCAGGCAAGTCCAGGACAGACAGAGCGTCTGGCACACACAGCACCATGTTCTTGACTAAGGCATTTGCAAAAATCGCAGTCTCTTCAAGGTTGTTTGACTCAATCCACACAACACATCCCAACATTTTTAACAAGGTTTCTTTACTGAATTATTAAGAATCATACCTTGTCTGTGACATTCTGCAAGATGTGCTATATCATCTTGATGAAAATATTCATAACACGAAGTACCTAGAAGTTCCTGGGGTAAGTATGCCAGAATGGCTGTTGCCCTGGGGGAAGGGAGGGAGAGGAAGAAAATAAGAATAAAAATCAGTGGTTTCAAGTTGAAGTATTAGTCACAGATTACTAAAGCTCCCACTGGAGCTGGGTAAGGCTCAAGTAATGTGGAAAGGAATTTTCAGCTTAGAAGGTTCAAAAATTCCTTAAGAATACTATTTTTAATTCTCAGGTAATTAAGAAAGTACATAACACCAACAGCCCTTAGGTATTAAATCTGACCTACCACCACCGGAGGGCATGTAAGGCTTTCTAAATAGCTTTGAAGACACACTAATTCTGAGAATTTAAATCTGAAAAAAAAAAAAAAAAGCTGCCTTGTAGCAGCCACGAGATAATAAAGAAGCTTCCTGCATAAAATGGTGTTGAAAAACAGACATCAAAGGTTTGGAGAACTGCTGTGCTCCTTTGCAGACCTGTGGTGCTGCTGCACGGAGCCCAAATTATTGCACAACAAGCAGCCCAGGAGCGTTTTCTCCCCTCAAGTCACAAGCCTTATAGGTGGGACAAAACAAACCCCACCAAACTCTGCACCCACATCCACAAACCAGAAAGGCTGACAAATAGAATTGTCCTGAATAAGCACTAAGAGACCTGCTGTGTCTCTCTGACATCAAAGAGCAGCAGGAAGAAAAGAAACCAACTTTCTGTTTCATGATAACCAGCTAAAGAGAACTCTTCCTCATCAGAAAGCTTCAGAATGAAATACACCCACGATCCACAAAAGACCTGGATTCTGGCTCCCACTCCCAGTTAATGCTCAAGGAGCTGGAAGACACCTCAAGAAACTAGGAAAAGATGACTTTGTGCATCAACTCTGTAACCCAGGCTTGAAACCAAGTTCAAGAGAAGAGGCAAAGCCACAGTGCAGGTGAGTGGCAGTGAGCTGAACCCCACGGTGAAAGGGTCACTCCAGCAAGGAAGCAGCTCCTGAACACCCCAGAGATCTGTGTGCTCAAACAGGAACACAAGAGTTACCCCTTGAGTTGTTAATGACTTAGAAGCTTTATCAACTTCCCCAGGAAAACTCATCCAGGTCAGAACACCAATAGGAAAAATAAGAGATGTGGGGGGCAGAGGGAGTTGCTGTCCCCCTGTCCATCAGGGATGTGCACACTGTCCCCATCAGACAGTACACAACAGCCATCTGTGAAATGTTGACAGGACACTGCTGCCACTGTGGGGCACAGAACACAGCCACCAACCAGGGAAATCATTCTGAAGGTTTCCTGGTGCAGGAAGAAACAGCTGAGAAGGGAATAAAGCAGGACAAGCCACCGAGGCAGACCCCATTTAAAGCAGAAGGTAGAGAACACGCTGAGAATCAAATCTGCAGGAGCCCCAGTGAAACTGCTCAAGAACATCAGAATAGGAAGTAACACAGCTGAATGATTCCAGAGTGAGATCCTCACTAGAGCAGAGAGCAAACTAAGCTACTGAACTACAGTGAACATGAATTTTGTCCCTTTCTAAAAAGAAAATTACTGAAGGAGGAATGACAGTTCCCCCAAAAAATGGAATAAGAGTCAAATTTCATCAAATTAAATATGAAGGGCAATAAGGAGCAAACCTAGACAGACCATCACTTCTTCTGCAATCTCAAAAAAGTCTAAATTACATATTACAAAATTTAGAAACTGATGTATATTAATAACTATGAATAAGAACAAGAGGGGGGGAAAAACCGCAAAGCACAAAGTCCACAGTATTTAAATATTTAAATGCAGGGCATTTTTGTGTGTTCCCCAGACACACCAAGAGCATTCAGCACCAACCAGGTGCCCTGCACTTGAAGTCCTCTTTGACAGGGAGCTCTGAGACATCAGCCTTGGAGAAGGAAACATGACAAGTGTTCAAACTGGCTTTTGTCTGGTGAGCCTTATATCAGGACACTCAAACTGCCCGCAGCTCCAAGACTGCTTTGATGAATTACCTCTGAGAGCAGGAGGAGAACCACAAAGCAGCAACACACAGAGGCTTTCTTTAAAATGGAAGAGCTAGGAACCAGGTCAATCTTATTCCAGCATTTTTCCAGGAACTTTAGTAACCAGGCCTTCTAACAGCACTGCTGTGTTGGGATGCCTGACATAGATGGGTGACAACCGATATGGGCATCAGCAACCAACTTGTCAAACCTCTTCTTTTCATGGCAGGATAAACAGGTGTTTTGGAAAGGAGAAGATGCACCAAATTACAGCAGATCTCAACAGACTTAGTGAATCCAGTATCTGACCACATTCTATTATGCAAGCAAAAAAGTTGCTCATGTCCTTCTTGAATTTCATCCTCTATTCACTTTTTTCCTGAGCTTGCTTCCCTGGCTTAACAAGGCAGGTCTGACTTTAGAAGCTGTATGTGGTGCCATCTGCACAGATAAGAAACTTCATTTTACTCCCAAATTCACCAGCCAGATAAACTAAAAGTACTGAATAAATAACAAGGGAGACAAATCCCTTTAAAGCTCTGTTCAGGGTAGCTGCCAGCGAATTGTTAAGCAGTTCCCTGGCTGTGGTAGCTCAGCTGGTTGGTGCCTCATCCATAGCAGTGCTTCCGCAGGGGATCACAGAATCCATAAGGAATCCATAATGACAACAAGTTAGGGTCACAGGGAGTTTAGGAAGTGTTTCTTTCCTGAATTCACTGACAAATGACAAAGGAATAGGGCAAGTCTATACGAACAAAAAGAAAACTGACATGGAAATAAATTGTTCTAAACTTTTACAGATGCCTAAATATTCTCCAGTGGAAGTATGGATCACAGGATGCCAACTTGAGGCCTACAGATGAGGCCTTCTTCTAAAAAAACTCCCTTTGCAGGAGCCCTTTGAAGTAGCATACATGTTGCAGGGACTGCAAACAACAGCTGGAAAACAAATAAGAGCACATGCGTTTAAATCCAACGGGCTGACATTTTAATCTCATTATTTTAGAAATACTTCAAAACTATCCATTGGGGAAAATGTTCCTGATCTTTTGAAAATAAAACTCCTTCACAAACTACCATCCTTGGGCACAACAGAAAGGTTGCAAATGGTCCCAAAGCTCCCAGAGCACCAGCTCTGAGCACTTAAGACCTGGTATCCTAAAAAGTTCTCTATCAAATTAAAAACAGAAAGACCCAACCAAAACCCACAAAACCCAACCAATCCCAATCCAGAGAGACAGCATCAAAAAAATAAAAATTCTCCTTACTGCACTTCCTTTCATGACTATCAGCTATATCTCCTCTCCAAGTCCACTAAAAAAAAAAAAAAAATCAGCTGATGCTCCCCTGGAGTCAATTCCAGTAAGCAGATCCCATCAGAGTTTGGAGTCTGGGCTTCTCTACACTACAAGCAACCAAGTCAAAGCCGTAGCCAATCTGGAACAGTCTCACGTGGACAGTCCCAATCCTTCTTGACAAGGAAGGGAACCAACAGAGCCCACTCCAACCAACCCAGGGTAACCTCTCCATTAACAGCCTTCAACCTCCTTTCCCTTGACATTTTTCCCTTGCCAATGCCAGTTATTTTGAAGGAAAACTTGAGTCATGTGTGTCTCTGTTACTTGAAAATTCAGGCCACTTCTTTTGCAAAAGAACCTTTCAGATAATAAATTGCTGTTCGAAAGCAGACATCACACTGGCACAAGTTCTCAAACCTTTTGCAAGAGATAAACCCTGTGAGAAGCTTTCCATCTTCAAAACAGAGCACACAGAGAAGTATTCATTCAGCAGAATGTGTCCAAGGAAAGAGTTAAATAAATGGACATGCTATCCAAGTCTACTGCAACGTGTGCAAGAACCTGATTGTGTTCGCAAAAGGTTTCACATAAAGAGGTAGCAATTAGGGTCCAGTTTCAAAACATATTCTTCTGAGGATCACACAAATACATATCCCTGTTAAGAAATTGGGATTATTCTGCCTAGTAGGTCATCTTTTTGGAAGTTTTGGGTTGTGTTTTTTTGGTCTGGGTTTTTTTTTTTTTTTTAATTTAATCAGTAGCACTGAATATATGCACAGTAATAGCTTTGAGCTCTGCCTCCAAACCCAGAACATGCACCCAAGGATTTGGCAAAAAGCTGGAAAAAGGACAGTAATTTCCTTTTTGCAACAGCATTTACAGTGCTGCAAGTACAGCTGCCAGCAAGGCAGTGCTGGCCAGTGGCTCCTCGTGGCAGGCGTGTCATGGATTTCTGTAGCTGAATTTTAGTAGAAGGGGGGGCTTCCAGGATGGTTTCTGCTAGAAGCTGCTGGAAGCTTCTCCTGTCCTGTGGAGTCAATGACAGCCAGGTCCAGGCGGGACTTCCTGCTAGCGGACAGAGTTGAACCAATTAAGAATCACAGTCACACCTCTGTGATAACATAGTTAAGAATTAGGAGTGTGGGGCAGTTGAAATTCCATCCATGGGATAACAACGTAGAGGGAGTGAGAGAGAGAGACCAAGGTCAGAGCAGGAAGAGGCAAAGGAGGGACCCCACACTGGAGCAGGTGTGGGGGGAAGGACTCAGAGCTATTCCTCCCCTCCTCTCCATGCAGGTCATGGAGATCCATCGGGCTACAGTGACCCCCCTGCAGCCCCTGAAGGAGCAGGTGGATGCAGGAAGGAGCTGTTGCCCTGTGGGAGGCCCAGGATGGAGCGAGATCCTGGAAGAGACTCATGGCCATGAGTCATAGAGAAGGAGCCCCATGCTGGAGCAGGTTTTTTCCCCCAAGAGAAGTGTTGCCTGGAGGGTGGACTCATGTTGGAGAGGTCTGTTGAGCACTGTCTCCTGTGGGAGGAACCCCACGGGAGCAGGGGAAGGACTCAGAGCTGTGGCCTCCCTGGGTGGTGAAGACCGTGGTGGAGCAGGTTGTCCCCCTGCAGCCCACAGTGACCATCGGGGTGCAGAGACCCGACTGCCCCCCATGGAGTGACCCACAGGACAAGAGCAATGGCAGCAACAACAACCACCTGCGAAACTCCCATTCCCTGCTCTCTTGAACTGCTGGAAAGAGGGAGGAGTGGGAGGAGAGGGGATGTTCGTAAGACTGATTTCTTTCTTTCTTTTTAGTTTTATTACTTTTAGTTCTCATCTTGTTAGTAATAAATTTAAGTATTTAGCTACTCTGAGTTTATTTTGCCATTATCTTCCAACTAGGTTTTTTTTGCCTTTTCTCCTTTTCCCTTTCCCTCTGGGAAAGGCGTGGGGTGGCCCTGAAGGTTTGGGTGGACACCACCAGGTGAAAACACTGCCACGAGGTGCCAAGAGTGTCCTCACCTCTGATCCACGAAGACGAACTTGCCGTCGATGGCATGGCGGGACACGTACTCGGTGGGCTTGACGCGGATGTCGCCGTTGGCCGCCTGCGGCACCACATGGGGGTGCAGCCTCCCGATGGCCACCAGGCAGCTCAGGTTACAGCCCTCGTTATCTGGCTCGTTATCCTCATCCAAGCCCATCTTCGTGGGTGGCCAGCTTTTTAAATAGCCTGTGCTATGAATAGTGCAAAAGCTTTTGCGGTCTGCTGCGGAGGGAGGGGAGAGACAAAAACCAAACGAAAAACAAAGTGACAAAAGCCAAAAAAAAAAAAAA
>VXAU01005411.1:978778-1016926 GCA_013399695.1 Formicarius rufipectus
AAAAGGTGGTTAGGTGATGGATACGGCTTTGGAGAACTTCAGTTCAGTTCTGCTAACAATGTGGCTCCTCTTTTGGCCAGGATATTTGGGATACTGTTCACTAAGGAGCTGGGAGTGTTCAGCCTGGAGAAAAGGAGGATCAGGGGTGACCTCATCACTCTCTGCAACTCCCTGAGAGCAGGTTGGGGTGAAGGGAGGGTTTGGCCTCCTCTCTCAGGCAGTCAGTGACAGGATGAGGGGATATGACCTAAAGCTGTGCCAAGAGAGGTTCACGTTGGACATAAGAAGGAATTTCTTCACAGAAAGGCTTGTCAAGCATTGGAACAGATGGCCCAGGGAGGTGGTGGAGTCACCATCCCCGGAGGTGTTCAAGAAATGATTTGACTTGGCACTTAGTGCCATAGTTTAGCTGACATGGTGGTGTTTGGTCAAAGGCTGGACCTGATCTTGGAGATCTTTCCCAGCCTTAATGATTCTATGATTCTAGGGGATTTTCCAGCACTCCTGTTCTAATGCAGCTAATCTGAGATAATCCAATAAATAATTTATCTTGGCAAAACCATTGTTTATACTGAAACACCAAGGAGCTCAGACCAACATTGCTGATAATCTTTGAGCACAAAATTGCATCATATTTCATTATTTCAGCAAAGGATGTAAATACTCTAAAGGAATGTTAGAGGACATTAGTAGATTAATAAATAAGATGCCTCTTTCAATTTAACATGAGGCTACTACAGAAAACAGGAGCAATATATTTGGCAGAACATCCACTGTTTGGGGTATACAGCGGACAGTTGTACACATGGGTGAGGATGAAGGTTCACAATAGCCAGTAATACATCAGAATCCAAAAGGAGAATTCCTATCCCTCAGCACTGAGTAGGCCTGAAAACCTCAAGGAGAATGACTTTCATAGGGAGGTAAAGGGGTTATGTCTAACTACACAAACTGGCTTCCTTGGGGATTAACACAAAAGCAGTGCCTGAACCTTGCAGGAAGCACATGGGGCAGCTGCCACAGCCAGAGACAATACACCAAAACTGCCTTCTGTTCTCTAGTTGGTTGTCTTTCCACTTCAACACCAAATGTATTATCCATACTCAAAGAAGAAACTTTCAAATTTGGAGTAAATATATATTCCAACATGTCTAGAATGATACTCTGCAGAGAAAAATTATTACCAAAACTGGTAATGTTTATGACTAAATATTCCTGGTGTAGAAATGACACATTTCCAGTAGTCAGAATGTACCAAACCCACAGATTAACTCCAATAAATTAATTTTATTTGTCTATCCATCCAAATATCACTTGTCAAATACGGAGCAGAGGGGTAGAAGAGGGAAGAACTCCCCTTGGTTGGAATCACTGGTGAGGTGGTCAAGACAAACTGCCTGAAGGAAACTCAAGAAAGCAGAGTAGAGAATTGTAGAATGGTTTGGGTTGGAAGGGATATTAAAGGTAATGCAGTTCAAACACCCTCTGCCATGGGCAGGGACACCAGAGAATTTGGCTTTATATGTTAATACAGCGTGTAAGAGATACTGGGGCCGTGGTAGAGGTGTAGTTTGAAGAGGTGACAGACCCACACCCAGCCCAGAATCTTAGTCAGAAACACCAACAGTGTTCAATGAATGTCAAATATTTCACCACTGCAGATGAGCAATCGTATTAAAAAGCCTGACTGCTGCTGCTACATTTGGTAATAAAATGCATAAATTGATACCTTTCTTCTTGGAACAAGTCGAGGGGAAATCCTTGTCTTCTACTTTCACCGAGGGCCTGTTGCACTTCATCCTGCAGAAGAAGGAGCGCCGTGCTCCGGAGCAGAGCCGCGACGGCCCGGGCGTGATGTCGGTTTTGACTGGCAGTCCGGCTGCAAAAACAGCACTGGCACTCACACACAAGTCTTATTAAAGCCTTTTGCAGGAGCCCAAGTCCTGCTTTTTGAGATTTTCACCTAAGTGACTTTGCAGGACCGAGCTGACCCTTTCAACATGACAATTTCTGGCTACGCTTTCTGCTATCAAAATACCGACGCAAAGCTCGAGAACACGGGGTTCTAACTGCAAAGATTAGCTAAAGGGTGCACAAATCCACACAAGTCCTGTAATAAATGTTGTGATTTCTCTGAACAATAATCAACTGATTAGAAAGAGGGAGGGATTATTTCCCCACAGCCAGAGCAGTGTTCCATACATAGCCACTCAACAGGACCCTGACCCTTCAGACTGGCACTTTTCTATCATAACACTCATCCAGAGAGCACACGTGCACTTCTAAAGCAGAGGAGCCCCAATGACATTCCAGGGATGGAAGGAGGGAAAAAGGTAGCAAGGACCTCCACAGGGACTGCAAATCCCCAAGACCTCCAACTTAAGTGTACGAAGTCTCTCTAGCCTTGCAGAAATAACTACATATGGACATTCTCTAACAATGCCCTGACTTTTATCATATTCTTGCAGGTGATGCTTAAGATTCTTTCCTGTGGAATGTGATTAGAGAAACAACCAAAACCCCCCATTCTGGGCTCTGGGAATGTGCCTGGCCTGTGTAAGGAGCAGGGGTATCATCAAGGCCAGTGATGCAGTGGAGCTCCAGGGGCAGTGCTCCAAGAGCTCCAAGAGCTGAGGGAAGGTTTTAACAGCAGCTTTCCCACAGCCTGCCATCCACTCCAACCATTACTGCATGGGATATGTGTAAGCAAACAGCTATAATCATGCACACAAACTCCTCGGGCCCCGGAGGTTTTTGACATAAGATGACAACACTTCCAGTGTTTAGTGGAAAGTGTGCCTCCCTTAAAATTAGAATCAAGTGAGGTGACCTCTAGGAGGTCAGACTGCCCTGCACCACAAGCACTCTAAACTGCTGTTCCGTGGTGAGAGTACAAGCTGTGCCTGAGTCACTCGTGCCAACATAAAAATAAATACGCACACACACACTAGTACTCTCCACCAATATAAGTTCTTGAAATCCTACCAATCAGTCTACCACAGCAGATGGGAAGACTGTAATTCATAGTAGTTATTTTTGCCCTAACTTTGTCAGAGGCACACACAAGAAAAAAAAAAAAAAAAAAGGAGGCAGCACTGGATACACATGCTTGACAACCGATAAAACCAGGAGCCAGAAAAAAACTGCAGTTGATTCTGCTGAAGCCTCCAGGCTCCCTGCCCTGGAATGATCTCACTCAGCTTCAGTTTCTGAAGTTGAGCTGGTGGCTTCTGTGGGCTGAGATCCTAGAGATTTCTACTCCTGGCAAGCAAGAGTCTTAATGACCTGGAAATGTGCAGTTTTAAGATGCCACCTTCTACTTAAGCGATGCGGACTCCTGTCGTGAGAGGGAATTAAACACCCACTCACCTCAGAAGCAGCAGAGATACAGAGTTACTTAAAAAGAACAGAGTGAAATAGACCTAAGAGACATAGTAGGAAATGACTCCAAGGACCAGGTTAAAAACCTCCTTAAAGAAAGGTTGGGTCACTGATGGAAGTGGCAATTAGTAATAAATAAACTAACAGGTAACAAAAATGAATCCTCTCTCTTGGCTGACAGCTAAGAATGATCAATACTGAGGGTATTCTGAAAATTGAGAATGGTGGATTAGAACAAATGCTTCATATGTTTTAACTGTAAAAGTTAAACCTTTGATGCCTGGAAAAAGAGAGGATACCTCCCAGGTGAAGGTATGTTAAGTAATGCATCTACAGAGCAGGGCATGCCAAACCCAACAGCTTCTGCATTCAGGAGTCTGTTTCATAGTTACTTATTTGTTTTGGGGTTTTGTTGGGTTTTTTTGATATCTTTCTGTCTTTAAGCTAAAACTTCCTTAGCATAAGATAATCTAGACAGCACCCACACTTTTGACATGAAACAAATCCTCAGAAGCAGTGAATTTGGCTGTATGAGACTTTTTTAAGGGGTGGTGACACTTACTTTTTGCATCTATGAGCCTTTCCCGTGGTGCAGTGTCAGAAGAAGAGAGCTGCTCCTTTACTTTGGCAATGTCTTTAGGATGGAGATAATCAAATAAACTTTGACCAATCAAATCATTCTGTAGAGATTGAATATTCAGTCAAAAAGTAAAATAATGGTTCAGTATATTTTCTCAATTTTAGCATCCATTACGCACAATGCTTCTACATACAGGTCCAACCAAGGAACATCAAACATCCAAGATCCGGTCTCATTGCAAGGGGGTTGGCCTAGATGACCTTTAAAAGGGTCCCTTCTAAATCAAACAATTCTATGATTTGATGGAAGATATGTTTTCTTTGTATATTTAAGTTATGACTACATTACACAGTAATTTATGTCATCGTTTCTGGTAAGAGTTGTGCAGAACTGGCACACTCAATCCACTACCAATAAATATTCTGCTTTCTCCTCTGCCTCACTTCATCTACCACACATTTGAAGGAAAACATTATAATTGCAAATGTTCTCCTTCAATATTTTCATATGAATAGGTATTTAGTATATACCTGACTGGTGTGTATATACATATATAGGTATATAACTGGTGCATATATATAGGCTGGCCAAGGAAAACTTTTGAAGCTAAACCAGGTTTTAAATTTGGTAAAGAGTGCAGATGACAAAGAAAGAAGAATATTATTTACACAATATATGGTCCAAGCTAAGCCTTATGTTGAGCATATATTAAAAACCTGGCTTTGGTATAATTGCTTCCCACTTTCCATCAGTAAGGATGCAAGCAAAACCAGAGCAGATAGAAAGAGAACTAAGTCAAAAAATCCCTGTGAAGCAATTGGAAGAACCCCAGACTGTTTTTTTCATTATTTGCTTATTAGATAATGCTTTTGCATGCCTGAGGGCAAATCCCTGATCAGAATGCATCAATCAGGGAATTAAAGTTACTTCCCTTTCACCTCCTTAGTCTGAATGGAAACCAGAAACAATCTTCTCTAATGACAGGGCAGGGCAAAGCTCCCTCTTTGCAACACCTCTCTGAGCTTTCAAGGCAGACTATTCACACACTTGCCTCTCATATAAATGCATAACCATGAAAAAATGGTTCACACCTTTTAAGTCCTATCATTACTGAAACTGGAAAAGAATACCTGACTATAGTTGAGGATCTTGAAAACAGATTCTGAAACAAACAGTATCTTTCCTCTGTCACAG
The DNA here is from genome assembly GCA_013399695.1 of Formicarius rufipectus. NCBI lineage: Eukaryota > Metazoa > Chordata > Aves > Passeriformes > Formicariidae > Formicarius > Formicarius rufipectus. The sequence goes on from VXAU01005411.1 coordinate 983,934, forward strand.
CCCACAACAAAAAGAAATCCATCTGCTGCCTAATTAGGAAAAAAAAAAAAAAAAAAGGTAAAACACTAAGTTATACTTCCTCATTGCATCATTATAACCTTTAAAAACACTTTGTATAGAGTAGAATTTCTACACTAGGAGAGCTGTCTTAACATTTAGAGATAACTGAGTCAACAGGGAAAATGTGAAATTACAATAGGTTTTTTTTTTCATCTGCAAACATTTTTGGTATCATTCTGGGCATTGTGCCCAGAATGTAAAATAACTTCCATGAGAAGAATCAACCCATGTCTTGCCCAACAATATTATGATTATATTTAATAATGCCTTCACATTAAAATATTATTTTAACTCTATTTACTCCATAGTTCCTCTTTTAGAAACTAAACATAACCTGGGTGTTTATTTCTGTGCCTGTAGGCAACTAATTCCCATTTCCAAAGTACTCTTTCTCAGTCACAGTCAAGCATGCAGGAACAGGCCCCAGTTTTATGGCTTTAAGAGTCACAATGTTACAGAAATTAATTCTGCATATGCTGACCTGGACCCTGCAGTGCTTGCCCAGTTACACAAGCTACAGGAAGAGCTTAACCACTGACAAGTGACGTGTGCTCTCCATGCTATAAAAGAAGTTTACAGCAAGCCAAACATACTAAGCCATGTTATATCAGTGACCTCAAAAAGAGGTGTGCCTTGTATCATTGGATGCTGAAAAGCAGCCCGTGGTAGGAAGTCTGCAGGGAAACAATTTATGTAATTTTGTTTCATTCCATGCAATAACTGAATAACCACCAAAATATCGGTTTCTTCAAATCTCCCTCTTAAATCTTTCTGCTCAAATTCAGAAATGCTAGTCATGGCTAGGCTCACTGGCTTTATGAAGCAGCCTGCAGATATTTTAATTATTCTCCACAATCAAAACATTTTTAAGCTGAGATACAAGGCATTAAAATACTGATGGTGTGCTTTGGGGGAGTCATAGTCACAGTCATTAATATCTCTTAATTAAAAGTTGAAACATACCCTGAGAATAAGATGCTTTAATTCATCATCTGAGAGAAAAGCAGGCTTATAGTTTGCTTCTGTATATGGGTTTGTAGCACCTAAAGAAAAAAACAATCCCTTTATCACCAACAACACACATTTAAATGAGCAATTTTCCTTTGACTCTTTTTAGACAGTTGTTCACTGCAGGTGTTCTTTAAAATGAAAGGTGTTGTTTCTGTTTGTTTGGTTTTGTTTGTTTTGTTTTTGTTTTGTTTGTTGTTTGGTTGGTTTGGGGTTTGGGTTTTGTTTCTTTTTACTATCAACATGAGTTCTGTTGGTAGCACCTTAAAATGGATGAAGCTTTTCTGCTAAAAAACAAGAACTGCATTATGTAGCAACGCAAATTAAATGCCTGGAGATATAAAAGTATTCCTTGACATATTTTTAACCCACATGTCATCCTTGATTTATGGTATAGTCTTGGAATTAGAAACTAAAAATAAGAGATTGAATGTTTTTATTCTTTCTTCTATTTCTTCCCCTTATAACTTAGTAAAACATGACAAGCTCATGTAAACAAATTGTCACTCAGGAACTTACAAATCAGTTCTCTCATTCCACATCAAAGACAAAAACAGAATTACAATGACATCATCTCAATGCCAAAACCCCAAAATTGGCAACAAATGAGGCAGCTATTTATTAAAGAGCAATTCTTTTCATTTTATTCCTTTCATAAAGGCAAAAGAAAGTCAAATTAGTAACCACTGCAGTGTTATGAAGTATTAATCTAATTGAATGACAGCAGCAGAAAAGTTAAACCTTTCAAAAACACAGGATAAACATGACTGGAAGACACCAGCTCTCCTAGAAACAAGAACAGTGGGGATTTTTTAAAATTAGCTGCATTCCTGTGTTTTCTCAGAGATGTATTTCTTGAAGGCTTAAGCTTTTAACAGTATCACCCACTGTACCCAAGCACTGACTCACTTTTCCATGAACCTTGAGGACACGTAAAAATTGGCAACAACCTCGACTCTTCCAAACCTGTGGCACTTCAGGTGCTTGCAATGCAAACTGGTTAAAAATACCCAGCTTGAACTGTTCCAGTGCTCTTCCACACACAGCTAAAGGTATGAACACAAAACCTTACAGGCACTGTAGGAATGTTACTTACACCTGAAATCCAACCTTCTTATCCAACAAGTTCTGCACATTGCCTGCTGGGGGCACCGCTCAGTGCTGCACCAGAACCAACTGTGCACTGCCACTTCAGCCCTTTGTTCCCTCTCCCCACCTGCTTCAGCTACCCTGGTGTTGTGGAATGACAGATGACAGAAAATTATTCTTTTCCCACCCCAAATTTTCCCAGTCAGATCCAGGTATTTATCAGGACTATGAACCAGTAAGCTAAAAATGAACACTCAGCTTCAAATGTCATGCAAAGTGGAGAAGTCCTCCCAAGATGTATTAACTTACTCCTTTTTGGCAAAAGGACAAGAAAAAGAGAGGAAAAAACATGGCTTTGGGGAAATCCCATTTTGGAGCTTGCTCCAGCCCCAGGCAACCCACCACGTAGTGTTTTCATGTGCTGCACAGCCATTCTCAGTACGGTGAGCTTGTCCAGCTTCCGTGACATCGCGTTGCACGTCGGGACCAACGAGGCCAGCTCGTCTATGAAGCTGTTCATTTTATCCCGACGCCTCTTCTCAATCTGACTGTGAGCCTCCCTGCACAAGGAAAATGGGGAAGACAAACACAAGAGCATGAGGAAATAAAGCATATTAAAAAAGGGGCCCCAATCCAGCACGGCAAAACCACAAGAGTAACCTCCCCTTGATAACTAGGGTACCCTCTCATCCTTGCCAGAAGGACATCCACATACAGAATTCTTCAGGCATTTTATGTCCATGATTTGAGGAAGGATCATAAACAAGAGGCAAGGCTGCAGCACATGGATCTAATCTACCAGAAAACACATAGAACACTGGCCATACAGTACACTGAACCCCCAGTTCTGAAACAATCCACTGAAACAAACAGTGCAAAGTTATCCAGAGGTTTCTGCTGCTCTGCACCACTTTTATCCTTAGCACATTCACTGAAATGCAACTGGCATCCTAAAGGTCACAGATGGACAAATTCCAGAGTGTGTGTGTATATATATATATGTATTGAAGAAAGCATTTTTAGATTGGGTATGAATTAAAAATTATTCACTGAAAGGGCTGTCAAGCCCTGGAACAGGCTGCCCAGGGCAGTGTTTGAGTCACCATCCCTGGACATGCAGATGTGGCACTTGGGGACGTGGTCTAGTGGGACTTGGTTGTGCTGGGTTAATGGTTGGACTCAATAATCTAAAATGCCTTTCTAACCTGATTCTATTTTAACATTCAATTCCATCAAATATTTGTAACCAGTACACTATGTGAATGTGCTAAGTATTTAAAACTACCTTTTGCTGTGGCAATACAAGTCTTCTACTCATCCTACAGTTTTTTATTTGAAATATTTGGGCTACCTCTGAACCAAACTCTTCCCAGTCAGGAAAACTAATTATAAACAATAAACAATTTAATTTTGGAGTTATATTTTCCCATATTAAGAGCCACTGTTAACACTTTTACAACTGAGTCTGAAAGAAGCAAGATAAAGAATATAATATTATCAGAAACATACTGGCTTCAATTTCCACACTAATGAAGTGATTAAAACCAAGTTACCTACCAAAACAGTATTTCACAAAATCATAAGCAAACCTAGTGAAAAATGTTAGCAGGGCAAATATATGGAAAAATAAGGGAAGGTCAAAGTTAGAACAAAAGTATTTTCAGGAGAAGAAACATATGAAAATAATTCATATATGGCAAAAAGCAAGAGACAAGTCTTTCTAATATCCTTGTTTAAAGCAATACCTTGCATTTTTTATTCTGCCTTGTTGGTCTGCATACTCCAATCTGTAGAGAAATAACATCAGAAAGTTACAACGTTGAAATCACTCAACCCAATTCTTTAAATGCATCTTACATAACTACTGATCTTCATTAAAATCAGTTTTTTAGAGTCTGAATATGTATTTAACCTTTCTAAAGAAAGAACAGTATTTATAATATCGTGTCTCAGAGTTTGGGGGTTTGTTCGGTTTTTTGTTGTTATTTGTTTGGTTTGGGGGTTTTTTTCCCTCGTCTGTTTTACTTTGTCCAGCAAAGAAATAATTTGGGATTCAGGGCCACAGTGACACTGAGAACAGGTATCCCCAGACAGGATCCTGTGCCAGTGCTGTGGAACTCATATTGCAGTGGCTGCATCACCAGTACCTTCCATGTTGGTCATCTTTATCTGTATCCATACCTTCCCTGCAGAAACACAACAAAGCAACACATCACACATTCAGCAGGATTAGCACAACAGTTACCAAACTATCATCAAATCAGAATAAAGTATGCCTGCCATCTTCAAATCATAAATTAAAAAAATAAGAAGATTATAAAAGCAACGTAAAGTTGTGTGGTTTTTGTAATATTAAACATTTTCTTAAATTAGTTGTGTCTCCTTCAGAACTAACTAAATGGCACAGTTTGATGGGTTTGACAGTAAAACATGCTGCAGTTCAAAGATATCAGCTGTTATGAAAATGCTTTTCAGTTAACTGGGTGTGGGGAAAGGACATATCAAAGCAGTTATTTTTAAGCCTCCATCAGCACTAGCTCTACCACCTTGCATTTACTGTAGTTTTAAGTGTGACCAGAGGCAGTTATCAAAGTGCCCAGCATAAAAATCACAAATTGCCCTGAATTACTGTCTGCAGGTGCCAGTGTGTTTGACACCCCAGTCTGCCTTATCACAGTTGATTTGGGGATAGAAGATGGTTATAATCTAGACTGAAAAAACCACTGGAGATGGCAGGGAGAGAATGAAAGGCTGGATGGAACCAAGCAGGCACATTTTAAATGGGTACAACTTTTGTTTCAACATGAAAGGAAAGAAGGAAGGAGGCACGAAGAACAGAAAGAGAACAGAAAGGATCCCCTTTATTACATTTTAATATTATAACCATATGTACAGAAATAAGCAGGAGAGGAAAGATGAGTAGAAAGAGAATAATTTTGATTTATATAAATCGGTATAACTGTGCTCAAATGAACTATTAGGCCTGGCTCATTCTGGTTTAATTTTCACCTGCAAATTTTAAGTATGTGGAAGGGAAAGGCAAGGAAAAAAACACTGATTGTCTTTTTCTAGTGAAACCAGTTACTAAAACATTTATACTTACTCAAAAGGAAAGCCATCGAGTCTGAAAAGAAAGAAAAATAAAGTACACCATATATAGGAAATAAGAATAATGTCTTACATTTTGTGTTGAAGTGCTTAAGCTAATTCATATTCTATTTGAAATGAAAAGCACAATGAATACAGGACAGTAGCAGTGAGTATATTCTAAAGACACAAGCTGGTTCAAATTAATCTACTTCCTGAAAGAATAATTCTGCTTTTAAAGAAAAGATAGCATAGTTCATTACACTTAATGTGAAAAACTAGTAAAACAACTAACCTAAATTATGTTATGCAAATCATTGAGATATTGTTTCATCTTCAGAAAGGAAAGATCTGTGCTTTATGCGTGTTGTCCTTGTGGTTAGATAAATGGGATTTCAGAGGACTCTAAGGCCAGAAATAAAACATAAAAATAAAAATAAAGTATCCCAAGTTTCTCAGTTTTTGATGATGCTTGCCCAGCAGGACAGATGCACATTTGGCTTCAGTCAGTATTGAAGTCCCAAGCCTGAACCTGATAAGGATTTTATCATAAGGAAATCAAACAAGTTCCACATGCATGCTAACTGCTGGCATCACTTCAAGACTGTAAAGTGACCTAAAATGCCACTGAGCTTTAACATGATAAGAGGCTGTATTTTATAAAAGCCTTATGAAAAGATCTCATATCAACCATTAAAATATTAGTTATTCCTATTCAACAGTGGACATAAGCCTTCTTAAAAAGAAACATGATAATGTTTCATATATTATTCATCGCACTCTTAGATCAATTTTATTTGTGATTAGCTTTGAAAAGAAGTTTGAATAACGCTAAATGTTTTCTTCCTCTCTCAGTCTGCATATCTGAGTTACTGTCTTAGCCACTGGCTCAAAGCACTCCTGATGCTCCCAGTTAAACAGCACTGGTGATACCACCTTTAGCTCCAGGATCCTTCTTCTAACAAAATTCACTTTAGCCTTAAAAAAACCCCAGAAAGCAAAATCTAAAAGAGGTATAAGTTGAGTTACAACTGCATCAGGATAGTTTGTTTTCTTATCATGTATTATTTCAGTTGAAAACATTAGTCCCAAGAAAAGAAATTAACTGTTTATAGACCTGGGCAGGAAGCCTTGAATTGCAGCATTTGACTCAAACAGAGCACAGTGGAGAACAGCCTGCCTTTGCTGAAGTGACAGCAATAGGTTGGGCAGGAATTTTTCCTGGAGGAATTGCAGAAGAAAGAATGAAAAGAGCTGAAAGTGCAGCTGATCAATACATTTGCTTGTTCTTGAGAGGTGAACAAAGAACCACACTAAAATACAGGGGTCCTGCCTCCCTTATTCGCTGGCTTCAGTGGTACATAAACATCAAACTGGACACTCAGAAAATGTATGCAAAAAATAAATCATTAACAGGCAGCAAAAGTTGAACAGTAGCATTTATCCACACACACATATATATCAAGAGGGATCAAGGTTGTCTACCTTAAGTTCTACTTTTAAAGAGGAACATTTACTAGCCACCATTTCCTTTGCAACACAACATGAACCGTGGTATGACTACAGCTGTTGTAAACTTATTTCACTAAGGATTCAAGGAATGTATTTATTAAAAATGCACACAAAACCTACAGGGCAGAATTATAACTTACAAGAGCAAGCTGTCTTTTGGAAAAGAGGACTTGAGCAATGCTTCCTACCCAGAAGAATAAAGATGGAGAAATCCTTTCTAGAGAAGAGGAAGTTGGTAAGATTGAGGCTGTTCACTGGATTTTGTAGTAGTCAATTCAACTAGAGGGACACATGTACTAAAGTACATATGCAGTATGTTGATGGTCTTTAAAAAGTATGTAAAGTTCTGTGCATTTTTTCTCCTAAAAAGAAGCCCTATGCACAGGGAATCTAATTCTTAATTGCCATGCTTAGCATGAATTAAAAATTCTGCCCCTCCCTGTAAAAAGAACTGCCAACAATGCAAAGCCCACAGTGACAGAATATGTGCTGAGTTCCATAAAAACAGACTCTGTGGCTGTATGAATAATGGATGTGTCCATTCCCAAGTTACCCTGCAGACACACTTTGTTAAGTTACAATACAGAGGAGGTTGGCACAGTGACTTGGAGTAAGTAGGTTGATTTTAGTGTTCCTAGTGCAGGAGACATTGCACATTTGGAAATTTGGCAAACTCTATGACCTTCACTATCTAAAGCAGAGTTGGTGGCATTTCTTTCTACTTCAAACACCTGCCCAAGGAGAGAAGCTGTGGGTTGGAGTGTGCTTCTGAGCACTGTTATTAGCAAGCTTTCCTTAAGGAGAAGCAGCTTTCTTGAAACAAAACCACACTTTAGTACTGACTGAGAAGAAAACAAGTTTTTATTTTGTCAGGATTAATAGCCTGCAGTCAAACCAACACTAGATTAAACCAGTTGATTAAATGAAAGGCAGTTGTAATGCCTTAAACGAGGGACTATTCAAATTCATATTCAACTGAGGGACCAAAATAGTTTCATCAAGCAAAGGTTGGCAGCACGCTGATAGGAAGTGACTGAAGAGGCAAAAATAGGTGAAGAAAAGGAACTACTCCTAGTTTTGGTTCTGCTTTTCAATAAATTTATCACCTTCCCCTTCCACTAGTCAGACATTCTATTTCCTATAGTAAATAGTCAATATCATCAACCTTCACACTGTACATTAGCACTAATTGCACCCTCCCCATCAGCCAAAAGCTCTTCTCCTCCGCCTTACCCCATCTGAGGGCCCTCAATTGTAGCTGCACTGAGATGACAGCTTTATTTTTATTATTAAATAAAGGAACTTTCCTCTTAGTGCACAAAAGTTTTTTTCATTATTAAAACCTTTAAGGCAGGTTGTAAAGGAAAAGTTATTTTAAAGTTGCTATAAATATTGCTATAGTTTCCCCCACTGTATTGTTGTGTTACCACCTCTTTTTAGCAGTACTGAATCAAGAGAAATCCAACTTACTGATAATCGGTAGAGCTTCCCTTTCTTTTCCTGTTACAATCCATTCCTGTAGTGCTAAGGGAACTGGAGATCAAGTCAGCAGGGTCTGGTGACATAAAGTCACTAATTGTAGAAGATATGTCCATCCTTTGGTCTGCCATTGGACTGTCTAACATTAGGGAAAAAGAAAACCAAACACAACAAACCCACCAACCCAAAAATCACTGCATTAATAGAAGCAGAAAGTTACATATTTTTAACCAAAATACTTATCTCAAATTTAGCATTCTTAAAAACAGCAAAAATCATTTTCTGTTATTTCCTTTTGCCATAAAACAGGTAGTAGGTAATTCCTGCTTTCCCAGTTACCATTGTATTGAATACACAAACCATGATCATTCTCAAAACATATCACTTAACACAACTGTTTACAAAGAATTGTCAGTGTGATCTTTAACTAAACCAGGTTTACTCTTATGTTAACTGGCCAGCCAATTGCTGCTTCCTAACAGAAATATTACTGACTGGGAACACTAGTTTTAGTGTGCCTCTCCATTTGAAGATCACATTATCAAAGTTCACAAGCCTTAAAAGTTCTAATCCCACAGAATTTTATAGAACAGAATTCAGATTTCCATAGAAATAAAACACCCCACAAATAAAAAACCCAATAACCCAGTGACGGTCTAAGAAGAGTAGTTCAAAGTACAAATTCATGTAATTAGCTTTTTCACCCAAAACATATACTTTTTAATCCTCTAGACTGCAAATAATCACACTGTTAGAAGAAACCGTGTGAAAAGTTCATTTCTAAATAGCATCTACTGTGAAATTGAAGAGTTTTTACCTGAAGGCCTGTCTTGGAAGCTTAAATCCACTTGAGCAAAGATGATGATGCTCAGCTCAAAGCAGCTGATCACCTTAGAACTCTTCCATGCCTCATATTCTGTTGCTCAAACACTTCCAAAATCCTGAATGGGAGAAAAACCAGCAAGATTATAAAAACACTTTCAAAACAAGCATGTTCAGAACAAATGTTTTAGACACTGTTTATTACAGCAATAGATGTTTCCTACTCAATGATCAAATATTCTTTTCCTTATAAAGTGTGGAAGCTTTATCCAGCCATCAAAAGGCTTAGATGTTGGGATGTCCATCTCCAGTGGACCAAGTTTTGGAACAGAAGGTTCTTCAGCATCACTTCCCTTTGGTACCTGCTCATCATTCTTTGCTCTTTGCACAAACTCCCTCTGCTCATAATTAATGATCACAATCATGAGCACCTCTGTTGTCAGACAATGCCAGAATGACTTAAACTGCTGTCACAGTGCAAAAGACACCTCTCTTTTCCCTCCTGACTGCCTCATTTTAAGGTGGCCAGAGCAGTAAGGCAGCTGGAGCTTGGCTTACTGGTTTCTTTTCCTCTGTAATAGCAGTCGGCATTTTCGAAGGACGGGGGTTAAATATTGTTCTGTTCTGAAAGCTTCAACTTCCATATAAAATCCACACTCCATACTACAACTCAAGTTCTCAAATGCATTTCCCAACTATAAACTTACTGGCTGGTCTACAGGTGGATGCCCTTCCTCTCCTGAGTGCTGTCACAAAACAAGTTTTTCAGCTAAATTTACCATGGAAAGCTTAAAAACTCTTCCACATCTTTGTCTTGCAAAAAACCTTTGCGGGTCTGTTGGATACATGGCTTTCTAGTTAATGCATCTGTGAACATCCTGACTGCCCTTCCAACCTGTGACAACAGTGGAACTTCCCAGTTCCACAGAACAAGCAGTTCCCACGACACTCTCAGAAGTTCACAAGTCAAACAACCAGAATTCTGTCAACATGCCTGAGTTACAGCCAACTCTACTGAGACACTGAGGGTTATAAGCCAACAGAAACCTGACAAAATTCAAAGTCACTGGGTGACTTTTTTTTTCAGCACTACCAGAAGAACAAATCCAGAATTTCAGAAGTGTAAGTTCTCTAATTTACTGGTCCTGGTATGTTAATAACAGTCAGGATCACAGCTCTTCAGTCTAAGGCCAGGCAAGTCATTATCTTCATACCACCAACTTCTGAACTGGATCACTTTTGTTCTAGAAGAGCTTCCGAACCCTGCTGAGGGCTCATCATCCATCTCACCCCCACCTTCTCTGTGGTCCCTTCCCAAGTAACCTGACTCCTTTTCCATTTGTGAGAATGCCTGGACAGGCATGTTAAGAGACCACACCATGACTAAAGCTAAATCAGCACAACTTTAAGTCAAACTACAAACTGCCATTGGATGAACTGGAATGAACAAATTAAAAAGGGGAGGGGAAAAGGCTTTATGAGTTTAATACAGTCCTTTCCCTTTAAGAATGTCTGCAAGTCAGAATTTTAACTTCATAATCAGAACACTGCACAGTAATGCTAAAAAAAACTCCCACCATTGTTCATGTCAAAAATTTCAAATCAGTTATATATAAAAAAAAAAGTCTTGAAATCAAGTATCCATTCAACTGGGCTGCTATTTTGAATTATAGCTGTCTATATTTGATAGTTTCAAAGCAGCTATTTTAAGAGTCCTGACCATTTAAGAGAAAAAACAAAACAAAAACAAAAACCAACACATAAAAAGCAGAATTCTCAATTTCTTTTCCAATCAGCCCTTTCTATACCATGTCCCAGATGCTCATCCCAGTTTTAACAATCACAGTCCTACATTTTAGCATTATAGGAGCCAAGAACCATGCATGTCTCTTGAAATGAGGTTTAAAGTTAAGAAAATGTCATCCCAATGATCAGAGCAAAAATCAACATGCCCCACTAAATGGTGAACAGTTCAGAGAAGTGTTTTGTTGCCAGGCTTTCTTAAAATTCTGGAAAAGTGAATATTTTATTGTCTCTCCAGCCTCCAGCTGCTGAATGTTCAATGGCTAAAAAAAAAAATTCTCTATGAGAAGGAACACAAGAGTTACCAATAATATATAAGCAAAGTTCAGATCTTCCATTTATGATGCCAAGTCTGTTGCCAAAGTACTCCAGAGACCTACTTGAAAAAATGACATGTAGTATACTTCCTGATTAAATTCTTCTGTAGATGAGAATCAAATGATATTTTGCCATTGTACCACAAGACAGCTTCTTCCTACAGTCTGCCTGGGACTACTTGCATCAGGATTCCCCTTCTTTGCAATCCATCCTTCTCCGATCTCCTATAACCAGGCTAATGAGACAGCAAAAAGAAATCTTACTGTTCATCCCTTATTAAAAAAAAAAAGAAAAAGTTTGATGACACGTGACCAGCTTAATCAGGCAGCAAAGCTGATCACGAGTACATAAACACCTCCAAGCAAATCAAGGTCAGAGCTAAAGTAGGTCAACTACATGTGCCAAGCACCCACCCGGGAGTCAAGACCTCTTTACTCAAGCCTCATCAGTTTTGGTTACCCCTGGGCAAGAGCCAGCTAATCTCCAACATACAGACATATTATTCTACAAGAACTGCAATTCATAACTCGATGAAGCGGAAGTGTCTCATGTTTAAACAGCGTTATTTCGCAAGGACAGAGGAAAACCGTGGTGTGGTTTCCTGAAGAAGTCATTGAAGAGATGCTCGTTGTCCCTGTGTGTAATGACTGAAGCAAAAACAGCTACAAAAAGGCAATCATCTACCTCCCTTTGCAGCCCTGTTCCATTGTAGGAGTCAGTTGTCACAGTATAAACTAGCATGAAAGAGAAAAATGGGTTATTTAGCTTCATTAGCAGCATTTCTTCCAGAGGTGTTGCAGATATCTGGAGGTTCCAAATGCACACGGACTCAATAATGGGGGACTTTCAGCTCAGCAGCACAAGGACTGCAAGAGTCCCTGTGATGATTTGAAGGTGCAGACAGGGCATGCCTGCTGCACCAACAAGCAGTTCCTACATCAGAATACCTATTATGGAATACTCCTTAGGAATCACAGGAAGATCTTTCAACTAAAGCTGTGGTATCTTCCTTTTCCTACAGTGTTAAAGAGCAGCTGTCAGAATCTCTCGTATTTTCCCAATACATTGATAGTTTTGTTTTAAAGGAACATTTTCATTCCTTGAACTCTCTAATACTATTTGCAAGAACATCCTGTACTCCCTGAAGACCAAAAGCCCTGTGGCTTTCTCTCACAGACAGATGCATCTCACTGCACTCTCTGGAGCAAAGAAGTGATTTTACCCTTGTTAGCTTGTTGGAGTCAGCCTTTTCCCACTCACTCCTCAGCATGTTCACTAGCCCCTGGCAGCCTACGATCCACATCTGAGCTCTGGAACTCCTCCTGACAGCAGCAGCTCACGTTTCAACCTCAACCACACAGGCAACAGGGATGCTAAAGCCTCCTGCAGCTCCCCCAGCCCCTCACAAGAGGGCACAGGGATCCCTTGCTCTGGGAAGGCAGAGGTTGCTCAAACAACTCTGTCTTCCAACAGCTGCTCCCTACCTTTCCTATGTGGCCTCCCACACCAAAAAACATCTGTACATCAATAGTGTCTCTGAGAAAAGATGGAACAGGTCACATCAAGACATCACCTCACAGTTTTCCACACTATCATAGTGGCAAGGGGAACACAAACTTCCAGATCAAGAGGTGCCTCAGTTCCTACCTCTCCTTGTTTATAAGGGAAAGTACCTAAAACTTTTACTTCCAGCTGCTTTAACAAAGGACTTCTCTGTTGCCTCACAACCAAGAATAAGTAGTAACTAAAATAACTTTCTATTGCACTGGGGAGCTCAGAACTAGACCCAGACCACAGAATTGTCTCAGCAGTGCTCAGCCCATGGGAAGGATCACTTCCCTCAGCCTGCTGGCAACACGACTCCCAAAGCAATCCAAGAGGTTGCCAGACTTCTTTGCTGCAAGGGTATCACATAAGCCACTAAGATCGTTTCTGCCAAGCTGTTTTCCAGCTGATCAGTCCCTAATCTGTACTGGGACATGGGGTTTTTCCTCTTTAGGTGCAGGACTTGACATTTTTCTTAGCTGATTTTGTAAGATTCTTTTCTCTGGCCTGTAGAGATGCCCCTGGTTGGCAGCACACCCATGCGGTGCATTAGTCACTCCTCTCTGTTTTGGATTTGTCTGCACCTCTAAGGATGGAGCTTCAGACAGCATGGCAGGAAAGGAAAACAGACCAGTTCTTGAAAGAGAATCCAACAGAAATAACAGCCTTCAAAAAATCCTGGCTCATGCTCAGATTAATGTGCCCTTCATGGCAGTCCCACAGGAAGGCCTTATGGATGGAGAGATGAACCAGCTCCGCAGCAGAAAATGAAAACTGGAACAAAGCCAAAGCCAACCCATGTCAATTCCAGGAATCAAACCTGTTTAGGCCACCTGTTTGTGCTAGGGATGAAGCATTTCCCTCCCTGGCAAGGGACTGGTATTTCCCTCTGGTGATAGAGCTGAAGGTCTAACATACAATGCTACAGAACAGCCACTGGGTGTGGAAACTGGACAGTCCTAAGAACCAGTGTCCTGACTCCTCAGCTGACCCTCAGACACAGATTTCATTTCCTCTCACATCTCAAGACTGTTTGCCTCTGTACCCACACAGTGAATCCCAGCTGCAAGGGTGTTTCAACAAGGCCTGCTAGTTTGCAATCATTATTGAAAGCTTCATCTGCTTTAAGCTTCTCACTAGCCAAGATTAGGCTCTTTGAGCTCTTATTCTTTGACGTGAGCTTATGTTGGCCTGTTCACATATTTCATTTTGGGCAGCCATCAAAAGGAAACATCACAAGGGAACTAATCAAGCCCTTGTGAAGAGGTGGTGATGCACACTCTTGGAAATCAGTACTAACATGTTGCTGTTACCAAAGGAATGTGGCCTGCTACAATAATCAATCCGCCAGCACACATACTCCTTAGGTCTCCAGAAACTGCTTCCACAGGGGAAACAAAAAGGGACCTGCCTTTCTTGGAAGACCAGGTTTGAAGGGATTTCTGAAATACCTACATAGAAAGTAATCTCTAGCCCCTCTACAGGTTTCTGGAAGGAATGAGTACAGGTCCTCACATCACAAATACTGGGTATAACTGTCTTGGTCCTGAAGTAATTCCTAAACTCAGCCACAGTGGGTAGAATAAGATTAACCAGCACTTCAGTTGTCTCTGCTGAGAGCAGGAACCACTGAATTCTGCCTCAGAGCCGTGTAGACATTTTACTGGGTGACTTGTGACATTTTATAGGCACACTGAGAAGATCACAGGTATTCTAGGAACACATGTTGATATTTAATCTCAAATGTCACGACGGAGACATCATGGAGGGTTGTACAAAACAGCTCAGCTGTCACACAACCCGCGTAAGGTAACGGCCAATCTACAAAGAGTAAGAAAAAACACACTAAGAATTCCACCCAGGTATAACCATCAAAGGTCCCCTCTAAGGCAGAACACTCCTTCATGCCCTTGGATGCCTTCTGTCAATAGGTCCTATGATCAAAAACATCCAGACTGATTTCGCTGCAAATAGATACAATCAAAATGGAATAAAAATCAGTTATTCTGAGAACATCTGCTTGTAGGAAAAGGACTGAGCTCAATATCACAAGTGTTTTGATTATAAGAACAAATCCAAGAAATCCAAACCAACATATTTTAAGCCAATGGTTCAGAAATATTGTTCAGCTCAACTCCTCAGAATTTCTGTAATATAAGTTATAGAACAAGATAATTAGATTTTACATTAAAAGTAGGGTCCACTGATGTTAAATGCCGGTAAGTTCACAAAAGTCTATGTCAGAATGTAGTATTTAGTACTCAATTATTGCAATTCTTCAGAACATTTTGTGTATGTGCGGGAAGAAACAAGGTATTATATTTTCAACATTGGGGAAGATGAGAAGACTTAAAATTTATAAAGAGAAACTTTAAGACCTTTGGGCCAGTTATCTAATTCTACTCATTTAACACCAAAATCAATTGTTCTTTTAGTAATGACAGATCCATAGCTGAAGAAAACAAACAAACAAACAAAACAAACAAAAACCCAAACAAACAAACAACAAAAAAAAACCAAACAAAAAACCACAGACAAACACACCAAAAAAATGAAATCTACTCCCTCAATTAATGAAATACAAGCTTAGTTGATGTTCTGAGTTTCCAAGCCAGGGCCAGCCTCCAGTGCAAGAAGGATGTACTGCTTCACAACTACCAAATGCAATCCTTGCTCATCAACCATAAGCCATCCCAAGGGTTTTGGAAGGGGTGTGAAAGACAGGAGGAAATCCATTCTACCATGCAAGTAAATCAATTATCCAGCATTAATGGGCTTCAACTAAAGCACTAATCAAAGTTATTGTTGATTTCTTCAGTGGCTTATGTTCTTCCAGCATGCTTTGATCGGAAACACACACCCAAATCCCCAAAAAACAACAAAAACCTTCTCAGCTGAGGAGGCAGTGGTTCTGTGAAGTCTTCCAAGTTGTACACATTACTTCTGATCTGTCAACAAAATATCTTGTGCCACACTGTAAAGTCAGCTTCAAAGTCAACATTTTTAGAAGAGTAGAAACTTCTGCATAAGAGGACTGTATACAGCTTGGGCTGACATTTCTGGAGCAGGACAAGCACACCAGATAACAAGTAGGCAAGCTACTTAACTCACTCTTCATGTCACACAAACAGGGGGAACTTACAAATCAGCATATCTGTAACTCACAGCTGGGAATACCTACTTTTGGCACTTGGCAGTCCAAAAGATGCAGTTTTCTGTCTCAAGATTCCATCTGACTCCTAAACATGAGCACCAGTTTACAGCAGACAGATGCTCTAGATACAAGTCTTAAACATAGCTTAACCCCTCAACTACCCAAAATGAACAAGTTTCATGCACTTAAATATACATGTTCTAGAGTTGGTGAACCAATGTCCCAAAGCCCAACTGTTCACTGCAAATATTAGTATGACTGTGATGTGATCTGAACAAGTTTAATTTCCTTACTGCAGCCCCTGTACTTTCACAATGTAGCAAATATTCTTCCCTGTAGTTAATAACCTCCAAAGTTGTCTTTCAACAGCAGGAAGGCAAGATCCTCTCAGAAGTTCTAAGAAATGCACCTTTTGAAAGGTATCCATATGAAAAAGCAGCCTGGCAAAACACTTCCCCATTTAGCTCAGAGTGGAAGCTCTGTGTCAGGTCACTCTAACACTCACCCAGTCCAATCAGTGACTTGGCACACCATGGAACCTCTTCCAGGGCTTCTTCCTCAAGTTTAAAACTGCTGCTTCTACTTTAATATAGCTTGGATTAGGTCGTCTTGCTTTCAGTATTGCAAGCGAGAACAAGCTTTAACTCAGTTCACTCCTCTCACTGCCAAGGCACTATTTTAGTACTTCAGTAGTTACTCCAGCTTCCACTCACCAAATCCTTCTTGGCTTTTGTCAGGAATTGACTTTTCTTCTCCCCTCTTCTTACTGGAGCATTGTTGACATGCAAACTATACAGTACATTCAAGCCCTGGCATGACTAATGCTACCCAAGTAATATTTTCTCACCTGACTTTTAAAGTTTATGCATTATGGGACATTGGTCATTGAACCACCACACACTTTTTCAGCCTCTGAAGTGCATTTATTAGGGTGACAGTCCTGATTTGCTGAATTTTGAGTTGAATCACTTAGTCTAAATACTCTTAAAGATACTGCACACAGATGATTCGTTTTCCCAGTCACATTATTACTACAACAAACCCAAATGCATTTGGCACGTGTGAGACCTTTCATTCAGAATCTGCTGCCAAACTAAAACTAAACACTTTGTATCTTCAGGGAATAAAACACTGACACAACAGGGCAAAATTATCTCTAGAAGGAGATTGGTTCTACTTATAGGTGGCTCTATTTATAGCAGATACTTTCATTTCCAGCTTTTGCACTCCCTGTGGTCCTGCTGAATTCCATCTCTGGCTGGAAGAAGCTGTCCCTGCCCTCAGCACTGCCAGCCTGACAAAGCAAAGCCAACAGGCTGTCACCTTCCCTTCCATCCTAAAGCAAGCCCTGGGAAAAGGAAGATACTCTCACACCCTGCCTGGAACCAAGCTGGGGTATTCCTCACTCCAGCTGCCTCTCCACAGATTCCTCTAGCCCCCATATTTCTGACAGGTTCCTTTTCCCCCACTGATTTCTTAAAAGCTTTTTTGGACTTCACACAAAATCAGCTGTCAAACACAGATGCATCACACCCATATGAACATCAATATTTCTTCCTTCAGACTACCTCAGGACTATATTAGAGGTTTTTGGATAAGAGGGCATCACAGTTCTTTGTTAAGTATACAAGTAGGAATCTGCTAAATAAAATGTGAAGAACATACAAAGATGGCATAGATACCATATGTGTTAAGTTCAAAAAGTTAATGTGTGGAAATAGGGAATTTGCAATTGAAAATTATTTACACATTTCCAGTTTTAAGAAAATAACCTCTCCCCACACCCACTCATGGAAATGGTCACAGGTACCTCACTCTGTAGCTGGAGAAGCAACAACATCGACATAAATAAGCTCAGCAGGTTGGTTTCCTGAAGTCACACTGTTTGCCAGTTAAATCCAAATCACACTAGTGCAAACTGTGACACACAGACAATTTTAGCCCTCCTGTGTTTTACAGACACATGTAAAGACAAACATGAAGAAAATATACACTTGCCATTTTCAGCCTTGTTGAAGGCTTCTGAAGGGATAACCTCCCCCATTTCCAAAATTCAGGTTTTCAAAGGAGCAATTTGCTGCTGACGCTGAGAAAGGCAGCATTTCCGAGCTGTGACAGCTCACACTGGGGCATTATCCCATACTCTGCTCCTCAGAGAGGCACATAAAGCAGTTGGAACTGCAGCAATAGTGAATATAAGAAGTAGGGCAAGCTCCCAAGACCCCCCGGGCCAGCACTAATATTGATACAGCACATTCTGAGCAGTTGTAGATGACGACTCCCCAGCCAGCCACCAGCAGTCGGTAGCACTGCTGCAGAACAAGGCAAGTGGGACAGCAGGACAGCTCCCTACAGCCTCACATCAGACTTCCACCAGTTCTGAGTGACTCAAACCAAAAGGCAGCTCAAAGAAGCCCTTTAACAGGACATTAACAGTAGAGTTAGATTCTGCTTCAACACTGGGTACTTCCTACATTTCCTTCTCTATTGGAGGAACTGGAATTTCTGTGCAATGTGACATATACCCAAGGTGAGCCCCAGACACCCTACAATGTGCACTTCACCAAACACAGCATTAGTACATTTTTGTTTCTGAGGTTTTCAAATTACATCTTTCAAAGTAAGATTTGGTGGAGCAAACCAAGTGATCATTTAGGGAGAAACCATGCAGAATTTTTCCTGTCATTTACATTCACGTGCACAGTGGCAAGGACCTCAATAACAGCTATATGGCTTGGAGAGGGGTGTATTTGTCCAGTGCAGGATAACCATGACAAACTGTTGAAAACGTCACAGCAAAGTTCCACTGTACAGTTGATAAAACATCTGAGTGCCAAAAGAAAGGTTTTATTCCCTTTTTCCTTCTCTTGTCACTCTTCTCCCAGATTTCCCTTCCAGTACTCCAGCAGAGACTTCTATGAAGTCTCCAGAGCCTGTCTGTACAGCATGTTGAATTCGCCCAGCTGAATAAAAATGTGACAGAAAGCACAGTCTTCTGGGGCTTAGAAATCTCAACCCTCTGGCTGAAAGGTCAGATTGCACCCATGGGCAGCTCAAAGCAAGGGGATGAGATGTGTTGGAAGAGGGGAGAGGGCAGAACTGTCCCAGTTAAAACCCAGTGGTTAAAATACCCCTGTCACAGCCTTTCTGTACTTTCAAGATATTTACAGCACTCCCACAGGATTTGTTTTCAACAAGGAAATCCCACCATGGATTAAGCATGAAATCTTTCCACTGATCCACACCTGCACTGTGACATTTTCTCTGCTCAGAAGTTTGCTCTTTTGTGAATGACAAGTTATGAATACACAGACACAGTAGAGGAGTATTTCTATCCACTTCGCAGTCACTGCTTCAGTGGGAGTATAAGCTTTATTTTCTCGAGAAAGGCCTCCAGCAGTAGGAAAGTCCTTTACAGAAATGGTTGACTCAACATACTCTTTTTTTGTGCATCTATACATCAATGCTGAAGTTGAGAACCACCAAATTTCCAAACCTGTGGCATTCAGCTGCCAGAGATCAAGCTGGATGCAAGCCTCAGATTTGTATTTTTCCAGAGAGGTTTTTCAATCTATGTTTTGAAACTTAAATCAACAGTCAAGTTTGAATGAGTCCCTTTACTTTAAACCTGAAACTTCAAAAGTGTTTTAAAATTACTGTTGTATTTAGAACAAAGACTCACATTCCCAAATCATGACAGCTCTTGTTAGAGGCAGAGGAATTATCAGGGAATACCAGTAAATCACTCAATAGGGTCCTTATGCTATGCAGACATCTTGACTGTAAAAATAAATAAACAAGGAAATACAAGTGGGGAAGAACAGTCTGTAACCCACATACAGAAAAACAAGAGAAAAAAAATTCTTGCCAAGACCAAACATGGGCAGTTGAAGAAGAAAACCTGTTGAGAAAAAAACCCTACCACAACAAACCACAGCCACACAGATCACAAAAGGACTCCTCATAAAACTGAAGGCTGCATGGCTGATATACTTTTTAAATGATTGCTTGTGCTTGGATCAAAGATCCACCCATGCAACATCTTCCCTCCTAAGGAAGAGGGGATACAAAACACAGCAAAGGGACATCTGACTAACAGTTGCAACCAGAATTTCTTCCAAGGCATTGTTTTATCCCAAAAGAGAACATTCCACAACCTACGCAACCTCATCCCAGTGGACCTACGAAGGATCACTAGACAGTCCACATTCCAACACAAAAAAAAGCTTAAGTAGGTTTAGATGACCTTATTTCCTCAAGTAGGAAACTTGTGCCAAATACTAAAAATGCAGTCCCTTGGTTACCACTTACAAGTGCTCATAATTATTTACAGCTCCTGAACGGTACGGAGGATGACTTGGACAGCATTCAACAAATCCACAGCTATTAAATTTATTAGAAAATAGAAAACCTTCTAGTTTCACTCAGTGGAACAAGACAGGCAATGAGTTCTGCTTCAGGAACCATGAAGTGAGGTGATACTCTTCAGCTTAAAAAACTGAGAGGACAAAGGTCTACAAAAATCACCAAATGTCACAGGGACATCACACACAGGCTCAAAACAACACAGCTCTTTGCACATGAGGTGGAAGGCTGTGGAAACTCTGTGACAGATAACAGGAAGGAGAGAAGTTCTCATGAGAACTTCTGCAGAGAGGTAGGATCAGTTCACAGAAAGGAATTCTGCTGAAGGTTACCACCACTTGGGAAGTCCCTGAGCTGAAAATAACTGTGGGCCTTAATCCTACTCTTCATCAGGAGTCACTTACAGCCCTGTTCAAGACAGGACTCTGCAGGAATTGGGTCTTTGTCATGCCAAACAATGGTCACTCTTTCCTTCCTCCAGTATTAGCAAAAGAATTTCATCTCAATTTCTAAGTATTCAGAGAAACTTCTACTTCCTAGTATGTCAAACATGGAAGACTCATAGGGAAAGCTTAAAATATACATCAGCCTCAGAAAACCCTTCTAGGTCTCCTCTGGTTTAAGTTAACTCATCTGCAGTTACCACCCTAACACCACTCAGCACCAGGTGTAACGTGTACACTGAGTCATTAGCAAGGCCAGTGTAAAAGCTCAGCTTACCAGAAAAAACCTAATACAGGAAACCAGCTTTTGCAAGTGGAACTTCAAATCCAGTTTAAACAGCTAAATTCCACTGCAGGGCCCAGGAACAATAGAGCTGACCAGGGAACCACAGAGAAGTCGTCAGGAACAAACCAGCCCAACCAAACACGCGGAACAGCAGCCTTGTGCCTCACCTTGCTGAGCACTTCAGTTAATACACACACTTCTCCTCTCCCCTGAAGTCTTTCCTACAGGATGAAACTGAATTTCAACTCATCAGCTAGAGCTAACAATTATCTTTTTAAAAGAGGCCCAAGGAGTCAGCAAAATGGATCATAGAATCATTAAGGTTAGAAACAACCTTGAGGATCATCAAGCCCAACCTTTCACCTTTGATTACACAAGAGAAAAAACCCAAACAGACCAACATGCTTGGAACAGAAAAGAATCACTTATTTCAGGGGATCTTATACTGAATAGTAGATATAAATATTTCTGCTCTTTTCCAGTCCTACTTTTCTGCAATGTTCACTTCAGAATATGGTCTAGAGTCTCATGCACTATCTTGCCCTGACTTTTAATAGAGAAATACATAACCTATTTCTATGTATTTTTTTCCTCGTTCATCTGCAATGTTTATGTGCTCAAGCCCTTTCAGCTGTCTTCAAGGGTTCTGTCTCCGCTTTCACATACACTGAATTTATTATTTGTCCCCAAATTTAAAAGCTTACATTTATATTCAATAAATTTGGAAGTAACTGACTAAACTGAAAACACTTACTTTGAATAACTTGACTGACAAATGTAAATATCCTTTCATTATTTTCACAGTAAATCACTACATCTTTGTTTTCCTAAACATGAGTTTCAGCTCCTCGGGTTTCTAGTCCTCTTTTGCCTCTCAAGTCTCAGTGCCTGATATTTTCCTCTTATACAAATCATTGGTATTAAAAGTTGATATCCTTAATTCAAAATAGAGACCCATTTTATTTTGCTCCCTCTTATTATTAAGATTACAGACCAAAAGCAAGGTTTGCTTTCCTTTTAGTACAGCTGAACAAAACTCTTAGGTATTACATTGTATCATTGCCTTACATGAGAAGCCCCTATAGTGTTTTTAACCTTTTAAGTCACTTTGTTGCAAGAGACTCTGTAGGTAGTCCCCTCCTCTCTGGTACAAGTCTTCCTGACCCACTCCCTCCTCCTCACACTGGTAAGAGCTGTGTGTCCTTCCGCTTCCTCCTGCTCAAATACAGAGTATCAGAGATAAGGAGCCAAGTTTTATCTTGCTGCTGATAACCAGATTCATTTATATCTGTTCCCTTGTCCAATCACGTTTTCTGCTCTCCTCTGCTGCAACAGGAGGCGACCTCATCTACTATTTTATAGAATAAACTGATATGCTGTAATTCAGGCCAAAGTTTACTTCAGAAAGATATCCTGGAAGAGCCAATGTTACACAAGAATGTGTTACCCGCCTCCCATCTTCTCTGCTCCAAAGCTTAGTTTCTCTTGTTCATAATTTCCAACCTTTCTAGTCTGAGTTTCACTGGTTCACCTCTCAGCCACTAAACCTCACTTAATTTTCTCCTACCAAATAACTTTATCAGGTCATTGCCTGAAGGATTAGTCCAGTGAATAGCTTTTTTCTCATATAACTAAGTTTAGTTTTGTTCCTTTCATCTCACACTGGAAGTTTATGTTTGCAAAACAGTTCCTTCCTTGAACTCTTTTCAGTTTTCTATTAACACTTTATCAAGACCTGGAGAGTATTATGGTTATGACAAAATTAATATCATATACATCAACCTACCTTTGAATTCAGCTCAATATCCTTGTTTACCAAGCCACAAAGTCTTTTGTCTGCCTCTCCAGTGCTGCCCTGGGGAACTTCCAGTCAATAAAGCCCTCCCACCCTCAGTCACTTCCTCTTGTAAGGATGATATACAAGAACACAACTACTGACCACTAGTTAGAGATGGCACATGGATTTCTCAAGCCACACAACCTCCTGGAGTGATAACAGACTGACCTGCACCCCTTGGCTCACTCACCAGCAAGAGTCTCTTCTGCCATCCCAGATCCTGACATCCAGAACAAAGCCAAGTGGAAATGGCCAGAAGCCATGCTGACTAATCCTTGCTTAGATCAAACACTGCAACTGCATGAACCAGTTCGATAGTTTATTTAATATGTGGCTACATGGATTTTTACAGTGCAGCACAGACTCTTCTTTGGGAGATTCACGTGCCAGAATTCACACATTTTCTTAGTTGAGAAGCTGCAGACCTGACCGTTTAACACTTTTTAACTGCAAGAGTTGTTAGCTTCATGGCTTCAGCAGTCAGCTGTGTGCTCCCATACAGCACTGGCACTTACCTAGCCCTCGGTGAACTGTTCAGAGATCCAAAAATGATTAAAACTAATCCAGTAAAAAAAGTAATGTTAGGGGAAAAAAAAAAAAAGCTGCAAGTCTGAGTAGAAGTGGTTCAGCAAGCCAAACAAATGCCAGTACTGTTTAATGGAGGGGCAGAGACGAAAATCTCACCAGCAAGTGCCCACATAACTTACCTCACAAACACCTGAGCATGAGCACACACAGGTTAACTTCTAAAGGAGTATTACAACAATAAGCCTACAAAGTCCCCAGTGTAACAGAAGTATTCAAGGAACAGTCTGAAAAGCATTTGTTTATGAGCTGCCACTTTGAATAAATTTACTCCTTTTATAGAAGGCTGATTTATCAACACCCAGGTTAAATCAACCTCCAATACACAGGAGGACAGTCAAGAAAGGACCTGCATGAATGTTATTCAACATCCAGGGAAGTTAGGTTTAAGAAACATTGCTCTGTATTGGAATGGCACATAAAACCATCAAATAGAACTGCACTGAGATGATTGATGCTTACAGCCTGAAAAATAGGAACATGAAAACTCTGCAGAATAGCAGAACACAACAACAGAAGAAGGAACCAGGAACTGAGCGAGCACCCCTTTGAACGGAGGAAGGCAACAAGAAGCTCACATGTGGAAATGGTTCTGAGGAGCACACATCTGGAAGGATGTGTGGAAAATCCAGAACTGCATCGTGAAGAATGATTGAAGAGAAACCCACACACTGTTGCCAAACAAAGACTCAGCCAAATCACGTCATAGGGAGGAGTTAAAGAGGATATGCTGGGTTGTATTTGGGGGTGGAAAACCACAGTGCTTCACTACAACATGCAACTAGGTTTGCTAGAAAGGGTAAAGTTAACTGTATTTACCCCTAATATTTCTTATTTAAGCAGAAACCTGCTAGTCTATCAAGATTCTTTCAGGTGATGGAAGGGCAAGAAAGTTTCTTTTCTGCTTCATGAACGTCTTTGAAGTTCACTTGCCAGCCACTCCTACAGGCAAACCCGAGAACTTGCACCAATATTATTCTCTGACCTGGTTACCAACACAACATAGTTCCAAAACATTGTCATCACCACAAAACACACATGCAAAATAAAAAACAAACAAAGCACTAACAGAACTGAGACAAAAGGGCCAAAAGCCACATATGGGAGATTTTAAGGGTTATTTTGTGTGTGTGCGTGTGTGTCTGTAAATAAAGTCAGACCAGCTAAGACACATCTACCAGGTTTTCCAAAGTCACAAAAAAAAAATTCAGCAGAAAAATGGAAAAACAGGTTTCATTGACAAGCAACAGAAACTGGTACTTTTCCAGGTTTGTCAAGGAACACCATAACTCCAGTATGTTTGGGGCTATGGGGAACTAGCAAACCACAGAAATGCCCTAAAACTAGAGGACAAGTTGGATGAGTAACCAAATATTTGTTTTAAAAAATAAGAAGCATAGATCTGAAATCTGTGCCAAAGGAAGTAAACTACAGAGCTCTCCAGCACGCCATGAATGAATCCTTGGAGGCTTAACCACTTGCCTTAGCAAATCCTGTTCTAAAAGGCACAATAATTTTGCCTAAAAAGCACCCAGATTGACACAACACTAACTCAAGCATTTAAAGGAAACTCAGAAATCTTAAAAGGTTGAATAATAATCATTGATATGCTACAATACTACTTAGGTCTCTAATGAGATACCAACAGGCATTTTTTTCCCCTCACTTTTTTTGTTACATAGATTTCTTTTGGTCCTGCTTTTTTCCAAGATGTGCAATTATTTGGTTCTTTCTAGTGTTTATGTGCTCTAGGAAACAAACAAACAAAAAGTAAATTCTTAAGCAGAAGGTATGGATTCTCCTGTTATCTGCTGACAAACTTATTCTTACTTTGCAGCTATATTCCAAATTAAGTTCAAAAGTTTTAGTAAGCATTTTTAAGAAGTTCACATTACAGTCATACAAAAAGCTTTTCATGCCACTGAACAAAGACAATTCTCCCAAACAGCTCTTTGATAGGAACATCCAGAACCAAGGTGCCAATACTGCCCTAAAGGGAAGTCTGGGCAGATTTTAGAGTTTTGCTTCCAGAAAACAAAACACACAGACAAATTGACAGCAAGATGAGATCTAGGCCAAATTGCAGACACATTCTTAACCAGTAATTCAAGATTATTTTTTTTTAATAAACAGACAGGTCCCCTCCTCAAAAAGGAGTAGAGGTGTGGGCAATTAGTGGTCTTGGAAAAGAAAATCATCTTCCATTCAGTCTCTCTCCTATATTTCCTCCAGATTTCCTGGCAAGTCTGACTGGAGACGTTGCTGGGTCTTTGCCAGTTTTAGATAAATTATCAGTTTGACAACAACTTGGACGCACAAGTGCTCAGCTCTGGCAAAGTCAGGTGATGGTGGTGAACGAGCTCCTCAGAGATTTGCATATCAGAAACACTTCTATATTTGTTCATCTGGAAACCCAGAAGCACATGGGCCAGCAAGGGGAAAGGGAAAAGAGTCAGAGGGCTACCCAAGTTACTCTTTCTTATTATAAACCCCAATGTTTTAAAAGTGGTGCAATAAATACTGAAAAGCTCCACTGTATAGTTCCAGAGATTAAAGTAAAAAGTTGCTTATTTCGCTGGGGTTTAGTAGCAAAGCCAGACTTTTTTAATCAAATTCTTATGTAGATTTATGAAAGAAGTGATCCAACACAGCTTAATCCAAAAATATTCTGCCACACAGCCTCTTCTTCCACATCAGGGTTGCAGTGTAACACATTTAAAACAGCACTCTTCATGCTTACTGCCTCTCCCGTCTCTCCTTGAGCATTACTCACTTTGTGAGCTGTGCTGTTTCCTAACCTACAAAAGCAGAAACATTTATAAAGCCACAAGCTGTAGGGTCTCAGTAATCCCAAATCAGTCTTCATTGGAAAAACCAGCCTTGAGTCACAGTACATACCCCAGCCCAATATCCTTGCCCTAACACACCTGTCACCTTGGAGCAGAGGGACAGAATACACACATGGAAATGCTTAGCCAGGAAAAGAGTTGGAGGTTGCATTGTCCATATCAATCCAGTTCAAATGATCATCAAAACTACTCTCCAGCTGTCATTAGATGATGCAAATGATTCATGTGTCATTATAAAACAAATTGCTGGGCACCAGATAATTTTTTTTTCGGCCATGGGATTTTGCTTTTTGTCCTGTCAAAGTACCTGAGCACAGCCCTGGTGATGCTGCCCTGAACAGTGGCATTTCACACACAGATCCTTGAAAGTCTGCAAAAATTCATCAGTCAGCCTACAATTCTGGGGAGGAACATGTTGATAAAGAACACAGTCAGAAAACTTGCAAAATGGCATCAGCTGTGCACAACTGCTGAAATTTGCTCCGAGTTGGTTAGTTGATGATCTCCACCAGGAATGAAAATGTAGAAACATCAGTTGCTATAACAGCTGACTGCTGTCATCTTCTCTATTGGTTTGCCCCCCCTTATCATTGATAATGACAAAAAAAATCAGAATAAGACAAAAAAAGCTACTCCAGATAAGAAAATAAAGGAGGCATTTCCCATGGAGCAGTCTCATGGTCAAGTCAGATAAATTAGGACAGGAATTACCTCATTCAACAAATAATGCCAAGTACAGTAATTGAGATCTCTCTTACTGCCAGCTGGGATATCTTAAACAGACTGAACTAGGTTTTAAAATGCCATAATAGGGAAATACTCATCTTTCTGCAGACTCTTTCCTGGACAGACAAGCTGACCAAGTTGCACATATCTCATATGGGGAAAAACATAAATATATAAAAGCCCTAGAACTTCTAGCAGTGGTGAATCAGAAAATTCCAGCACAAACCCCAGCTAGCACAAACTCATGGTTCTTATTTCTGGCTTCCTGTATAAAATAGGAATATCCAATTACTGGCCTTGTATTTCTAAAACATGAATATCTTCTAGTACTTTTAGAATTTGGACCCAAGCCACATAGCAAGCATTTGACAACATTTTGAACAAAATATTCTTTGATTACAGAGAACTTCCTGCAACTCTAATGTTTTTATGTGACAAGTCCCTCTAAGAAGTCACTGAACTTGACAGGTTTCTAAAACAAAATGCAATATTCAGAGGCTGCTTCAGTCATTGCAGTGAAAAAGTGAAATAAGAGAAACAGGAGAAACTCTATGAAAATAGGGAGAAAGCAACACTATTTGTAATAGAAACTTCCAAGCCACAGTACACTGGGCATAGATTAAAACCACAGCATACTGTTATTCTAGAACAGCAAGAGTGCCTGATGTTCTGGGGCTTTATCAGATCTTCAAGGAAAAAAGAATAAATCCAGATACCCAAACCTTCTAAGATCACAAACTCCAGCACTTTCCTGGATTTATGAATTTGGGCCATATCTTGAGCATAACACAAAAACATTCTTAAGTATGTTGATGATGTAGTGTTAATACTTATTTTTTTCCTCATTAACTCATTGAATCCATTTCCTCCGTAACAAACCAATTTGTAAATGCAAATGCAAAGATTACATGAAATGCCTTGGCAACGAAGCACACTGGGAAAAGGAACAGAGGAATAAACAGGTGTCCTGTTTCTCAATCAATAATTCTAGAACTCCCAACTAGAAAACACAACATGGTCAACACAAGGTCAAAAACATATTCTAATACAAACTTCAAAACTGAGTATCTGATTTTCTTGTAATGTATCCTGGACCACAGATTCTATCCCTGAAAAATGAGCAGGCCACTCAAGTCTGCAGGCAAAATACTACTTTAAAGGGTTATACTAAAACTAATAAGCCGGTAGTCAAACTGCAGCACGAAACTCAAAACTCCAGGGGATTTAAATACAACTATCAGAGGTCCTGGAGTGAGAGGCAAAAATAAGAGCAGAACTCAAACCAAAACCATCTTGCTGCAACTCTCAACACAACTACAATGCACACACACACAACACAAAGGATAAAAGTTTTGTTATTTTAATATAGCATTTTGATTCAAATTGGAGCAGAAGTCATGAATTTCATAATGCTTCAGGAAAAATCCACAGATAACAAAGAAACCCATTCATAGCAAGTCAAAGAAAAAAAAAACCCAACCAAGCGAGTCCAGGGAAACTATAAAACTACCAGTTTGAAAGACAGAAAAAAACATTCTTTTAAAAAAGAGAAGTTTTAAAATAAAAGTATATTAGTTTTATTTTCTTTTTTTTTTTTCTCCCCTAGGAAGTAGCTTTTCCTTCACACTTCAACCAATCAATATTCTGCAGTACAGGTTTATTTACCAATTTCTACCGACGTATTTCTGATATTGTCCTCTGTTGTTAGGCAAATTTTAAAAGGCAAAGGCACTTTAAGGAAGTTTCCAAGATAAAAAGAACTTGAGATCAAGAATAATACTCATTTCTGAGTTCTCTGACAGTCTTAATTCATTCTCCCTTCAAAATCTACATCAATCCCAAACGACTAATACTGGATGATAAACTTTAGAGTTTTCTCAGTAGTCTCTTGTCAAGAATACATCCAATCTTTAAAATACATGGGTTCTATTAACTAATTTTTAGCTGACACAGGCAGGAATGAGGGCAAAAGGCTGTAAATGAATTAGCACCTGTGACTGACTGCAAAATGCCTACCAATGAAAGTGATTTCAGAGCCAGGGTGCCAACACACAGAGCTCTGGCAGTGCCAAACATCCTTCCCAGTGTTCCAGCACGTGCACCTCACAAGGTGGATTTCCCCCACAGCCACACCAAGGAAGGACCCCTAAGGATTCAGCAACGTGTTTGCTGCTTATACCAGGTGCCTCCTGCCTGTGAAAAAAGTGGAGCCTACTGACATTTGCAAGGAAAACACTGTCAAAACAGCCACAAAAGCTACACCCTCTACCTCAGCTGCTTGCACTCATATGAATGGGTTTATTTAAAGTTAGCAGAGAATGTCAACACCTTGGGCCACCAGACACCTGGCTTGTTAGTTCACCATTCTGAAATCCTGCCAACCATACTTCTTGCGCTATAAGTAGCCTACTGGCACCATTCCTAGAGAAGACCAACCTACTGAACTCTAGCACAGCTTCAGTGCAGGGTCATGAGCTGTTCTGACACCAGCAGCTGACCCAGAAGCACATCTGACATAAGAGACATTGAATAACAGCTTCTCAAATGGCAGGAGGCTGAAAAGGTTACAAACTCTGAATGCACTGGCTAAGGAATATCCTTTGGCAGCTGCAAAGGAGAAAAGATGACCTGAACATGGTGAAGAAAAATGAATCCTTGCAGGCAACAAAAGGAGCTGGGAACACAAACAATCCTGCACTTTACACATGAAAAACCTATCATCAGCCAGTTCTTGAACTGAATTAAACTGCAAACCAGGAACTTTAGCAACAGCTAAAATAAATTTGAAATAATACCAAACACAACAAAACCTATCGATCTTCTTTGGGGCAAAGACTGAAATGCCAGACTATTTTTTTGGTTAATGAATATTCCAGACTAACAAAGCCTGAAGACGCTGTTTTGATCTGTGTTCTTCTGCAGAATGGATTAAAAGAGAAATTACATTTCTCAACATCTGGTGAAAGATCAGGTTTCCAAGGAGATGAAGTCTGGGCCTTGGATAAGTAGCCTAACTGCATTTTTCCAACAAATTGAGGTTAAAAAAGGCAGGTGCAACAAGCAGCTCATGCCAGCGACTTATTCACCTTGATATCGACCTCATTCAAGGTGAAGTTCAATTAAATATACATCACAGGTTATCTGACAATACTGAAAGTGATTAAATACAGGTAAAAGAAATTTGATAATTACCATGGAGATCACCTCCTCACACATTAAAAAAGCCCTCAAAACTTAAACAGGCTTTCTAAATAACCCAATACATCAATTCTTTAAGAGAGAAGCGTTCGTCTTTAGTAAGTTCATCATGTTGTGTTCTGCTTCACTGTCTCGAGTTTCAACTGCATAACACCTGAGTATGCAAAATTCACCAGTTTGGATCTGATCTAACTAAACCTGGAGCTACAGCAGGACTACCATATACACATGGACAGATATATGCACACACACCACAGGCAGAGTATTCCTCTGCTTTACTTTAGTCCATTACCTAAAATCCATCTATAGAAACTCTTAGAGAGACTGAAACATCCAGAGTGAGAACGTGTCTTTCACCGCACTTGAAAACTTATTTTCATCTTCAAGCACCTCCAAAACACAGACTGTGGCTTCCATGCATTGATGAAGCAGAAATTCCAACAAATAAGTTCAAAAGTTGGTGCTGAGTTCCAGTCAGCATCATCTATGCTACTGCATCTATCAAAATCACTGATTTCAGGCTCAAGTTCTCAATGTATAATGACAAACAAAAACTAAAGTTCCAAAGCAAGTTTCATGTATTAAAAAGAGAAACCTTAAGTATTCTTTGCTTTCTGACAACTTACTGGGAACCAAATAGCTATGCAAGATTAAAAATATGTACTTATTCTGGGCTTCTCTTTGCAATCATTTGCATATGACATGCCTTTACTGAGGACAACTAAATTTGGAGAACTTTTTAAGACTTGGGGATACAGTCAGCTACTTTTTACCACTTTTCTGCACTATTTCAGAAACAGAACTGTGGACAAAACTGATGAAAAAGGTTAAAAATGAAAAGCATGCAGGTTACAGAACTGAAACAGAAAGTCAGTTGCAGGATGCACCAAATTCACTTCATTTTACTTAACAACAATGCATTCCTTCAGGTTTTCCTGTACCTCCTGTCAAAGCGTAACCACAGAGGCAATTGACTCTGTGCTGGAATTAGCTTACATCGTTGAGTTTGGGTATGAAAACTGTGCTTCTGTATTCGTGGCAGCTAATTAACCTGCATGTCTCCTGGTATTCCTTCATTTCCCTTTGAAAAAAAGGCCTTACTCACACGGGCTGCAGCCACCATAACTGGTCTCAGCTTTGCCATCAGAGCCTTGCATGGCATCAAGGAGCTGTGTGCAACTCTGAGCTCTGTCAAACAAATCCAATGAGTCCCCACTGCTCTTATTCCTGGTTTTCCAAAAGAATCTTTGAGAGTGGGTATTTGAAGGAAAAAAATAACAACCCATAAACTCCTCTTTCAAATATCACTTTCCTAATATGTTCCAAGCAATGGTCCCCAAATACAGAAGGTCTCTTGGGAGCCCACAGTGACTGCGACATGGCAACAGACCCTAATTCCTGCTCTGGCTTTGTGGTATTCCAGTTACAGCCCCATTAGCTTACTGACATCCAAAGCAAACAGCTTTCCTCACATTCCCTGTGGGAATTCCCTCTTGTCCAGGCACTCTCCCAAGGGACTTCCTTCACAGACCTCGAGCCTACACAGCCCCACACACCACAACTGGCATCCAAACAGACAATGGAAACAAGCAGCATGGAAGGGAACACTGGATAAAACAGCTTATTAACCCAATGTTGTGGTTATAGATTACTTTACAGGCTCAATTTCTACGAGTAGGCACAAAAACCCACGAACGGTCATGACAAATACAAACCCACAGAAGTCAGAAGCAGTAAAGCCTTTCCCCTTAATAAGCAGCTGTGGTTTACAACAACCAGACTAAAAGGTCTGTAGCTCCTGATGCTTCAAAGAGCTATTTATATTTGCATATTCCTAGAGGATACAAAACATACATTCTTGGGAGGGCAGAGTTTAACCTCAGGCTTCTGCAAGACCGTTTACTGAGACAGTTAGTCAGAATTATGGTTAATTAAAACAAACATCCTTTGTTTTCTCCCCTACAAACTGAGCTGCAGCCTGTGTATTACCACTCACTCTGAACTAAAAAGTCCTTCTGATTAAAGGTATACTAAACAGGCAGGACTGATACTTTATGGTATAATTTCAAATGTTGAAGTTCCAGCAATTTTAAAAAAATGCTACTTAAAGACTGAATTTTGAGAAGAGATTAATTACGAAATCATTCAAGCAGATGATCACCCTCTGCCGCTGACCCTTCCTACCTCGCTTACTGAGAAAATACTTCTAAATTCCTGTATGCACGTTCGCTTCCAAGGCAAGAAAACACACCCACTTGTTCCTTCACCGTTATTTTCCGGGAAACAAAATCTTCCCAAAACTGTTATAACCGAGGCACTGGAGTAACAGAAACCTCGGCAATTAAAAATGCAAAGCGATTCCTCCTGCCTTCCCAAGCGTCAAAGCCCCGATCTCGGGAAGCCACCTCGGCGTTCCCGGTGTGTTACATCCATCCACCCACTCTCCCGCGGCCGCCGGGGTGCTCACAGGTGTCACACAGCCAGGGCAGCCCGGACGCGGGGGGTTCCCACGGAGCACCCCCTCGGGTCGCTGCCTGCCTGCCGCCGGGACACGTCCACGGCGATTCCCAGAGTCCCGATCACTGCCGGCGTTTCACACGGGGCCTCCGCGAAGGCCGAGCTGCCCGGCAGAGACCCTGCTCGGACGGGGCACCCACCGGAGCCGCGGGGCGGGGGCACAGCCCGGCACAGACCCGTGGNCCCGCACCTCCCGGCCCGTCCCCCGCCGCCCCTCGGCCCCTCCCGGCGGCAGCAGCGGCGGCTCCGCAGGGGCTGCGCTCCCCTCACGGCCCCCTCCCGGTCCCCATCCCCGTTTCCCTCCCAATCC
>VXAU01005411.1:1017631-1124363 GCA_013399695.1 Formicarius rufipectus
CCGTGCGTGACGTCACGCGGCGAGGGGTGAAGGTCATGGTG
Source organism: Formicarius rufipectus (assembly GCA_013399695.1). NCBI lineage: Eukaryota > Metazoa > Chordata > Aves > Passeriformes > Formicariidae > Formicarius > Formicarius rufipectus. Next base: position 1,017,673 of record VXAU01005411.1, read on the forward strand.
GCGCTGCCCCGGCCCGCCCTCCTCGCCCCTCAGGAGCCCCTGCGGCCCGGCCGAGCCCCGTGCGCCGGGTCACCACCCCACAAACCCTCCTCCCAGCTCCGGGGCGCCTCCACACGCGGCCCCTCAGCCCCCGGCACCGCCTCGCTGTCCCCACCCCGGTCCAGTGTCCCCGCACCAGCTCCGTGCCTGTGTGTGGGCACCTCGTCACCGAGCTGATGTTGCACCACACAGCACGTTCCTGAGTGTGCCCGTGACAGCGTCGAGGTGCCTCCAACCTGTCTGGGCAGCACGGATGTGATGCTGGTTCCACTGTCTGTCACCAGTGCTCTGTGTGTGTGTGGTGCTGGCCCTGGTTTCACTGTCACCAGCACTCCGTGTGTGGTGCTGCTGGTTTCACAGTCACCAGTGTGGTGCTGTGTGTGTGTGGTGCTGGCATTGGTTTCACAGTCACCAGCACTGTGTGTGTGGTGCTGGTGCCATCAGAGCACTGATTTTGGTCAGCATTCAAGAACAGCCAGAGGTGGAACATGGCAAAGCCATCCACTGCACCGTGGTATAGCCTAAATTTAGACTAAATACCACAGCGCTGGCGTGGAAAGGGGATGTGTTGCAAGAAGGTAATCACAACATAGTTGCTTTCAAATGCAAACATTGGCTAAACGTGATTGCACGGTTGCCACATCAGATTATCATTGCCACATTGTAATTGTCTTAACATTTCCTGTCCTGTGATGCCACATCCCAAAGGTCTGGCCTGTGTTTCCTGGTGTAGCATCAGCAGGGAAGTGGGGATTGCAGCAGCATCTCATTACAGCATGGTTGTGGTTATCCCAGTCCACTGTCCCGAGCCGTGGACTCATCCTGTGACCCATTATGGTTTGGTTTCCACCTAATTGACTGGGGACTTAACACAGGCAACAAGTGGCCCCTGCTGGATACAAGCTTGCTGTTCATATCAGGATGTTGCCACTCGAGGAGAAACATTCCATCAGAACAAGTTAAATGAAGGACCATACATTAGCCGGATGGAAATGTGCACTGTGGGGGACAAAAAGAAAACAAAAGGAAAAAAAAAGAAGGGAAAAAAGAAAAAGAAAAAATGAGAAAATGCTTATTTTTATTTTTCCAGCAACTGTTTCAGTGATGCTGCTTTGATCTGGTTTAGTGCACAGAAGTTATGGAGGTGGAGAAGTCTCCTTGACTACTTCTTTCTCCCGAGTCTTTGTAGTTTTGATAATTGTTTCTACCCGTCTGTAGAAATAATCTTCCTTCTGGCCTCAATCACATCCTGTCTGTTTCACTGAGCCCAGTGACTGTTGTAGGCAATGATGCCAAGAGTAATGATCTCTAGTTATTTCTGTAGAAAAGCAGCTTCACAGGCCATATGTCATATTTCCCAGTAAATGATTGTTTTGAATTGTTTTTATACTGTAGTTTCTAGTCATGAGATATTAAAGAAAATAACAGCATCTGGTTAATCAAATTCTGAATTTCAGCATATGAGATATATTAATGCTATGCTATGGCTTTCTTTACAATAGATTCTAAGTTCAGTGCAGAGAATTTCTCTCTGTAAGTTAGTAAGGCATCTTATAGGTGACTTTTATACCTTAAAATTTTAAGGGTGAAGAGCTAAGACAGTTGAGGTTTAACAAGACCTGAGTTCAGCTACTCTTGCCAGAAGAGAGTCTGCACTACCCTTGTACCACACGGGCACACAGAAGAGGTGAGGCTTGAGCAAGTTTCCTTGCAGAGTACTTGAGGGAGCACTTGAGACTGAGGTCCCCCCATAAACTGTGGGAGCTGCTGGACACAACAGCTCAGTTGTGTTTAAACACCACTAATTTTTTACTGAAAGTTATGATACAAAACCAGGAAGAGTGTGCTATGGGGTAATTTTACTGAAAACTTGTTATTAATATCATGTTGGAACAATTTGCCTGTGTTCCAACTGATTTTTTTTGCTGTATTCACATTTAAATGCTATAATAACCACTTTCCTGGTCTTGGGGGTTTGATTTTTGTGTCAAGAAGAGCAGGGGGTGTGATCTTTAAATGCAGCCTGGTTAAGGTATAGTAGGGCCATGTCAGTGGTTTCACTTTAGAATCTTCAATTTTTAATTGATTTTTTAAATCTAGATGACTACTTCCATGCAAACAAAAAAGGAATCTGGTTTCTCAACTGACAACCCAAAATCTGATAGAGATTTTTTGTTTGGGCTTTTTTTTTGGGCAATGTTTGCCTTACAACAGTCTTGATGTATCTCTGGAACAACAGATGTTCAGAAGTAACCAGCCAAATTAGCCCTTTGATGTTTTAGCTGTGTTTTCTCTGGAACATGATTCATGACCCCAATTAGAGAGACAGAGGAACACAAATCTCTCAGTCTTTGGAGCGTGAGGTTTTGTAAAATAGTTTGAAGATAGTAGTATTTTATGGGTTTATTTTTTAAAGTCTTCCAAAATATGCCCAAGATGTGCTATACATTTTAGCACCTAACTGTGGATCCAATTACTTTACAGCATTTTAAACAGCTGCTATTTATGTGTTTTCAGACATGCAATATTAATTAACCTGTTCCAGCCTTGTATCCAGTCTCCTCCTCCATCTGACTCGAGATGTACAAACTACAATCTTGCCTACAGAAGGAGAAGTTAGAGCTCACAGAAAATTACCAAGGCTTAATAACTTAGATGCCTGAGTTTCTTCTTCTGCCTGTACATTAAACAACCCAGAGGTGCACCGAGCCATGTTTCTCACCCTGTTGCACTGAGCTCGTGCCTTGCTTCAACCCCCTTCTGAGGACAGAAGGAACTGGAAACTGGTGCTGGAACTGTTCACAAACCGATACAAACAAACCCTCTTGGTGGTGGTTTGTTTACCACAGTCTGTCACAACTCACGTGTGGCTGGCTCAAACCTCTTCAAAACCAAAGTTTTATCATAATAAACTATTGCAGACTCATTCTTTTCACAATTCATCAAATTCCAGAGGTATTACAACACCTAAGCCAGGGGAATATTAAGTTTTTCTGCTTTTGTTTGCACAAACTCTTGTTACTTTGAAGAGTACAGGTCCTACCACAATGTTTCCAAATTTGAGCATTGCAACCTAGAAATACAGAGCAATAAATTCTGATTTCCCTCATGCCTGATTCCTTCTGAGCTTTTTAAAACTTCTTCTTCTCAGCCTTTTTCATAATTTCAAGGGCTAAAAGCTCGTTTCAGTCCAGATTCTTATACAGTCCATTGATTTCAGCCCTGTGGTCTCTGAGAACACCAATTAATATTTGGAGACTCAATAGGAACTTTCAAGAGTTGGCAATCCTCTGTCTAGCAGCATCACAACAACAGGAAGAAGAATCTACGGAAGAAAAGGGGGCTAAAGCCAGGGAGTTAAGAAATTCTGAGTACTTCTCTGCAGTGTTTTTACTATCTTTATGGAAGGCTCAGGGCAAAGAATTTCTGTCTTTGTCTGGATTCAACCTTAATGAAGGTTGAAGCACTTAAGAGTTTTTACTTCATTAAAAATTTATGGAATGCTTTTCAGAGACTGGAAGTCTGAACTTGAAGGACACATGGTAAATTGTAAATGTTAATAAAATTGTAGTGAGTAAAATATTCTAAGTTAAAATGTCTTGAAGGCTTCAACATTTTAAATAACATCATTTACTTTTCTTTTTTTTAGGATTTTATTCAAATGTTTACTGATGTTTTGTTTGTAATTTTGGTTGATAAAAAAAATCAGTATCCATTCTTGGAGTAACTTTGAGTCAACACCATATTTATTACTTTTTTTTATGCATCATGTACTTAAATCTGGGGTTAGCTGATGTGAGAGTCTTGCCACTCTTCATTAAAAAAGTAATGTAAAAAACCATTTTGTTAGAAGAAAATTGCACCAAAGACACTCTTGAAATCGTTGGCTCCATTCCTTCAAGATTTGTTGTGGGCCACCAGGATTCAGGATAGAGTTTTGGTGCCTTTTCTTGTTGGGGATGTTAACATTTTCTAGATTCTGTTTGCAACTGCATCTTTGCATGGGACTAAGTGGCTTCTTGCTAACATGGAAAACTATAAATTTTATAGTGCCTGCTTTTTTCTTTTTCTTATCTTTCATCCAAGAGTGGTGGCAACTTCACTTGGACCATAGTATGAGAAACATAATCTTTCTTAGAGAACACTGAAAAAATGATCTGCTAGGCATTCGATGCTGCATTTCAGGAGAGGAACAACACTCCACTGTGGCAGGGTGAAACTTGATTTATTATTGGAATAAAACTTCATTTATGAATTGCAAAATCTCTCAAATCTGTAAGCTAAATTTCACAGAACAGCCAGAACAAGGCAGTACCTGTGCAGCTTTGACTTGAAGATAAGAATCAGTGTGGGGAAAAAAACCACCAAGACTTTTTCTTTTGGTGATGAAATGAGCAGAGAAAGAAATTCATTGAGCCTTGATTTGCTTGTTTTAAGGGGAAAATCAGAGGTAGAATCAGTTGAAAAGAAAGGTATAGCTGGAATTGTAAATGTCACTCAAATAATATGGTTTTTTTAATTAATAATTGGCCACAGACTGTATTAATTAAGTATAATATCCTCCCTTTTACAGATTAGAAAAACAGGCTTGGAGATTAATGAGGTGGCCAGGATTACACCCACATATTAAGTGAGATGCAAACCCACAATTAGAACTGGAGTACCTCATGGCAGCCTTCTAAAAAGTTTGGTAAGTCACTCAGCACCTCCAGTTAGTTTGTCGCATCACTTACAGTAAATTTTTTACTTGTTTTCCAAATTCAAAGAAATCATGATGCTTAGGACATGTGTTTTTGAGAAGAAGATTTGCAATCTGTAAAAATTAGGGCCTCGATTTTCTTTTCAGTTAGTGCTGGTAACTCTAATAAAAGCTTAACAATCTGTGGTAAGAGGACAGTGTAATTAGAATCAATTTCTTTAGGATTTTCAGGTTGACAGACTGTAATATGACAGTGGGATGGTTATTTTTATTTTTTGGCACTTCATCTTGTAAATATACTGGACTTTGTTCTGGAGTTTTTACTTAATTCTTACGCAGTCAAAATGCAGCATTGTTTTTATGCTGGTTCCATTAAGCACCTGGAGTGAGGCCTCCAAACTCACATGATGTGGGTTGTACTTCCCCCCAGTATTCCATTTTTCTGTCCTGTGTTTTAAGATTAACAAGCCTTCAAAGTTGTGATTGTATAGAGAGGAAAAAGGGAAAGAGAAATGCATATTTTATGTTTTATGGTAAGTTAAGATTTCTCTGTTGTCTATAGGCAGTTAAATAGTCTGTTAATATTACTTTGATACAAAGTCATGTTAGATAAACAGCATTTTTGTTGCCAGAGAAAGTCAAGGTATTTTAAAAGCAGAGCAAAAGCAGGCTGTCTCTGAGGCTTAAGAGTATATCAACCAGTAGGTGTGCCTGGTATGTTGTAAATGGGAAAGGTGGGAGGACTCCCTCTTGTTATTAGTACATGTAGAAAGACAGGAAGTACTCAGGGAAGGTTTCCCTCTTGTTCTGAGTTCCAGGAAAGTTATTCAGCCAAACACAAATCACAAAGCAGACTAAAAGGGAGTTTCTGTGTGGCATGAAAATAACAATCCTAGAGCCTGAAAAGCGAACCAATTTGATGCTTTTGTTCTGCTGCAGATTTTTCATGGAAAATAGCAACTCCACAAATATTTGACAGTGAAATGTCTTAGTGCATGAAATGTGAAGTTTATATAAGAGGGAACATCTTACTCATCAGCTGCTCTATTTTAAGCCCTGCTCAGCATGGGGACTTTCATTTTGTGATCTGTTTGGACAGCAGCTGGTACATTAGAGTTTTACATTAGCTGACATCTCTACTATCTAAAGGATACTTAACACAATCCTGTAAAACCTATTCTCATATTTGTGCCCAGTCACTCATATTCCATCTCAGTGTCTTGTCTTTTCCCATGTACATTTTCTGTCCATTTAATTTTTTTAAAAAAGGTCAGTGTATCAACAACATTAAAGTTACTCCACAGTGATGTTTTGTAGTGATGTGATCAAAAAATATATATACAGCATATGTCATAAAATGGATGTGCCATTTCAGTAACTGAAAAAGGCAATAAAAAGGAATCCATAGTAAAATATGTTGGGGATAAATTCCAGTGACTAGCACAAATAACAGAAAAGACTCTGCATTAGTTAGTTATATACAAAGACAGGCTACCTGCATGATTTAGATTCACTTGGAAATATTTACATTGTTTAAGTACAAAATGGATGCCAAATTGCAACCTAATTCTAAAATCTAGCAATAATCAAGTGGTTTGCCTCCTGTCATAATGTCCAGGACTTTATCTATCTGTTCATGAAAAAAAGAAAAGTCTTTTCCATTTTGGTGCATCTTAAATCCCAGCTACCTCTAAGCAAATAACAGAATAGTCACAACAGGAGTTAAAGATATCTGTTCGTGGTGATGTTTGGGAAAAAGATTGATGAGGAGAAAGGACAAAATATGGGCACTGTTGGGGTATGGCAGGAACTGGTCCCTTGAACATGGTATGAAGTGGAGCTTGGAATGCTTTTCCCCATTTCCTGCACCTTCTCAGGCCCTCCCTGAGTCCCACCAGCCCTTGAGCCCTGATGTAGTACCCTGACTTGCATGCTCTGGAGTTGTTCTCTGGGGTATGTAAAGACTGGAAACTGAAGCTGGGAGGTGCCAGAGTGTCACACTGGTGAGTTCAGGTGGTGAAAGGGTAATTCTCCTCTTTTCCCAGCAGCAAAACTTTATTAGGAAAGGTAGAAAGCTACTTTTCTTTGCACATTTTTTTTCTCACATAAGTTAACTGAGGCATCCACTGTGTTTTGTGTGTTTAGCTGACCTTGTTTGTTGAAATCTTAAACATCAATGTCATAATAAATGTATTCTCGCTCAAACTGTTACTACAGTCTCTTGGGTTTTAAAGGAAAACAAGGGAACTTTAATCTCCACTTGTTCACAATTAGTGGTTGCCAGGAGGTTCTGCATCATGTGACTCACAGTGTGTCCTCAGTCATTCAGCTCCACTTCCGTGTTGGACTTGCAGTGACCACTCATTTCTCCTGCAGTTGCCCAAACAGTTTGTACTTGATTCAAAGCTACAAAGCTACCTCCCTCATCTGATATAGGTCCCACCCTGTCCACACCCACTTCATGACTTTGTGAATCTGGTCATTAATTATGTATATATACGTCACTGGGAGTGGCATAAACTTGAACTATTCTTGTGTACTGCACTTCTTTGATATCCATCTGATGTTTATACTTCCATATGTGGCCACAAACCTGAAGATTAGGGCCTTTATAAAATTATTTCAACTAATATTAATTACTCTTCTTTTCTTCGTGAGTAATTATTTTTACTTTCTCCTCTTGAAAAAAAAAACCAAAAAAAACCCCCAAACAAACAAACAAAAAAACCCCAAAACAAACAAAAAAAACCAAACCAAACAAAACAAAACAAACAAACAAACAAAAAAAAAAAACCAAAAAGCAAAAAACATAACACTAGTTCTCAGCATGGGAAGCAAAAAGATATTCTTCCACACTGTGGGCTCAGAAAGAACATGCAAGTGATCCGTTCCACTACTTCTCTTTGACTTAACACAGACTTGTCTACTCATCTGTGATCATTTGTTTGGCAACCAGGAAAGAAAGGCATAGAATGACTAGTCTGGATAATAGTCGTACTGTTCTGAAGTCAGGCTTGCTGACATTCCTTGAAAGTGTGATCTTGCAGCTTGAACGTGGAGTCAGGGGGAGTGGAGGGAGCAGGACATTGTTACCAAATAAATAAGGGACCATGAGGCTGCCTTGTGAGCCCGGAGCAGTGCATGTGGTGCAGTCTAGGCAGGTGGATATGGCTTGCTCTGAGTGCTGTAGATTTCTCTGGGGTACGTTAATCACCACATTTTAATGAACGCGATTTTTTAATAAGAAAACGTCACTGTCCTACAGATCAACGTGTGAACCAGAGATTGAGAAGTGATGCATGAGATTACAAGGCAGTCTTAACAACTTAGTGACTGACAAACTTGCAACACCCAACAAAATAAAATCCTCTTCAGTGCCTCCTCACATACTCCTCCTGCAGGCTGGATCAGTCAGAGAGCCCAGCCAAGCTGATCCTGTCTCCATGTCACATGGGTGTGATACCTAGAACTCTTTTCCTTCTGTGAGAAGAAAATCTATGCTGAAAGTCTTTTCTGACTTTTTAGCAGAGTAATCATCTCTTTAAGTATGTGATTTTCTACTATTGTTTTAGGTTTGTTCTTTCAATTAATTCAAACTCCAAACTCGAAGTAGCAGTTTGGGGTAGCCAATTATTTTGAATTTCCTTAGGTTTGCTTCCATTATCTTTATGTTGTGTCATACTTAATTATGTTGATGGCATAAAATAGTATACAGTTTTTCCTACATAATTCTTTTAATTTTGTCTTGGAAAGTGCTTAACCTATCGAAAATAAGACCTTTATCATCCCTAGTATAATTTTATTTAAATGTAACTATTAAAAGTATCATTTAATCAGGCTTCTTTTACTCCAGATTTTAATTACTGTTGCCTAATGTATTGCTTATGATGTAGTATCAGCTACAAAATCTATGAAAAAAAAAAAACACTGAATGTATAAATATCAATCATGAAAGGATGCCTAAAGGTGAATAAACATTTATTAAAGCATACACGTTGCTGAAATCCTGAATTGACTGTCTGCTTTTTAGAAATCTGATCTGCATTTCACAGAGTGAATTGAAAGGCTCTCCTCAGTGATCTTTGGATCAGACCTTTGGTCTGATAATAGGAAATGTTCTCCTGTGATTCTTTCAGGTTTTTACGTGCTGTGTTGGGTACTGGCTGCAAAGCTGTCACTCAGGCCAAAGACAGTATCTGTAAGTAGGCAGATCAAGTTATTAGTGGGGAAATGCAGTCCTCAAAGAAGTGAAAAGATAGCCAGTGTGCCTTGCTTGTCCATGCACAATTAGGCTTCTTTTGTATTTTAGTAGTACATAGCTGTTTAATAAACAAATATTCACTACCCATGCTAAAAGTTAGAGCGTGATGCTGTGCCTAGGACACAGAAGAGATCCACAGATTTATGAAGTTGCTTCAGACAAAAAAGAGATTTATTTCCTTAAAAACTCCTGAATTTGGACCTCTGACCTTTTACTTACATGAGGCCAAATGGGGATGACATTTCTTTACTTTGGGTATTGCTTCAAAGCGTCCTTTTTAATACTTTGAAAGTCTCTCAATTCCCCGCTGAAATACAAGATAAAAACACAAACCACTGTTGTTCTCTTCCTGCTGTTGTTCTTCTGTGGTACACCTAATTCTTTATTCATGTCTTTTTCTTTGTGACTTTAGGCCCTAGCTTGAGGGTCTGAGGATAAAAGGCTAAAATGCCACAAATAATAATGTGAGATAATCAGTAATTACATTAATTGGTCAATATGAATATTTTACTGCTAATGAAAAAAAAATGGACTTCTATTACTGGGCCTCTATTCAAACATTTCTACCTCTTACATTTGGTATTTCTCATGAGCATTGAATTAGTGAATCCCCAAATATGACTAAAAAAATAATAAAAATTGCATATTAAGTGGAAATATGAAGTGTAGCCATTCTCTTGTAACTTACATCTCATGTAACCCTATGGAATGCATTTGGATTTTGTAATGAACTGTGGGTTTGTGTAATATTTCTAGTATATTACTGGTACTTCAGTAATTAGTGTAATGTAGTAGTAACTCTCATTAGGAGAGTTAGGAGTGTGTTCTAGGATGCCAGATACACTGCCAGTAAAATAAATAGAGAGGTAATATTTTTTAGAAGTATTTAAGCAGCATAAGAACTCGTTCAATTTTTTTTTTTTTTTTTTTTTAAATGTAGGCACTTGAAAAACATCATTTTATTGAAAACCCATAATGCATAACATTCCATTTGTATAATTCATTTCAAGAATGGAATAATGGGTCTTCTTCAAATTTCATCCTGATTAAAATGTTACAGTTTAAGTGTAGGATTTGAAGGTTTCCATAGACGTATTAATGAAACCTAAAATACAAGGTAATAAACATCTCCTTAACTCAGCAAATCTGCAAAGGCGTGCAAGGCAGCTCTATGAAAGTACAAATAAGATGACAAAGAAATTTCAAGTGAATGTTGTCCAGATGTTATCTTCATGGCATCTACCTGATCCTAAGTTAAAAATTTTATGAAGACCTGAAAAACAACTGAGGTAAATGAGGAAAATACATAGTAGTACAATGAAACAGTAAATCATACCTGGGAGAATCAGTAAATAGGTATTTCATTCATCTAACACAGGCCCAGAAGGTCTCTTATTTTTGACATACAATCATACACTGTGTTATATCTCAGTGTCTGAGGTTCCCAACATCTTAGCTAAGGTACTTTCCCTCCCCCTTTTCTTGTCTTTTTCCAAGTACAGCTACCATCAGAATTGCATTTGATTGTATCTCAACTATTTACAATCCTGCTCAGGACAGCCAGGCTGACAGAAATCTTCAATGCCTTTATGACCTAAGGGCTTGTGCTTTGCTTTCATAGAAAACAAATAGACAAATGGACAAAAAGAGACAAAATGGACAAAATTATGTTTATCATAAAAGTCTGCAGAATTAATCTGTCAGTCTTTTCTTATGCCTGGAAAAATAAAGCTGACATATCTTACATGCTATGTAGAATTGTATACACTAGCAGAAAAGAAGGGACAAACCAGGTTTTCCTTAGGGATGTTAAGCCTTGTGAACCCATCTGCCTTCACTGCACAGTTTTAAAGCTTGTAGTCAAGTGTGTGCTGAGCTCATTTTGGGAAGTGTGGCATTGTCCTTTGGATCATCTGGGCATATAAATCACTGTGTCTCAGAAATCCTACTGGTTTGGAGGTGATCTTGGCCCTCCTGAAGCCAGGAGGGGAAGTGAGAAAGAGCTCTAATTCTGTAGTTATCCCTGGGCTAAAGAATAGAAGAAAGGCAAAGAGTGAGGTCTGATCAGTATGTCTAATGATACTAATGCTGCAAGAGTGAGAGACACTCTGATTGTTCTGATTGTTCTTGGAGTCATTGGGCACCTGTGTGAAGTAGGTAGTTTCCACACATGTAGGGTTTTTTCTATGTATTTCCATTACTTTATTTTCCAAGTAATGTATTATTGAAAAGATTTCTTTTCTGCTGTTGGTCGTATCTTGCTTTTTACAGCAAGGAATAAGTATGTTCTTTTTTTCCAAAAGTGTCTGTCTTTGAGGATGACTGATTAAAGGTTGTGGTTGGTTAAACAATGTTTTGTGGTTTGGGCTGTCACAGAGGAGGCTGTTAACTATGCACATGCCTTATTATTAAAAGGCAGATAGGTAAATAAATCATCAAATAGGTATTTCTGTGTCTGTTACATTTGGGGCTGTTAGCAGATGATGAGACAACATTCTTGATGGTGCTGGTACAGGCTCAGATGTCACTGGCCATTGGTTGCATAATCTCCATAACTACAATCCTAGTCCAAGAAAGCCCTTCTTCTTCAACAGTGTCCTTTTTTAGTCTCTTCATGCATATTGTTACTCTACCTATTCTCATAGTGACCGTTTTTACCTCATTTTGTCTCTGCTTTTAGACCAGTTCAGATGCACTCAGTGCTTTGAAAACAAACCTCTAAAGGCAGTTCCCTTTATTTTCAGGGAGAAGCCATAGCAAATGCCATGTGCTTTTAAGCAATCAAAAGGCTTTGTGACTTTGCTTTCTCTGCTGTTAATGCAGTGGGTACAGATTCAATGAGCTTTCCTGTGTAGCAAATTCATCACATATCTATTTTTTGTCTCTCAGCACCTCTGTGAGTTTCATGTTGGGCTCTGACTGGCTCTTTGTATTTCCATGGTTACAAGTAGTCACAAGGGTTCTGTTAACCCCAAAAGGCAGAGTGATTATGTCTTGTTTTGGTTTGTTTTGGGTTTTGGTGTTGGTTTTTTTTGTTGTTGTTTTTTGTTTGTTTGGGGTTTGTTTGTTTGTTTGTTTTTGCTGTAAGAAGAGTAAAATTAACAAATTAGACTATACATATAAAAATATTGTTTAAAACATTTCATTTAAAACCTTTAAAGTTAGTTTTCATTTACTCAACAAGTGTTCAAGTCTTTTGCCACCATTGTGACTGTCACACTTGTTGCAAAAAGGAGTTTAAATCAAAAAAAAGGAGTGCTTTTTTTTTCCCTTTCCCTTTTGATTGGAATTTGTAATAGATTTTGAAGGCAGTGGAGCAAACAATGCAGGTTCAGAGCTATTCTGTAATTAAATAATCAAAAATGACCACTAATCAGTACTCTGTGTAGTACTGCTTGTTTTTAAAGATAGACCAAACGAAGGTAAGAAGCACACTAACTTGCTGAAGAGCACAGATGTAGGCACATCCAAATCAGAATTGCAGACCTCAAATTGCTGTGTTTCTTTCTGATAAAAGACTGAGAGAAAGCCCTTTCTGACCTTCAGGTCTCATCTCTGGTCAAAGCCTAGATTCTTCCCAGTAAATTAAGGGTAGAGAGTTGCACCTTCTATGAGTGGATAAAACATGTTAGAGACCCTTAGTTGGAGAAGGGCAGCTGGAAAGAGAGTATTTTTCTGAAAGGCTTTCTTTAGAGAAGAATAAAGCAGTAGCAGCTTTGAGGATTTTTTATATAGAATAGACTTAGCTGTGATTTGTTACAGTATCTTATGATGAAGGGCTCTGAACCAAGGAGAGGTTTATGGGTCTTGCCTGGTCAGAACAGGTGGTGGGTGAGTTGCTATGGGCAGAGAGGTGAGAGAGAATGATAAAAGAAAGCTGGAGAAAAGTCTCTAATAGGAAGAGAATATCATATCTACTAAAAAGGTTCTGTACAGTGATAGAAGCTCTGAGTGGAACTGTAGAAAAGGACCCTGCTGAAAGGGTGAAACAAAGCTCTGCCAGGGAAAGAGAATGAGACTCTGTTACCACCTATACAGAGTTATTACTTCAATGTATACAGCAAAAACACTGGAATCTTCCTAAAATAAGAGGAGAAAACACCCCTTTTTCCTTTCTTTTTGGTGGTTCTCTTTTTGGCTGGAGATACTACAATTGTTGAGACACCAAGTCAGTAGGGCATAGGCACATTCTGTGATAAAAGAGCAGGTGAGAGTGTAAAGTAATAAGTTGTTTAAATAGTATAGCCATAGGGCAAAGAAGTATATCTATGGGAAAATGGACCAAAAAGCACCTATGATATGCTGTCTAGTCATTTAAAAGACAGATAATAGTGACGACACAACAGTCTTTATACTGACTGTGTTATGAATGCTGTGGCAGTTTTCACCTGGTGCCCACCCAAACCTCAAGGCACCCCCATTCCCAGAGGGAAAGGAAAAGAAGAAAAGGCAAAAATCAGCTGAGAGATAATGGCAAAACAAACTCAGAGTGGCTAAAATACTTAAATTTATTACTAACAAGATAACTAAAACTAAAAAGTAAGAAATAAATCAGTCTTAAAAACACCTTTCTCCTTCCACTCCTCCCTCTTTCCAGCAGTTCGAGGGGGCAGGGAATGGAGGGTTTGCTGGTGGTTGTTGTTGCTGCCATTACTCTTGTCCTGTGGGTCACTCCATGGGGTGCAGTCAGGTCTCTGGGTCCTCTGTGGGCTGCAGGGAGACAATCTTACCCACCATGGTCCTCACCACTGTCTGCAGGGGGGCCACGGCTCTGAGTCCTTCCCCTGCTCCTTTGGGATCCCTCCCACAGGAGACAGTCCTCAATAGACCTCTCCAACGTGAGTCCAGCCCCCGGGCAGCACTTCTACTGGGGGAAAAAATCTGCTCCAACATGTGGCGCCTTCTCCACAAGTCATGGCTGCAAATCACTTCCAGGATCTCGCTCCATCCTGGGCCTCCCACAGGGCAACAGCTCCTTCCTGCATCCACCTGCTCCTCCATGGGCTGCAGGGGGGTCTGTGCACCCCGATGCTTCGCCACAGGCTGCAGGGGGGTCATAACTCTGAGTCCTTCCCCCCCGCCCTGCACCTACATCGGGTCCCTCCTTCTCCTCCCACTGCTCTGACTTTGGTCACTCTCTGCGTTGTTATCTCATGGCTGGAATTTCCAACAGCCTCACACTCCTAAATTCTTAACTATGTTATCCCAGAGACATGACTGTGCCTCTTAATTGGCTCAACTTTGGCTACCAGCAGGAGATCCCTCCTGGACCTGGTTATCATTGACTCCACAGGACAGGGGAAGCTTCCAGCAGCTTCTAACAGAAACCATCCTGGATAGCTGCCCCTTCCACCAAAATCCAGCGACAGAAACCTATGTCAATTCTAATGAATGTTCAGAATCCCAATGGGTGTGCATGGGCACACAGGTTATATTCAGACATAACGCATGAGAGGGTTAATGTTTTATTATGCAATGTGTCTAAACACTTCCAAGCAGACACAAAGTACAAGTACACATGTGAACAATTACTGAGAAGTGGAAGTGAAAACCTCTGGAATGATAAATGAGGTAACTAACTGTTGTAGGCTGCAGATTGTCAGACAAGTGTGAGTGTCTGTGATGCTTTAGGTGGCAATGACTATTTCATACACATGGTAAACAGTAATTATGTAGAGCAAGTGTCAAGATCATTTTTCCAGTCTGACAGTCAGGCCATGTGCGAGGCCAGGGAGCGGAATCTGTGGATCTGAACCAGCCTGACTAGGTTGTGGCAGGGTGCCACAAGTGCCACTAAGCATCTAGAAATGGAACACGATAGTGGCAAAGAATAGGGTTGGCTGATGGGAGTTTTTAGCAGCCTGTATCAGATCCACCTATGACTTTAGCAGCTCGTTTTGCTGAATCAAGTGCCAAGAAATAGCATCTCTTGGATCTCAGGATTTTCTCTTTGTCTTGTTTGCAGTTCTGAGAACTGTGGATATATTACCTTGCCCCCAAGGAACGTTTGGGCCTTTTTGAACTAAGGATTACATGTTTCAAAGTTGGTGACTACTGCTCCCTTCACTGTAGAGTTTTTCTCCTCCTAGTGCATTTACAAAGAGTTGAAAATGTTCAATTTGGTTCAAACTCCTTGGGAGTGTATCTGTAAGAACAGCAGTGCAGGATACTCAAAACATTCCAGTCCATAATTGCCAAGATAACACAGTTGAAGCAAGGAAGTATTTGGTTGGAATAATTCTGGAATCTTGTAAAATGGCATGATAAATTATAGCAGAGTATGGTTAACCAGTTCTTTTGTCTTCAGAATAAGAAAGTCATCCCTTTGGAATTTTAGTGAGTCTTGGAATTAAATTAATTCTAAACTTACTATCATGAAATGACAATATCCTAATATTTGGTTAAAATACTCTAGTATTTTATAATATATAGTTACATCAGTGTGAAGTGCTTCTATAACCGTTTGTATTGTTCAGTCCTGCATCTGACTGCAGTAGAACTTGTATCTTGTAAATCTGTATGTATAAGTATGTATTTCCCTCTCAGAGCAGTAGTTTTGCTGTTTGCCTGGGAAACATTCTTGACCTCTCTATATGACAAAAAGCATTTTCTAAAAACATTTTCCATCATAGACTATGCTAGCAGAAGTCCTGACAAAGATAAGACAAAGCCTGTTTTCTTTAAAAGCAAAGATAGATATTGTCCTTAGGGATGGGAGGTTAGAGCTGATTCTTTTCTGGGTTCTTCAGGCTTGGAGTTTCTGATTCTACTAACACTTTGGGATAAGTCTCTCTTCAGCACAATCCCCAACCGTACTGTAAATATGGCTATATTAATAACTGTTTAGTTGTTCAAAAGCCTTTTACTGACATACTTACAGTACAAATTGGAAGAATTTTATTCTTTGGTGCCCACAGGAACATTTGTTGATTCTAACCTGTTCTCACCTGTCCAGCCATTATTGTTTGAAAACCATTATTGTTTGGAGGCTTAGATGTTTATTTTCTCATAAAATCTTATTAAGGTTCTAAACTCATCTGCAGCCCTCTGGTTGCCAGCAGAGGCCCAGGCCCAAAGGTGATCCCTTTGTAGGGTTGGTTTGAGAGGAGCAGAAAGAAAGAATTTGTTTTGTTATAGAAAAATTTAAAAAGTAAGGGCTTCCTTGTAATTCTGAAATATTTTGGTAAGTTTTCATTGTCATTGTTCGCTCTGCAGAAATTTCTTAGAAACACTTAAAGCAGGTTGCTCTTATTCCTTAGCAGTGCTTATCTGAGAGGTTTCATGAGGCTTCCTTGTTTGCTAAAGCACATTCTGAACTTCTCAGGACCCAACTGTGCAAAGCAATCTTGTTCATGCACTCTTGTTCTGGTGGTGAAAGTGAAAAGGCTATCAAAGAAGCCACAAGAGAGGGTTCAACAAATTTTGTTAAGGTTTCTGACTCATGAGGAACCTTTTTATAAGTTTGCACTTCTGTGTAATGAGTTTAGAGTTTGTGAAACATGAATTATTTTAAAGGAAAGGACTTGGCAAGGCAGTATTATAGTGTTGGGGTAAAAATAAATCAAATGAAGTGGAACTTAGTTTTTTAACTCTCTTAAGCAGGAGATACTACTCACATATTTGAACACGTAGTTTTGTCTCAAAACTTTCAATGTCTAAGTGTTTATTGAAGTTATGCGGAGAAACTTAGATTGGATTAAGAGAAAAAATATTTAGCAAGTATAAAATAAAGCATGATGTAAGATCTTTCTACAAATAAAGCAGTAGCAAAAACAGCATTGTAGTTTATTTGGTTTCATAAATATGGGGTTTAATTTCTCTTGTGTTTGGAAAGATCCTTTTCTGTCCAAGTGATAGATCAGGATCCAGACAAGTGGTTGTAAGAGAATTCAGTGGGTGTAACCCCCAGCAAATTAGCCTGTGGTCAGTCTGGCTCTTTAGTTGTTACTGCACAACAATTTACTTGTTCTGAGTGTTTGCAATGTCTTGCATATGTTGACTGGACCAGGAGAGGGCAGAACTACACAGGTGTAGTCACTTACATAGGATGTCTGCAGTGTGGTTAAACGAAAATAAGTGGAAAACTAATCTATGGAAAGATTTGGTGGCATTTATAGTTTAATGTTCACCTAAAATGAAATACTCAGATATATAGAAGCTACTGGTGTGTGTTTTCTGTGTAGGGGTTTCATTGCTGCTGTGCTATCAACAAACACTTGTGAAGGAAAAGCTTTCTGAGTTTTGCTACTAGTAGCACTGCAAGGGGAGCTCAAGCATTTAACTAGATAATTCAGTGTACACTTGAGTCAGAGTTATCATTTTCACTATTGAAGTCTACTGTGCATCTAGTTTGTTTTTGCTTTCTTTTTCCTTTTTTTTTTTTTTCTTGTAACTGTAGTCTGGTTTCTCAGTTAATTATTTGGTTAGTTATTTGTTTGCTTCTTCAGGTTTAAAATTAAAGGTTTTAAACCAAAGTGCCTATTTTTAATATGTAGTAAAATAGTAGCCAAATTCTCTGTTAACCAGGTTGAAATCAGTGTTTCTCTTGAAAACTGGGATGGAATGTAACAGCTATTTTTCTTTTCTGTAGAGAACCTTTTTCATAGGCCATTCACTCAGAGTGAGTTAAATCAATAACTGCTTTGGGTAAACTGGGCTGATGATACAGTGTTTTTTTCAGAACAAAGGCTGAGCTTCTTCCCAAAGGGTTTGCAGCTTGAGTAAAGGGAAGGGATGACAGTCACAGAGCAGGTCCTGGGGAAGAGAAGAGCTGGGGTGACAATGAGCTTCACTGTTTGTTTAATACAGTTTTTGCTTTATTTTTGTAGGGTCTTTCTAGAAATAGTCTACTGATTTTTGTTCTCTGGGAAATAGGTTGAAACGTATAATCAACAAATGCTAATATTTATGCTCTGATTAAATTTATTCATGCTAAGGGTAAGTGGCTTCTGCTGTAATAAACCTTATTTTACAACAAATCTGCAAGTATTTGTTTTGAGCCTTTTGGTGACTGTTTATTTTTAAAAACAGCAGGAGAGTGCTCAAGCTGGTTCTTGAGATCTATAAAATAACATCGTTGGCTGGGTATGTCATCAGAATGAAATGGCTAACATGGTGTCATCATCTTCACAGTCTGGAGTAGGCAGAGGGATATTTAAATCATTCACAGTAAAAACAAAACCATCTTGGAGGCAGAAAATATCGATACTATTCTATGTTGCAGAAGTGCTAATTTTAGGAATTATAGTCAACCTTGACCTCTGTCTCAACTAAGATAGAAATGGGCTTTGTTTAAAATTGGCGCTCAGGAATGTGATCTTTTGAAATGCATTTTCCAGATCATGAGTGCTGTCTCAACCCAACAGCTGTCTCTTCATCAGGCTGGAAGATGGTTTGATCTACCAGCATCTCTGTCCCCAAAGTGTTGTCAGTTCAGATCCTGTCATCTGAGCTTATTGGACCGGTATGACATCATCTGTATGAGGAATTTTCCCTGACTTGCTGTCCCATTAGATGCAATCTAATAATTTGGAATTATATGACTGCCATAGTTCCTATACATGAAAGTATTCTTAGCATTGTGACTTTATCCTTCTAGTAGCAAATTACTTAATGTGAGCTGTGTGACCTCTGCTGCTGAAGCTCATGTGCTAAACTCATATAGTTGAGTGGTATTTTTATACCAACCCCATTGCAGGACACCTGTGTCTATGACGTACAAACCCAGCACCTGTGATGTGAAACAATTCAAATCCTTAACATATTGCACACAAAATGCCCATTTTCCTGTAGAGCTCAGATTCCAAGTGGTCACTGTAACAGCATTATTATGTGGGAGGGAAAATCCTAAAAATCTGAACTGACTGTAAACTGATGCAATTTATATTTCTGCATTTGCAACTCAAAAGTTTTGAAAGGACATCCTCCTTTGGTTCTCAGCATGAGAACTTGGCAACCCAAAGCTCACTATTTCTGTGCCCACGTTCATTTTTTAACAAAAGCATCAGGCTAAAGTTTAAAAGTGCTTCTAATATTAACTCTGTTCTTTGGCAATTTCATCTGTCAAAACTTCCAACTTCCTGTTTAACGGTTTCAGCAGGGAGTTGTATTCTGAAGGCCAAAATAGCCCTGCACTAAAATCTGTATGTAGGGATCCAGATAAATATAACATCTTGAGCTAATTTTTAGTTGTTTGAAATGCAAATTAAACACAAGCTTTAGTTGTCAATATAAACTTGCTGGCTGATTTAGAAGAACAGATGAAGCCAAAGCTGCAGTTCTCTGAAAACATTATTTTAAGAGTTGAATCTGATAATTTTTTTTAAAGCCTTGTCTTCTACATACCTAGGACAGTGTTTGATTTTTTTTGTGTGTGTGTGTATGTGTATTCATTGCAGGGATCTTAACAGTTTTAGATACAAAGTGTGTTATCAAACCTTGTTAAATAAAAAGAATTGCTAAAATTAGTATTATCAAACTCCAAAAGTAAGTGCTTATATTACTGTTGCTTTCACTGGAAACTTTTCACACTGGAGTAATGTGGTTCCTGTTTTGTGAAGTGTATTTGCCCAAAAGAAAGTAAAACAAACCATAGCTGGCAATTATGAATCAGACAATTATGTACTAGGTTTTACTTGGGTTGAATTTCTGAAGCTGAAAAATCTATGCAGCTTGGTACATTGCTTCTTCAATTGTTACTTTTTTTTACATGAAATGGGAAATTATTTTTATCTTAATTTTGTGGACAGTTCTTAACCTTGCATTTAAAAAGGCAAGATGCCTTTTCAGCTTGCAATTCCTTAAGCATTGCAAGGGTAGATGTTTTCTAAGAGTTTAAATGATCCAGAAAACCATGGGGTGCTTCACCTTCTGTCTTCACTTGTTCGTGACTGTCTGTAACTCTGCTTACTGAACTATTGTCTTACACAATTTCTACTCTGTCACACCATCTCTCCAGTTGAGATCAGATATTCTGCTTCCCAAGCTGGCATTGTTTTCAGCTTGAGACAGTGTTCATGGCATCCATTTTTGAGGGCAAGTTGCTTAAAGGTTTGCTGGTTTAAGGCAGCTCTGGCTTTGTGTACGTTAAGGTACAAATATAAAGCTTTTGGAGTATGACAATACCTGGGATGTTTGTTATGAAAATAAAGGAAATTATTGTGCCCAAATGGCAGTGCTCTACCAGCTGAACAGAAAGTCAAGAAGTTTTTGGAGTACCCAGGTTAATTTACATTAAGGAGGGGAGGTTCATGATGAAGAATTCTGTTGGTCTGCAGAGGTATTGGAAGGTAGTTCACTGTGTTTCCTTCCTCTTTTAGCCTTGGTTTCCACTTTCTCCAGTCTTGTCGACTCTCTGTCTTTGATTGTTTGCGTGTTCACATTCCTCGGATTTGCAGTGTTTGTCCATTTTGGGGCAGATCCATCAGTTTCCTCTGTGCTAGAGCTTATGGATAGATGTCAACCTAAAACGGACCAATTCTGTTAACTTGTATTTTCTATTATTTCTTGGAAAACATGGTGAAACTTAAGACTGGTCAATTCTACTTTGGCATTCTTCTATTGTTGCTCCATCCAGCATATTGAGGATACTGTGTGAAGGCAATTAACACAATAGATAATGACAAAAATGAACATTGCATGAGATAAATTGAAAGCTTACAGGGAGAATGTTGCCTTATATGTGATATTCCTGTTTTGGGGAAAAGGACTGGCTTGACTAATTCCAGTGTTTATGCACTGAAGAAGTAACTTAGGACTTTGCAATCTGGTTAATGTGCTCAATTTAGAACTGTATGTAAGTACTTGTAAATGAAATGCTGATTTCAGTCTTTAAAAACCATGAACTGTTGTTCTTTTGTAAGCAATAGACAGGTGCTAAACTTTTTGGGTTTAATCTAATTGTTTCTGTGATTAATGTTTATGCTGGCTCTTTACTGGCAGTGTGGCTTATTTTGACCTCTGCCCACCAGAATACTGGGTAGTTACTTTTGTTTTCAAACACTACATTGCAATGCTGAGATTTTGACTGAGTCATTGACACTGGAACACTGTATACTAATTTTTCCAGTGAGGAATAATTTTGCACAGTGCCTTTACTGGGAAAAATTGGTAGCACTTAGAAATTTGTCCAGATTCACTGTCTTGTTGGTAGAGTCTGTTTTCAGGCTGATAAGCTGAAATAAAATATGATCTTTGTATTTTATACAGAGACAGGAGGTTAGAACTGAATTTCACATCTAAGTTGTATGACATAGTGTTGTGGAACTGCATGAAGTTGTATAGAAAGTTCCTATCCTTCAAATAAGATTTACCTCATTAAGGAGGAGAGTTTTGCTCTTAGGTTACCCAACTTGTTCTGAAAACCCCACCTATCAGTATTTGAAGAATTAAGTTTCCTGCAACTGCCTTCAGTTGTTCTCCTCTATATTTGAAGATAAGTTCTTTGAGGCAATTCTTCATCTTTGAAAGTACAGGCATTCAAACTAAGAGTAAAATGATAGAATCAGATTGTGTTATCATCTGATTGGGCACTGCCAAACCTTACAAATAGCTGTGTAATAGTTTTCAGCTATTTAGATGATTCCCTATGAATCATACAGTTCATATTTACTGTAGTATTTACGCATATTTTTGAAGGCTGTGAATAAAATAAAAACTGAAACCCAATTATGTAGTATATGCACAATATAGTATATAAACCATTTCTCCTATAAACAGTAAATAGCTTTTCTGAGTTTGATGTCTTATAAAGATAAATAATTCCATTAATTTTTTTAAGATTAAATTTTTATCTGGGTACTCTAGCATTTTTATTCTGAGTATCACTTATTTTGAAAGGAGCCAAATGTAATCATTGCTGCAAGTATGGATTGTGTATTGTATAGATGCTGGATTCCAAACTGCTGAAGGTGTTTTCTTGTCTCCAGATTTACTCATTGAAATATGGTTTAAAAATTAATAAACTTGCTTTTGCTTTGTCATCATTTTTATTTTAAAAGTTGATGAATTAAGTATTAGTTACAGCGTAAATTTTATATTTGATCTTGAAAGATTGTATCTGTAATAATCAGAATAATGTGAATTACCTTTTTGGGAATATTCGGGTCTTTCTAGTCTAGTGATTGAGGGAAATATTAAATTGCTTTTAGTACTTTGTGAATGAAAGCACTTCATATGAAACTTCATTATGCTGAAGGTTCTGTGCTAGAATGAACATTTTTTTAATATTTGATTTTATCTTGAGAACTGTGGGTAGCAGCTTCTTCATTGGGTTTGTGAAATCAAGAGTTTTGTAGTCAGTGTTTACATCTGACTTCACTGCCAGATGCAGTCATTTTAAAGGAAGCAAATTTGCTAAGTATAAAGCTTAGTACTATTAATACTACAAAATATAAAGCTTTAAGTGTCAGGAAAAGAGAATTAGTCAGATCTTGAATATTGGCACACATATTCCTGATTAGTAATATTTCTTAAAAAAACATGTATTTGAAATTATTTTAAAATGTTTCTCTAGAAGGGTATTATCCCAGATTTATTTTTTACAGAAAGTTAAAAATAGGAATCATAATAAAATCATTTTGATTTTGCCACAACAATTATTTATATGTCTTATGCTTGAAATCTGTTCACATCTTATGTTCCTTGGTTTACAGTTTTCACTATTTCCAGATGTTTTTCCCTCTTCATTTTAGCAGATTTGTGATCTGTGGTTGCTCCTGGGTGGGTACAGCTGGTGTACCACACGTAGATGTCAGGAACTGTAGTGACAGGACAAGGGGCAATGGGTTACACTGAGCATTAAACCACAGAGGTGAACAACCACTGCAACATTGAACCATACAGCAAACCATTATGCAAATACTAATGATATGTGCAATTAGTATGAACAGCTGTTTTATTCAGGTCCAGTTTGGGAACCATGAAGTAGGTTTGTGGAAGGTACCTCTGAAACCCAAAGAGCTGTCTTCAAGGGTTATCTCATGTAGAATTTGTTGCCAAATTTCAGCCACATCCATAGCAGTCCTTCTGCTTTGATTTGCATGAGAACATCTGGTGTCTGTAACTGCAGACATGCCCCCTGGAGAGGTTAGTAAAAGACTGAGAGCCATTCTGTTCTGTAGAACTACATGAGACAAACCATGGTCTTCCTCTTGTAAGGCAATGATTGCATTAAAGGTTTGATTCTCAGTATGTTGCATAACAGCCAAAATGTTAATAATGTCTTTTTCTAACTCACTTACTGCCCTCAAACTGACAGAGGGCAGGTTTAGATTAGATATTAGGAAAAAATTCTTCCCTTTGAGGGTGGGGAGGCACTGGAACAGGTTCCCCAGGGAAGCTGTGGATGCTCCATCCCTGGAGGTATTCAAGGCCAGGTTGGATAGGGCTTGGAGCAACCTGGTCTGGTGGGAGGTGTCCCTGCCCATGGCAGGGGGTTTGGAACAAGATGATCTTTAAGGTCCTTTCCAACCCAAACCATTCTATGATTCTATGTCCTGTTTGGCAAGCAGAGCACCTCTGCAGTATCACAGAGGCACAGAGGTTGGAAAAGACCTCTGAGGTCATTGAGTCTAACCTACAACCAAACCCCACCTTGTCGACTAGGCCATGGCACTAAGTGTTACATCCAGTCTTTCCTTAAACACCTTCAGAGATGGTGACTCTACCACCTCCCTGGGCAGCCCTTTCCAATATTTAATCATTCTTTCTGTGAAGAAATTCCTCCAACCTAAACCTCCCCTGGTGCAGCTTGAGACTACATCCACTTGTCCTGAATCTTCACTTTACAAGCATGATGATAAAATGTATGATTCTAAAGACAGATGCAGGCTCTGCTGCTAGCCTGGAGTTTCTGGTGTGGTCTTTTTATCTCGAGAACTGGTGTGTTTTGAGGTGACTTCTCTGGGAAGTTTGTCTCAGCAGGTGAACAGTCACAGCAACGAGAGCAGCATAGATCTGCCATTCTGCCCCTGAGAAAGGCACAGGGCCTTCTGTAGCAACCACAGTGGAAAAGGTCCTGCTTGACCTGCCCAAAACTTCAATCACAAATGTCCATGAAATTTCTGTGATGTGTTTTGCCACATTCCCAAGGTATATGTACACACAAGCCTGAAATTAGAAAGTACTGCTTGATGTGCTTCAGATCCAAATATGCTCATTGCAATCAAGGGCTCCCTTTCCTGTTTCTGTAAGCTAAGGAAAGTCACCAAGGTTTTCCAGGTACCAAGCATGGCTCAGTGCCACACATAATTATGCAAATTTAGGGCTTAGAGCAACATTGATAATAGTATGTTATGTACATGCAATTAGTTAGGAGTTCTATTTTCTCTTCTTATTTTTAAAGAACTCCCTTGTGAGCATCCCAGACATAGCACATATCAAGTGAGTCCTTGATATGTTCAAGCAACACTTTCTCATCAATCAATTATATCCTTAATTTAATATCTTCTGATGAGTAACTATTGTGGACCCCCTTCCCCAATGGGTAGAAATCCATACTGCTTTTCAAAGTGTTAGGCTTTCAGCTGTGCCAAGAAATTCTCTGACAAACAACTAATTATGTCCACAGATAAGTCTGACACCAAAAAAAAAAAAATAAAAAAATAAAAAATAAAAAAAAATTGCTTCAAGCCACGAGTCAGAGGCTTAACCATTGTTCGTGTGAAGTAACTTTCCAGCTGGTGATTTGGGTGAGTCGGGAGGGAATGTGGCTGGGAAGCAAAGTTCTTTGTTGGGGACACAAGCCCCTGCTTTAGCCAGATTACGGAGTCGTTCGTAAAACGGGCTCTTTCCTTTCACTTCCCGGGATGCCGGTCCCCTTTCTGCTCTGCTGAGCACCATTTCATGACTTCAGAGCCCGGGAATTAAAGGCAGCCACAAAGCAGCTTTAGCAGTAATTGTCCGCAGATTAAATTCAAAGCCTGTTCTCATACAGTGTGTCTGAATTGTATCAGAGCCGCTTCTCAGCTTACACACTTGTTCCTGTCAGGAAGAGGCAGCTACAGGGAGATGTTGCAGTCCGTGGAAGTCTGACTGTCGGTGATTCCATGGAAGTACTGAGAGATTTGTGTGTTCAACGTGAGGTTAATTCTATTGTGGTTCACAATGCAAAAAGAAATAGCTTAGTCTGCTAATACAGCACCAATGTCTCTTATGGATAGTGGCTACTGCCAGTAGCTCTGTTTTGTGCTGTGACTTCTAAATTCTCACTGTCAGAGTACTGGGAAGTTTGAAATTTTGATTTTATTTTCATTTAAAATTTTAAGGAATGAGCAAAATTCAGGTTTGTTTTTTTTTTTTATTAGATAAATTTGTATAACATAATCTTGACTTGTTTAAGTTGTATGCTTTTCCTTTCACCTCTATACATTATACTTTCATATGTGGAAAGAATAAATCTATTAATTTCAGGAAGAAAACATTTAAACATAACAAAATTAGAGAGCCAGTAGATTTAAGTATTTCTTTCTTCTGTTTTCATTTTCTCCTGTTTGTTTACTGCATAACTGAATTGGGTAACTGCTCCATTAACTCTTGACTCAGAGTGTGCTGCAGCCTGAATTTTGTTTAAAAAAAATTGATCTCATCACTGAGTGCCCAGCTGGTGTAGCTGACGAATAAGAGTTTGGGGCTCATCATCTTTTTTAACATTTCACAACCTCTAATTTCTCATTAACAAAGTTCTTCATGGTTGCCAAACTTATCCCACCAGTCTCTCAAAGACAAGCACGTTACCACATTAGTCAACATATTCTTTGCACAGTTTCTGTAATAATGTGATACGTGGAAGTCTTTTTGAACTTGAGTTTAGGGTCATAATCAGTAAAGATGCAAAGAGAACACAAATGTACCTTCTCGTTTCATAATGCAGGGGACTCTAATGAAAACTTGACCCTGATTCATCCAGCCTTGGTCAGATTTTACAAATGCCCCTCAACTGATTTTATGGGTTATTTTTAATGAAAATACCAAAGATCTCTCCGTTCCAAAAGCATAGTCTTTAATGACCTTTGGAGTGAGTGTTTTTTAACATTAAGGTTTTCATTCCTCCAAGTTTTAACATGTTCTTGTGAAACAGTTAATCAATGGGACAACACTGAGTCATTTTAAGAATGGGTCAAGAATTAAAGTACTTTTTTTTGAACTGCACACAGCTTTCTAGTCAAAAAGAAGACAGGACAGACTTTTGAAAGTTAAAATGCAGGTTAATTTTCTATTAATATTTTAATTTATTTTTTTTAATAAAAGGATTAACCTTTTTTTTCCGGCTGCATTGAATATGAAACTCTACTTTCTGAAGGAAAAAACCCATTATAATTTTTTTTGTTTATTCCTTAAAACTGATTAAAAAGATTTAATGCACATCATACCAGGAATGGTATGGAGAAAGATCGCAATGTATAACACTGTAAGTCACCATCAGCATAGTAGTGAATGTATTTTTGTCAGCAACACAAAGACTTAAAGAAAGAAAAGGAAAACATAAAGACTATATTTCCACCAGAACTATGATATCAAAGTGCTTTCTTAGGAAGCATGTGGAGATGTGTCTTGTGCCTGCAGCACTAGCTGCAAAACCTCCTTCCAGCACGTCATTTGTATTCTCAGCCTGGCTTTGCCAAAGGTACCTGGTTAGGAAGCTGAAACTACCAGTGAAATGAGAACTCAGACTAAGATGCTGTTACCTTAAATGCCAATGGTATCAGGGCAGTATACACATGATCATACATGTTAATCCACATCAGACTTCACTGTCTTTTAATTTTTTTTTCTTTCTGCTACTGCTAACAGGGTAGATTTACTTCTTCCTACTCAATCTCAGTCTGATTCAGCCTTTGTTTTCCATTCACATGGCCAGAACTCTCACTCAGGCCCTTATCATTTCATGTCTTGACAACTCCAGTCATCTCCCTTCTAGTCTCAACAAATACTGGCTTGCAACATGTGTATCTTTTAAAATATTCAAAATCTTCTTGTTATTTTGATGTTCCATTGTTCTATCTCTTGTACTGTGGGATTATTTTCTGTAACATTTTAGACCGCACCTTACCATTTCTTATTTGCTTGCACTGCTGACTGTGTGGCATCTGCAGTGCCGGTCTTTGTTGCCCTTTTAAGTGTTTCCAGCAAGTGTCTTTAAATTTCCCCCTATCCTATTTAATGCATGGTATTAACTAAAAGTCTTGAGTGCTTTTTCATTGCTCTTTCATTCCTTCTTAATTGGGACCTCTAAATTCTACTGCAGTTTGACTACATAACAATTGTACTAACCTCACATAATGCTTTACAAAGCATGTGAGAATTCTTGGCTACTGCCAAATGGCACTAAATTCAACCAATACTGAAGTCAACATGACTCTTATTAAATACACTGTAGTCATATGCCTTAAGTAAAACTTATCCATTATGATATTATGTACTAAAGTTTACCAGGAGAATCTTGTAACTGAATGTCTCATCCAAATCAGTCCATTTCATGTGATTTTCTTGATGGAGAGATGAGAGTAGTAATTTTCCGTGTGTGTAAAGATAGTAAGTTTTTCTCAGCTATGGTTATAGTATTTTTCCTTATGCACTTTAATACAGCCTAAGAATTTAATGGCTATTTAGATACCTCAGGCTAACCTTAGGTTCCTCTGGGACTCTGAAAATTGCTACCAACAGCTTAAACACAGCAGACACCCAAATTCCCTGAGTATCATCTGCTGTTTTGGACACCAAAAGCTGCCTGGTTCTCCATGCACACTCAGCTTCTGCCCTCCATGCTGACATTGCTGACACACAGCTGAGCCCCTGACAGGGTTTGCATAGTGCTCACCTGCCTCCTGCCCCCTGGCAGAGTTCTCTCTGCCAGCACAATGGATGGTGACCTTGGAGTCACCAAGGTGCTGCCTCCTCCCTTTGCCCTGGGCCCTGGTTGGGTTTTGCTTTGAGATTTTTGAACCATGAGAAGAAAAGGTTGACTTGGTTCAGGTTCCTGGTGCCAGGAGAGGATTTTCATTTCAGGCACACACAAAATAGGCATGGAACTGGACCTGGACTGTCATATTCTCCTTTATTTTTTTTTTTTACTGACTGGCACAGGTAGCTTCTTCACTTTATTTTCTGTCCTTGGTGAATCCCTTGTGAGGGGCTTTCCCTTGCCCAAGCATTGGGTGCAGGTCCTGGGTGCCTGTCTCAGTGCTCATTTTCATTGCTTTGCAGGACACAGTCAGGCATTGCAGTGTTGGATGGAACAATGCTGAGGCTCTTTTGAGGATTCTGGTGTAAATCTCATCTGAGAATGAGTACTGGGGTAATATTTTCAAGTTAGATATCTCTAACTATTAAGATAGTCAACTAATAGTATTTCCAAAGAAGTATAAGCATCTTGTATTATTTTTACATTATTTCCAGATTTCAGAAAGTTCTAGGTCTCTCTCCTCCATTTCCGTTTGCCTGTGAAATCCCACAATTTTGTAAGGGCAAAATGGGTGTTGAACAAGCGGAAGGGAAACTTATCTAATTATCTACTTATGTATCACACTGTCTTTGAGCTACTTCATTATGTGTTCATTAGTTCATGTTACAGTTGATACCAAGTTAATCCTATTAGAATTTAGTATGCTACACAGCTTTGGAAGTGATAATATGGGAGGCTTCTGAAAGGAAGGCATTTGTAGCCCTAAATTGCTATGAAAGATTTCTTATCTTCATTGCAAGATGGAAGAAGGAAACCACGGGCTCATAAGGATCTTGAAGGAGATTGCATTATTAGAGAAAACAGCAGTATTTTTGTTAGAAGCACCTGTACTACCACAAAATAACAATGTATTGGACAACTCCAAGTAAATTTCCCAAATAGGGTGATGGCAACTTCCTTGATTCTGTTTGCTTTAGTATTTACCCTATTTGAACAGGGAGATTCGACCAGATGGCCCACTGATGTTCCTTCCAACCTTACCTATTCTGTGATTCCTAAATATTTATTTCTCTTTCTAGTCAAAGGCAGCATGATCCAAGGAACTATTTCCTAAATGCAGCAAACCCTGACTTTTCCTTCTGATTTAATTTTGAAGAGTGAATTGTATTGAGCTTTTCTTAAGCAATTCAGTTGACATTTCTGTTTAGTCTGGAGAAAATAATCATATAAACTAGTTTTATAATATGATTAATCACTACTAAGGCAGAGCAAATTCTGATGTGTTTGTTTTGCAGGGGTATATTATCACTGTATGTCAGTGATTTCTGATAACGTAATTGTGAAAAGGCCTATAGGAAAATTAATTTGAAATTTGAACATGCAGATAAGTATTGGATGAAGAATTAATATGAAAAGTAGAAAGTAAGGAAAACGTGGCAATAAAAATGTTGGGATAAAGGCTGTCTATAAACATTCCCATTGCTGTCATTATTAATAGATGCAGTCTGTTAAACGTCTGCAAAGTTTTTATTGTATTCTGAGACTATGCAAAACTGAATTAGAAAGTGTTCAGGTATAAATTTGGCATATTTAAAGAAACATTCATTAAAGAATATTTGGGATTCAAAACTGCATTTGTAGACAATGTGATAACTGTAAGAAGGATGTCTTGTGAAATGGACCTTTATTAAGCTTGATCTCTGCAAAATAAAGATCCAATTAAGGAATTGAAAAGATAAAGAAGGACCATCTGTGAGGGAATTTGCCACAGATCTAATGATAAGCTAATTTTTCAGATAAAGTGGGTACTATACTTTGCAGGGGATGAAGTAGTTAGAAATAGTTCTAGGTTGCATTTCTGCCAGGAACATGAACAAATTGGATAAAAGCAGTGGAAACAATGCTTGCAGGTTAGTATAAACACATTCTTTCTTTCTCAATGATGACACTGCATTCCCTCTTATTTCTGGAAATGCTGGAAGCAATGTGGCTGGAAATGTACTTTTTTCCCTGCAGATCTTCCCTGATTTCTAAGGGCCAGCAGTGACCATATGCACTAATCAACACTGTGCCAGAGGTTATATGAGTGTGCATGGCATAAAGTTTCATGTGATAGCTCTTGTACCGTTTAACTGGAGACTGTTTTCCACTAAAAACTGATCCTTGGTTAATTTTGTACTTACAGAAGAAGATACTTTATCAATTTTTTTGACTGGTAAGTTTTCAGGTTGTTGTAAACAGTTCCTTAACAAATCAAATCAGATTGCATGTGTATAATTTCCTAGGGAAGTAATTAGGAAGCAAGGTCAGTGGTGAGATTAGAGTGCTTCACATGGCCTGGTCAAGGTTGGTATCACAGGATATCATCATGACCTGCTTCGTTACTCTGGCTACACAGATGAGGCCACTGAGAGAGACAAGGACATTTGTTTAGAGCTTCACCTAGACTGGGTGAAGGTAATGGTGTGGTACTGCAGGTGCTTTCTCAAATGCTGAGCTTTGCTTGTGCAGATTGAGAAGTCAATTCCATTTGTAGATTTAAAGCTTCAAAAACTGCCCCAGTATTAGAAGTGTGAGATTTTGTTGTTACAGAAATCTTTGACTGTATGTGTTTTGAGTGAACAACTCTCTTCAGCACAGTCAGGATCACTAACTCTCCTGAACGTTATTTAGACCTTGTCTGTCTGGAGCTGATCAGGAAAATTAAAGGTATTAGGACTATGTGTGTCACTAAAGTATTCTAAATCCCACCTCTTACTTGTTTTATATCCCCTTCTCGTCAGTGAGCTTTACTAAAGAACTTTAACTGCTTATCTTACATTAATATTGTGTATTTCTGTAGTGAAGAGCTTGCTGTGTAGTTCTAGATTTTTTAATTAAGATAAAAGGACTTAAGAAGCATAAGTAGAAGAACCCTACTATGGGATAAAGGTAGATAAAGTAGGTTCTACAAGGAACTTAAGTATGATAATAAACATTGAGATATACAGTTAACCTATGTATATTAAAATCAGCACCTTTCTGATTACATAATTCTTTTTTTAATAATGTTAAACAGACACATATCCATTTTTTTTTTAATTTCTGTGATAATATCACTTAAAAGGTGGCTCTAGATAACTCCCAGCCTTTATAACCAGCTTCCTTATTTTACCCAGACCTTTTAGGTATAGTTAGATATTTTCTATGACAGTCAAAACTATAGGTGCCACCTGTCATGGCAGGGTTCATAACTAATCCAGAATTTGCTGCTCAAGTGAAAAAATTTAATATTACAAGTACCTTTTTTTTTTTTTTCCTTTCCAAATTACAGACACATCCAGATCCCAGCAACTTTTGATCCTCTCAGCTACTGACCACATTTAACAGAGAGAGGTATGTTGCATGAGTAGTGCTTCAAGCTTGATTTCTTTGGCCAAAGTGTATCTATTTGAGTATGTTTTGTTTTGCATTCCTCTTACCTTTTTGTTACCATGGGTGTATCTTTAAGACAACCTATTGCTGAGTGTCTCCTCTCAAGTTTGTGAAATGAAGAGGCAGTGCAGGACTCATTCTTTCACATAAAACTTGCAGAACTAGTCCCCTGAAGCTTTTCCCCCTCACTAGGTGTTTTGCTTGAAGCTGGTTTTAGGTATAAATCCACAGTTCTGACCTTTGTGAGGAAATAGTGAATGATAGACAGTTAAAAGCCAAATGCCAACCAGAGCTGTTACCTTTTGCAGTGCTGCTTAAATAAATTATGTTTGCAAGAGCCCTAAACAAGCACGTAATGCAGAGCTGGCTGTTTGCAGAAATTGCAGTGTCTTCCATAGCAATTTTAGTTTGTGTTTGGCCAATCTGTGAGCCACAGTAGTCAGATTGAATCCAAAGGAGTTTGTGTGGATTGGGTTGATGTCATGAAGGTCAGAGGCTGGGCCCAAAGTATGTTCATGCCTCTGTTACTTATCTTTCACATTTTTTTCTATATAGAAGTCTGTCCTAATATATTCACCAATTTTCTGCCTTTTTCCAGGGATGACAACAGCTATGCAGGTTTTAATACACCCTGTGTAACAGACATCATGCTTGTTCTGTTCTTAACATACCTGATTTATTTTTATCAGCCTACTGGCCTCTGGATACCAAAACACACAGAGTGGACACCTTGTTGGCATTTAATTAGTGCCAGTATTGGATCAATGTCAAAATAAATCTAAAAAAAAAAAAAAGCCAAAAAAAAAAAGTATTTTGTGCTGTGCATGCAGAGTTTTGTTAGCCAAAAGAATCCCTTTTTTTTTTTTTAGGAACAATTGCCTTAGACACAATAAATAGGATCCAGTTTAGACACAAGTTCTTAGTCACTGGAGAGAAAATGGAATGGCTTTGCTGATAAATGATCCTATCAAAAAACAACTCAAAACATAGGAATTATATTTCTGCACTAAAAGAAGCTGGTATAAGGTTTGTTCTGTCTTATTGTGGAAGCCTCTCAGATTTTTTACTCTGGTCTCCAAGATGCCTAGCTCCAAATTTGATGTCAGTAAGCCTACTGGCATTTTACAAGCAAAGATGATCCCTACCAATTTCAGATAATGCGCTTAAATCTATAGTCCCAAAGAAAGACTTGTTTTTTAATGGTGGTAATCCTTTAATTGACTGGGTGTGGAAACACCACAAGGCCTGGGTTCTCCTGGGTTCCCTGGTGAGAGGCTTTCTGTGTATAATCTGCTTTTTTAAAAAAAACCTGTTCAAAAGCTCAGTAAGTTTTTAATCTTTGCTTTGAGTATTTGTAAAGCTATTATGTTCAATACATTTAATGATACAAATGCACTTTATGCAGCAGATATTAAGATGTAGAGTAAGTATTGGATGAAACAAGAGTTAAACAGAACCTAGGCAAAAAATTTGCCCACTGGGAGAAATAGTACATTGGAACTGTATACCAAGAAAAACAGGAAAGAGGAATAGAATATAAGAATATCCATGTCTTCATTTTTATTCATATTTGTCACCTAAGATAGTGTAAAGCTTCAATGTTTTTGTGTCTTTTAGTGCCTGATAGCTTGTCATTTTGTTGGGCTCCAAATGAGTTCCATGTGTCCTGCTAACAAGTGTGATATATTTGTAATATTTAAATATTTTATAATAATGTTGTTTGCTCTCCTGTCTTTCTGAGCACCAGAGAGTTAAACTAGCCACATTTTTTGGTACACAGCAGGTTGAACCAACAGAATAATAAAATTATCCTGTCTATCAGGAGCTGGAAACATTTATATTAGCTTAGGAAATCTTCTGCAATATCTGCCAAACGTGTGATTGTATTACAGCACATAAAAGTGCACTGAATTGTACCTTATTTAGGGTAAAGTGCACAAAATACCTTCCTTGGAACTTTTTTTTGCAATGCAAGGTATCTACAGGTAGTGAAAATGTTCTTTCTTCATACTCCTGGAGTTTTAAAGTACATTTTACTTATCAATTGTTTATTTATGGGACTTCTATAGCAAGTTTGGAACAAGATTGGCTGGAGTGAATTTTTTTTTTAAAAAGAAGTACTTTAAACACAGAAAAGATTCTTGGAAAATAGGGCAACATTTAAGAAGAAAAGCTGCCATCAAAATTTTAATTTCATTTCCTTTTTGTAACTCTATTTCTGCATTTGTAACTAACTACTGTATTGTAGAGAACTTAAGTAACAATATTAGTATTGATTTCTTTTTGTTGATCTTCTAAATTATAACTTAAATCAATAAAATGTGGTAATTTCTCTCAATGTAAATTGATAGAAAGTATATATTCAAAACCATCAGACTTTTGATGCTCCTAACCTCTTCCCTCCATATTGATTTCACTCACTTAGGTGTTTTTTCTTAACCACTTAAGTCTGCATACTAATTTTTTTTTTCATTTATCCCATTATGAAAACTTTTTTCTTTTCCAAAGCATGGAATCATAACACATGGCTTAAAGTCCAATCTCCTGTAGATGGCTGGCTGAATCATTAAATCCCTAAAATATATTTTAACAACTCAAATTTTTAACAGACAGAATAATTTTAAATGCATTTGCATTTTTTTTATTGTGATATTGGATGTTCTTCTTGTCAAATACTTATATAATTTTCCTCCAGTATTTTTTTTTCTGGAATTAGGGGTTAATTCACTGTTAAACATTCCCAATCTGTTCACGTTAATTCTGCCAAGATGACATATTTGAAGAGAGGTGAGAATATAATTTAATCCTCAATTTTGTGTAGTCTACCATTGCAAGTAGACAAGTGTTTACACTGTAAACATGAGAGAGATGCACCCGTTTTAGAGGTTATTGATTCTAAATATAAATAAATAAAAGTATAGAAATATAAAACCTATGTGAATATACTGGATTTCCAGGTCTGATTGGGGTTACAATCATGTCAAAGAACTAGCAGGAAAAATCCTTCTATCAATGTTATGTGCATCTTAATTCCACTCCCCAAACCACTATTTCCTAGCTCTCACTGAGACTGGTGTTAGCAAAGCCTAATAGTTTTCCATGAGGGGAGAAAATATAAAGTACAACTTACTGCACTGTGCCAACATTCAGTGCTCTAGTGCACATCTGAGAGTCACTAAAGGCTGCCCAGGACAGCTCTCTGGCTGCTAAATAACTAAAGAATGCAATAATTTGAATCCTGCTTAGGGTTGTATTAATGACATTCTAATTCCTGTAAGAATTGCTAAAATAACACTTAACAAATTTTTAGTGAAACTGACTGCCTAGTTACAGTTTTATTAAAACTAGCACTGCAAGTAGAGGTTGCCTGACAACATCCAGTGACATAACTGACAATGATTAGGCATTCCATGCTACACTATTTCATTTTAGATTTTGAGAAGCTTGATCTAAATCAGTTTAGAACTTATTTAGAATTTAAGCAGAAGACTAGGATCAGTGAGGCTTTTCAGCTGTCCAGTGGATGTAAAATCTGTGGACTTCCTTTTTCAGGTTCCTGATCAGTGGAACAGGTATAATACCATGCTGGAATTTTTTTAGAGAGGAAGTGTTACTGTTCATTGGTTTTAAAAGCTAATCCAAAAGAAAAAAAAAAAAAAAAAAAGGCAAGACATACCTGAAGGAGAAAATGCTTCTGTCAGGAACATATATGACACAAACTGCTCTTTATGTACAGAGACGGGCATTATTCTTAATTGTGTTACAGAGTAGAGTGCAGGGCTAATGGGTCACAAGTGGAGGGGTTTGGTATTTGGGACCCAGGCTAAATGAAATCCAGGTTAATGATTGTATTTTGGTTTTATTTTCTTTGAGTGTCTATCACAGAAGAAAATCAAATCATAGCAAATCTTAAATTTCTTCTCTCCTGTTTCTGTCCCCCAGACTGTTTGTCTCACAGAGATTTACCTGGACTAGACACACAACTCTCCAGGTGTTGGCCCCTTCCAAGCTCTGTTGCCCCCCCAGGTTATACCCAGAGCAGTTGCTCAGCTGCTGCTCTTGGGGCACAGACAAGCACCCATTNATGCTTTTCAGTTACATCATTATATCAAATGATTGGTCAGCTTAGAACTGTTCATTCTCAGGCCACCTAAAGTCCGCAGTTCATAGGTTTTAATGTTAATTAACTCCTCCCGAAGAACTCATCCCATGATGGCTCTCTGAAGGAATTTGGGGAGTAACAGCAGATGTTCTTCTTATAGATAAGTTCTCACTCCAAGGCTGCGAACTGCTCTCTTGAAATCTGTAAACACAGGCCTGCTTCTCCTGGGAACTGCACAATGAATTGTTCACAGAATATTCACAAAATACCCAATTTTCTGCATTCTGCAACAGCCCCTGGTCAGGAACCATCCCTCTCTGTAATTTTCCTCTGCAGCCTCTTGCCATCCCAAGCATTTAGATGTCTGTGTTTGAGGTCATCTGTGATGTGGCACAGCCCCATACCTTTTAATTGACCTGCTGTGAAATGCTCAAGCTGTGAGATCGATCTGTCAGAAGTGGAAGCAACAACGGTGAGCAAGAGCCGTGAGAAGCCTCCCCTGAGGCCCCCAGCCTTATACCTCTGCCCACTGACTCCGGAGCCGCATTTAAACCAGGGTCTTGGCTTCCTGGCTTGACCTGGCACCTGCCTCACTGGTGCAGAGTTGTCTGGCAAGCTGGGCTCTTGCCCAGCTCTGTCCCCATCCCTGGTCCAACCCTGCTGTCCTTGTTTGAACAGTGGGGATGTGTCACTTGTTGGCGAGGTCGCTGCCCTGCCTGCCGTGCACGTTGCCCTCAACACCTGGCTAGGCTTCCCATAGGGAGCAGGGACAGCTGGAAATGTGAGATCATCAGGCAGCATTTATTTTGAAGCTGAGAAAACACTGGAAACATTTCTGACTCCTTGTAGCTTTAAATGTCCTTGTTTATTAGGTAACATTCCAGCATGCCCGTTCTATAACCTGCTCAGGTCTTAGTGAAATGATCTCAGAAGTCTAAGTGAACAGGAACTGCTGCTTTGGATGGTTTTTGTTCCTATTGACTGATTTGGGGGAAATTCCTTATAAATCAGTGTTTTAATTAAATTGTTAAGGTAAATCTTTCTAATATAAGCAGAGTTGACTTCATATAGATGTATATCTTGGGCATGTATTTTCAGATTAATCATAAATTTGTTTTCTGAAAGTTGGAATTTTACGTGTTGAAACATGAACTTTTTCCATGCCAGAAAAGTGAATTTTTGAACTATGATGCTGTTTGTAGCTGTTAGAGAGGCAAAGAAACCGTGTAGACACATGCATGTTTATGAATGTAAATATTTCTTTGAGGAAATGCCTCAATTTGTATTAATTTGAAATGATTCATGAAACATTTCTGCAGTTTGTGCTGTTGTTGTGTTCTTAAGTACTTAGTTTTTGGGTCATTTTTATGATTAAGCACTGGACCCTGCAATAATTAGCCATAAAAATAGTAGAGGTAATTTTTATTTTACTAGGTGTTTCATTTAGCTCGGTTTAACCTTAAATGAGTAATGTGGCACAGATTCACTTCACAGGGTCTAGTTTAGCTGTCACATTGTCATACTTGGGAAAGGAGAATGCTTAACAGTAAAAGGCTGTATCTTGCATGTGTCTAAACTAAGCCTTAATTGTCCTCTTTTCAATCTTTTGCCTTTGTTTTGATTCATCTTGTTGATTACTCCACTTGTACTTCGCATTTGGTTGATCAACACAAAGATCTCCTTTTTCATGGTGCACAGAAGTTCCTCCTCACCCTAGTTCAGTGAAATCTTGCTTCTCTAGAGCCTCAGCACCTGTCCTTACTCCCTACAGCACTACACACTCACTACCTCTTAATCCTTTATCCCCTCCACACCATCAGCAGTGTCTGATGGTTTTTCTGTTGTTCAGCCAGTTTCACTCCCACTCCTGTCCTGAGTCACAAGGCTGCACTGGTTTTCTCACACTTTGTCACTTCTCTTCATGCCTCACTCATCCCTTTCCTGCTCCCTTCTTTCTGTCTTACTGTTTCATCTCTCTCTATGTCCATCGTCTTCCTATCATCAGGATCATATTTTTGCCACTGGCTGCTTGTCCACTGCCAACCAATCTCCCTTATTTCTTCCCCATCTGAATATTTCTGGCCAATATGCCATACTCAGCTGCTCCTTTTCTTTCCTTCTTTCATTGATCACATAGACCTGTGCCTCATCTTCAATGATGAAGTTGAAGAGTCAGAAGTTTGGAACCGATACGAAGCATTGTTTTTGGGAAGCACATTGGTCATGGAACAGCAGTATGACCTGGACTGTGTTTCATTTCAGCCAACAATAGGTCATCTTCTGGGATGGATAGAAGCAGTTGTACGTCTAAGGCATGTATTTATATCATGCACTTTTCAGCTGTGGGACTCAGGACAGTGAGTAAGATCTGATTTGCAGTCACACATCTTGAGAAAGACACATCTGCTCTGGTGTTTAATGACTTCGGCCTGTCATATAGTTTATAGTCTGTAAATGATTTTCAAGACATGAGTCAATTACCTTTTAAAAGAAATATGAATAGATTACTAGATAGGTGTTGCTATGCATTCTTGACATTCTGAAAAAGCATGTGGAGCCAGTAAAACCTCTGTTTGTTCCTCTAAATCTCAAGGCAAAATTCCTAATTCTGCTCCTAAGTTTACAGTAGGTTTGAAATACTTCAGAAGAGATAGCCAGTCAAGTAGTTCCATGAACACATGCTGAAAACCCCTTAATTTGTGCTCCTGTAATTATTGTTATGCTGGTCATGCAACAGAAACAGCAGACAGCTGATATGTTGTGGTTTACTTGTGTGCATCAACTTTTTGCAGTACTTTTATGACTCATGGCCTTGTTCTAGGATAAGTTCCCAATAAACTATTCCTTTTCATTTTCAGTATGTGTGGTAGCCTCAATTCTGTTTTGGAAAAGTGACTTTTTTAAAGGTCCTCTGTCAATGCAGCACATTGATTTCAGATTACAATTTTCACAGAAAAGTTCTTTATCTACCAGCTCTGCAAACTTGTTCTAGTTGTTTGGAGTCAAGGTTGTGCAGCCTTCGGTAATAAAGATACACCAGACAGAATGTAGGGACCAGTTGCAGAAATTGCTTCACACTCCTTGCCGACCTGGGACACTAATTAACAGTTCTGTTAATGATACATTGGACAAAGCAACCAGGTAAACAGATGAGACTAAATGCATGGAGAGCAGAAGTTTATGATAAGAACGTGCTACTTTTATAGAAACCCATCTCTGACTGCATTTCCATTTCAGTAATAATCATTTTAATTAGGAATGACAATGTTTCCATTTTAAAGTATATCTGACAGAAAAAGAGCAGGGGGAGGAAGAACCTTACTAAAGGAGAGGGCAGGAGAAAGGCAGAGCAGGGTACAGGTATCCCTTAGCAGATGATTTTTTATACACACAACATGAGTCAAAAGCATCAGGTCCTTAGGTCTCCCGAATCCCTTCACCCCTGGTAATTCCACTCCTTAAATGTGTGGGCAGCAGCAAGGAAGAAAACATTTACTTGTTGAAGACAGGAGAGAAAAATCTGCTGGGCTTTACTCAGAGCCACATTAAAAGAAGGAGAGCTTGTCACTGTCTAAGCATGTTACCCTCAGTGTTTGCTGAACCTGTGTCATGACTCTGAAGCATGGGAAATAATAAAAAAAAAAAGTGGTGCTGTAGTCTTAATGCACAAGGAGGGTTTCTGAATATTAGCTGAATTGGCATGGATTTCTTTTCCTAGCAGCGAGCATCACTCCATGGACTAAAAACAATTAGGAAAAAGGATCACAGTTTATTTTTCTCAGGGGTTTGTAATAGATGCCACATCGTACCTGCTGATGCTTCGTGAGATCACAGTGTATTTTGGCAGAAGCTTTTGTGACTTACAAAGGCTGTGCCAGATGGGATCCCAGCTACTGTGACTCTGGAAAATACCCGTAGGTCTTGCACATCAACAGACCATTGAAACCTCTTGTTTTATAACTGCCAGTGTGCTCAGAAATCAGGTATAATATTTTCCCAAACATTTCTGGACTGTTGAAGAAGTATAATGCCCATTTGAAGCACCATTGAAGATGTTCCGAATAGACCTACTGTTTACATCACAGCTGGCTAGAGAAGGATCCCTATACATCTGCCATCTGCCAAAGAGGATAATGTGTTTTGTAACTGGCATTTCTTATTAATATTGTAGGCAGAAAACCTTTCAGATAGGGCAGGAAACAGAAATAGAACTCGTGGTCTGATCCCGACTCTGATGGTGTTTCATGAAGCCCTGGGAAATTGGCTTAAGCTGTCTGGCCTAGTGGCTTCTTACATTGTGTGATCAGAATAACTTTGTACTCTTTCGTCTTCTGGTGGAAAAAAAGCAAGCTGGATGTCTTTATGTAAAACATGTGATGGAAAGCTGCCTATGAACTCAAATAATTAATGCCCTTGTAGAAAAATTCAGCTGCATCTGTGGAACTTTAAAATAAAGTGAGCCTCACTTACAAGAAGGGAGGAAGGGGACCTTGATGATATTCCTGCTTATCCTTGAGTTCATTGTAACAGCATCATTAACAGCAAGGGTGACTGGGATCCTCAGCCTGCCTTTATGGTCAGGCAGTATTGCTGAGCTCTGAGTTAGAAGAGAATGAAACAAACTTTGGTCGCTGCCTTCTGTGTGGGCTCTCCAATAACCATTTTTAGCAGTCCTTCCCTCAAACAGCAGTGCTTTCCCACAGAAGCTTGCAGGGAGCAGGGAATTGCCTTATACTAGTTGGTGTTTAAAGTGCAGTTGAAGGCTTTGAGATTCTTCATCTGGCCCTGATGATATCTCTTTGTAGCTCATTAAGCTCCACAACCCAAATGAAACGTGCCAAGGGAGTTGCTGTGTGAAGCAAATGTACGCTTGCTACTTGCTCTGGTGGTGTACTGCATTGAACGCTGTGTGGTTATCTTGAATGATAAGCTTTTTGGCACTGAGAAGAAAATACCTCTGTGGAGATAGCAGAGAGACGTTTTAGGTTTTTTTTTCCAGTGTGAACTCATGTCCCCCTTGTTTTTGCAGCGTTTTGTCTGTTGATGAATTTTAAAGAGGCCCTTGAGGATTTGGCACAGAATGAAAGCATTGTGCTAGGTGTTGGAGTCAGACTATCCCTTCACCTTACTGCACACCCCAACCTGGTTTGTGGTGCTTGTTTTTCTCTCAGTTGGACTGAAGGAACTTGCATAAACAACACTGAACTGGAAATTGTTACTATCTTTTTCTGACATTCTGATTTAGGATATTTCTGTAAAACACTCTCCATCCATTACAGGCAACTAAGATTTTATAATTGGTGCCACAAGCAGCTCAGGTGGTTATCCAGCATTGGAGTACCTCATGCAGACTGATCTTCAGAAGCCATCGGTTTGTTCTGGTAGACTCAGACTTACCTATAATGAGTAGGATGCAGGCTGGATGTATCTACTAATTTTGGTCTCAGTATTGCTGAAGTTTTCTTTGTCAAATTAACAGTGTCTTGCCTCTTTTCTCTGTATTGTGTTTAATAATTACATAATTTGTACAAGAGAATACTATTATTTGAAAATCAGAAGTTGATTTATATTATTTACTTATTGAAGTTTTGATTCATTTTTCCACTTGTTTTAAGTTCTAATATTACAAAGGATGTTTCCCTTCAGTAGATAATCCTGTCAGGACCTAACACCTGCCTTGTTTGTTTTTCCACAGCCAATAATTTTACTGTCACCGATTATGCTCCTTTTTTTTTTTTTTTTTTTTTCCCCTTTTCAGGAAACCCACTGTATGAGATATCACCAACCATGTAACAACCACAGCAGAGTAACTGTAGTTTTAGCAGTACATATTCATGATTTTATCATGTATTAAGCCCTTGGTGGCTGCTTTTGGTAATTCTTGACGGACTATTACATGGCAGAGAGGGGTGAGAACACCTGGAGTAAGGAGGATGAACAGGAAGTGGAATTCCTTCCTAGACTAAGCACCTCATACTCTAACAGCCTTTATTAAAGGCTTTTTACTTTCAGTGCAGGCACTCCAGTGACCAGACAACTCAGCAGCACTATTTGTACTGTTCTTGCCAGTCTTCTCTTGCAGCTCTAGGACCTTATGACTCCCAGCAGAGCCCAGGGAAAGCCCTTCTCTTGCTCTCACAGCTGGGGCCAATAATTACAGCTGATCTTCAATACAGTGCAGGTGGGCAGGGGAGATTTTCCTTCAGAACAGGTGGCAATTTGGGCCGATGCCTGTGTGGGCAGTGGCTGCAGGGTGTTATCTGTGCTAGAAATGTAGATTTTTATTGGAGTTTACAGATGCAGCATCATGGCTCCTTAGGTAAGGATAGTTTGACTGTACTCTTGCCCTTTTCTGTAGTGAGTAGGTCAGGAAGGCACCTAGAAATAACTAAAAGCAGTAGGGTTTCTGGGTATGAGCAGACAAGCAGATGCTTTTGGTATCTTAAGTACAGGTATTTGGGTCTTTATGTCTATTTAATGTTCTCAGTTCTGCCTGCCCTTGAGAAGACCTGAAGCTACTCAATATCTGTGGGAAGTGCTGAGGTGTTTCAGAGTGAGTCCTTAGTAACTGTGTTGGTGTGTTTCCCTTTGCTCTATTGAAATGGCCTTCTCATTGCTGCAGGCTGTGGTAGCTCATGTGCAGGCACAGACTTGTTGCTGTGTTAACTCTTAATGGACAGGTTGGCCTCTTTGGGTTGTCTGTATTAGGTGCTCTTTGGAAGAATTGTGTGCACTGTATTAAAATGTAGCTTGTGAGAAACTAGTAGTTGATCTGTAGTGGAGCTCTGATTCTTAAGGTATATTTTAGAATAACCTCTGGGCTGTAAAGAGTCCAAAACAAATTCTGAAGTCTGTTGTGCAGGAAAGGGTAGTGCTAAATAGATTTTATGGAGTAATAAGTTCTGACTTTGTTTTAGAGAACTCTTCAGTGTCACTGAACTATAAATCTCTAGAGACTTTATTGCTCAGATTTATATACCCCTTCAACCTCCAGCTTTCCATATGTGTGATAACTTAGCATTTTGGATGTTTCTCTTTGCAGTGATAGCTCAGACCTTTGTGTTGGTGTTACAGTTCTACTCCATAACCAGTAACCTCACTACCAGGCTTTGCAAACAGTACTGCTCTCTGAAGGGCTGATCTTCCCATGTACCACATCCATATAAAGTTCCCTACTCCACTTTTTTTTGCACCCCCTGGATCCTTGTATCTTTTGGATACAGCTGGGAAGGCTGGAATTGCTGGTTTACTTGATCTTATTCTAAGGGAGTTGCAGAGGTTATGTTGGTGGAAGACCTGCAGGGATGTGCCTGTGAATCAGATCTAGGCTGTGTAATCTGTATTTGGTGTCTGGTTTTGTGGAAGGGGAAAGGTTGAGGCTCTGGGTTTGTCTTCATCTAATTCAAACAATAAATGTATTTTCATTTGTTATTATTCCTAGAGCAATATCATGTCCCCAGACTTATTTCAAGCACAGAAAAATTCTTCCGTATGAACAAGCTCTGGAATTTTTTTTATTTTTTTTTTGGAAGACTTTAACAGTGGTAAAATGTACCAAATTACCTGTACTCTATTAATCTTCTTGGAGCACAAGTATGACCTCTAATATCATATAAATGTTATGTTCACAAGGGCTTATCGCATCTCCCTTTTCCTCTAACAAATAAAATTCCATTAGTTACTGAGAAGGAATAAAATGGAATTCCTGTTCTTGCAGCAGCTGCTTGTAGCAAAGAGTGAGAAAGAGGGTGATGGCTCTGGGGCTGGGCTGGCTGCTGCTGCCACCCAGCAAAGCAAAGCTTCGTGTATTCCATAAGGGACACACATTTACCCAGTCTCACATGTCACTTGGAGCTGAAGACATCTATAAAGTATGTCAAACTCCTGACATTTAAAAAAAACCGCAAGGACCCTAAGCCCATTTTCCTTGAAGCTCCATCCACAGTGGTGTTGTGTTTTGTTGCGTGTGGCTTTGTTACTGTTGTTTTGGGGTTGTTTTCGTTTTTATTTATTT
Source organism: Formicarius rufipectus (assembly GCA_013399695.1). NCBI lineage: Eukaryota > Metazoa > Chordata > Aves > Passeriformes > Formicariidae > Formicarius > Formicarius rufipectus. The sequence continues at coordinate 1,061,103 of VXAU01005411.1, forward strand.
TTTTCCAAGGGCAGTAAAGCTACAACATTTTTCTCCTACTTCACATATTTCATGTGATAGGATTTAACATGAATTTCAGGTTTGTTTCACCCTTTGATAGCCCGTCCGAGTGATTTATACAAACTTTTACAGAGGCACCACCATCTCTGGTGCTTTGTTAGGAAGCCAAATCCCTCCAGGTGGCTTCGACAGATGATCGCACCTTGACTACGCCCTAGTTTGTATACTGCTCTAATAGTTACTAATTACCTATTCAATGTCATTACCACGTTGCTGGTTTTGGCACAAAATTACAGAGCAAGTTGGAACAGCCACCCAGAAAGATCACTGTGTATTCTGCCAACAGCAGAGACTGAGAATTGTTAGTGTGCTTGCAAGGTATGTTGAGAGGTCGGTGTGTGTACTTATCTCTCACTATGTGTGTTTATTTTGCACTTTCTGCGTTCTTTGTGATTAGTTTCTTGACTGGAATGGTAGGATCTGAGCAATTACTTCTTTTTAAGTGCTAGAGGGCAGATCTAGTTTGGGGAAACAGCATATTTTTTTACAGTTTGGGATCACTTGACAAACAAAATGAAATCTCCTTGGACATTCTTCAGAGATCTATGGATTTTCAGAACGTGTATGCTGAATATTACTCCAAGTCAAAGTTACCAAGGCAAAACAAACAAACAAAAAAACCTAACACAAGAAAATAATCCTTAACAAGATAGAGTAATTGTGAGGTTTGGGGGATTTTTACTTTCATTTATTCCCCTGACCCTACTGTGTATGTAGGGTGTATTTAAACCCCCTTAGTTCACTTGTTCCTACCCCTTTTTGAAAAGTGGTTTCTAGTGAATGTCTGATGGAGGGAGATTGTTTCAGCAGGGCTAATTATCTGGGACACGGCTCCATGTTAAGGTAGATGCTTCTAGTTTTGGTGCTAACACAGCCCCGTGGGTATGAGCCAGAGCTGCACTGCACAGGGTAACCACACATGAAATACCTCACATTGCAAACTGGGGAGAACTTCTGGTCTGATTAATTGTATGTCTACAACAGGAAGTTTTCCTGGCATAAGGTGATTAGTGCTGCAATTTGTCTTGGGAGCACTGCTATGCTGATAACAGACTGGTTTATTTTTATTAAATGCAACAGTGAGAACACTTAAGCGGTTTTTGGCTGGCTTTGTTAAACAGGAAAAAAATTGTATAGTGAGAAGTCAACCAGCCCCCCTCTAGTAAGATCTTATCTGGAGTGGAATACATAATTTTTACATTCAAATTGCTGTTTAGTTTTCAGAGTTACACATGAAAGATGCAATTAATAATTAGCAAAGCTATTGCCTCGACTGTCTTTGAGGCAAAAATCCTTGTGTTTGTATTTATCAACTCACAGACAACTCACATTTTGAAATGTGGGTTTTGTACCTGTGCAATCTAGTGACTGTAATTCCTTTGTCCTTGGTTTATGAGTAATCCCTAGGAGAATGAGAGTACTGATCAATGTGAATAACAGTAAAGGAATTAAGTCCATCATGTCTATAAAAAGTACAGATTCTGGATTACAGGACTTGAACTCAACCAGCCCTTTCCCTTTCCTGCTGCCCGTGAGGAGCAGTGTGCCTCAGTCAGCTCTCAAGGCAGGAGGAAGCTTTACCTTATAAAGATTTTTCTATTTTCCATCACGATATTCATTTTTATAAACCTGTTTCTTCTTATTTCTCACTGTTACTTCATCTGAATTTTCAACTGGAAGACAGTTAAAAGCTTGCAATAAGCAGGAAGAGAGGTTTTGTGTTACTGCTGCTGTCAGTAGCTGACAGTAAGTTTGCACTGCAGCCTTGGTTTGAGAGACAGCCTATCCTAAGTTTGGGGTCGGGGTGACGAGTGCAGGTTAAAAAATTGTTGCTTATTCCCACAACTGCATTGCTTTTTGCTTCCCCACCTGATTTCTGAAGCTGCCTTGTAAGCTGAGTTAGTGTAATGTTATCCTCTGATCAAGAGCAAGGTGTGGTGTCCTGGGATGGAGAGACAGGGAGGCTGGACCAGTCCCATTGTTGTCCCTTCCAACCTGACTGATTCTGTCACTGGAAAACTTCAGTTGGAGGTTATGGGGTGGAAGAGGAATGGGAGACACCACAGTGTTCTAAGTTGGCTCCTCCAGCTGCAGGGGGGCATGTGGAGCTGTACCTTGCAGATTTACCTGCCAGGATTGCCCAATCCTATGTCTTAATCATCACATTGCAGAGATTTCTTTGTAATTACTGTGTCCTCAGTGGTGATCCTGTGGGTATCATTGGTGCTTCTGGAAATGGATCTCTCTTCTTTTGCACAGAAAAAAACTAATAACCAAAGCTTCCTTATGGATTTTTTCACACTGAATCATGGGGAAAGTTTCTTTCCTTGTAAGTTCCTTGGGGAAATTGTGTGAGGGGTCAAGCAACAACAGTGTTTGGCCTTAGGATTTTAGTCCTTTTAAATATCAAAGGAACAAATTTTGTATTTGTGGGTGAGAAAGGGCAGCAACCAAATAGGAGCTTAGGGTAACTCTGCAGAGAGGGTCCTTGGGGTCAACACTGCCAAGAATAGAAGATACACTGTCCTCTGTTGTGCTTATTTTTGGACAGTGTCTTCTCATTTATGGACTGACATTCACTATAGGGCTAAATCAGAATGGAAAGTTAAAGTGTTCTGAAATGGGAATGCAGAAAATTCGACTTGTAGGCTAAATAATGAAGTGTACTGACACTGTTTAAAAAAACATAGGAAATTGGTTTGGGCCTCTTTATTCTAAAGTTGCTGCTTAAAAATCAATTTTAAAGTGTTACTTTTTTATAATTACTGTGCATTCCTCGGCTAAATCAAGGTCATGCAGATGTGCTTAGAATACTCTCTGAGTTTAATGGAAGTAGGAACTGAAATTACTTGGAGCCGAGTGCATTTGTTGTTATCCAGTTGAGGAAGCTGGCAAGTGATGTTACAAATTTTGGAAGAATTGTGGTTTTGCAGACAATGAAAACAGTAGTTAGAGCAACACAATGTCGAGATAGTATTGCTGAGAGCATAATTATGATTGGGTTTCCATTGTTTAACTGATAAGTGATATTAAAACCTCAAATAAATTATCATTGTAGGATGATAAAAAAGCCAGCCCTGAAGTCTGACATTTGCAAGATCAAAAAGGCCATGAGAGATCTTGCATATTTCTTATTTAAAGCAGCAGTTCCATGGCACAGTAGCTGTAGGCACTGTACCATGGAGGCAAACAAATCTTACAAGGACACACTCTGGTTTAGAAGTAACAGCTTGAAATACAAGCTCTGAAAATCCAGTAGAGCTGAACATTTGTTTAAAATTTTGGCATTTGGAACTTATTAATTTCTCTAACAATATTATTTATTTTTCAAAAGAGTGCTGCATATTTTTCTTTTTCTTTGAGTTATCTTGACATCACCAGAAAGCCTTGCAGGTGCCTTGCAATTATTCTATATTCTGCCTGGGATGTTTTTAATAGACAAAATCAGCTGGTTTGCTTGGCAATTTTATTGCATCCAAGTGGGCTTGGATTAAAATGTTCCTTTCTGGAATATTTATTCATACAGGATTATTTGCAACTTTTCCTGTACAAGATCTGCTTTTTATTTAGGTATTTGGAAGTGAGAAGTGTTCTGAGAATTAAAATAAGATTTTAATTGAAAGACAATATACCTACTGATTACTTTTATGCTACTCTAAATATTACAGAAAAGAAGAAAAAGCAATATTTGCCTTCTGTCCATATTTGTATAATCAAGATAATAAAAGGCTCTAGGATTTTTGTTTCTGAAGTCACATGATAAAGAGAAAAGAGTGATGTCTTTTAAGTTGTACTACCCGCAAACACTAAAAAGTGTTTATCCTGACCTTTCCATGGATAAAAATAAATTAAAATTTTATTTGTAATTGTAAAAATAAAGTAAAAAAAATTTAAAGTCAAACGTGAAAATGGTGCATGTAGGAGCCTTGGAAAGATAAGGACCCTGCCAAGTATTTGAGTTTCCCAGATTATAAACTAAGGGAAGTGTTTTGGTTTGTTAATGACTGTTACTAAAAATAAGTAACTAATGGAGTATTTATGCTTATAAAGCTTCTGAGATACTCTAGAGATAAAATGAAAGGTCTAAGGAAGTACAGAGTACCATAATCTTAATTTTTAAGTGTAATGTTCAACTAATCTGCTCACTTTTCAGTGAGTGATAAGCAAACCAACTAGATGTGTTATCATCAAACCAGCAATGTGCAAACATCTAGGCTGAACCTTGGTATGGAAAGAAGGTAATTTAACCTGTTTTGAATGTAGATTTCCAAAAATCTTATTTTGGGCTACTCTGGGTCTGAAAACTCTTCAGCTGAGAAACCACACAGGTAAACCCTAAAGAAGATGAAAATCTCCCCTTTGCTAGTTAGTGTTAAGCTATTTTTAATTAAGAATTTGAAGCACAGTAGGGCATGGCTCCCTAGCAGATGGTAGTTTCAATTATTAAAAGTATAAATACAAGAAGCTTCACCTCTTGTTAGCATATTTTGTCCAGGCAATCCTTCTATCTGCTGGCATCTCAAAGTGTCTGCAAGGAAGTGTTTTTATTTAAAAACAGTCACTTATCTGCACTTGCTTGCTCTGCTGTTGATGGCTTCACGTTGTAAAACAGGCATGTTCCCAAGGAGTGAAAACCTTGGAAAATGGTCACAAGAGCACTTGTACTGTCTTCACTCCAACTGGCCTGAGAACTGTGGGTTCCCTTGTAATTGGCACCTGGTACAAAAGGATTGCTTGAGTGCAGAGGGGTGCCCACAATGCCTCCAGAAAATTCAAATTACAGCAAGAAAATCGATCTGATTTTATGACCAGTTGCTGCTTTGGTGTGGAAAAAGTTGTTTGCGGCTCGTGCCTTCTCTGTGATTAGAATGAAGCAGGCATGTCCAACTCTTTGAAATGCAATGTTGTTTGGAGCTGTCCTCTTTTGCTTTGCGAATGTTTGCACTGCTGTGTGCTCTCAAAATCAGGTTACAATGGTATAATATTGAACAGTGATTAGTTCCACAGCTAGGTAGGTGTTGGCAAGGAGCCAGGGTGCTGGAGGAGGTGAGACAGGATGTCTACGTAGGTGGCAGATGAAGTAGTCTTCTCCAGTGAACCAAAGGGAAGGTGAACTGACTTTAATGCTCTTGGCCAATAGAAAAAAAAAAAAAAGGCAAGACTACAGTGGAAGAAAAGGATACAAAAGCATAATTTCTGAGGCTTTTGTTGCTTTAAGGAAGTGATTTCGCAATTGCATGGTGATGGAAGTGCTAATTCTTGGCAGAAGCACCTCATAAAACTTCTCAGATACTCAAGCATCTTGCTGTCCCCTGGAAAAAGTTTTGAAAGAGAGAAAATTTAGTCCTTTGTGTAAGCTAACTAAAAGGGTGAAATAATTGCTTGAGACCAACGGACAGAAATTGATAGAAGTATTTAAAAAAGAAAAAAATTAAAAACCACCCAGTTCTTGTCTTGCTGTAACATGAAGGTGATAAGTCACCTCAGAATAGATAGGTTACTTAGTAGACAAAGGCTTCATAGGATCAGGAGTGGTCTGGAGCCAAGAGAGCCATGTGCCTGGAGCCTGAGGTTGTACAAGCCATACATTTTTCACTTCCATAAACTGTGAAAATGACACCTCTTGAGATATTAAGCATTCCCAAATAATCACAAAACTACTTCAAATACTGAAGTTTTGAGTTCTTCTGTGGTATTGATTCAAAGGAAGGCAGGTAATGTTAGAGATCCTGACTTGCTGTGTTTCAACCAGTCTCAAGAGGATTGTGTCTTAGATCTGACACTTCTTCTGTATTACTGAGGCCTCTTTCCATGTAAAATTCCTAGTTTGCGTGCACATAAACCTAATTTTGCAGTTGATTTGCTGTAATGTGTCCCTCATTGTGTGTGCCAATATCTACTTGCCCACTTAGCAATAGCTGTATGAGGTGTACAACCAGAATGACTACAGTAGAGAAGACTCACAGCTGCTTATATATGTGTTCAGTAGGGAAAGGCTTAACTCATGACAGGAATTAATTTTAATTTTAAGGAATAAATAAAGGAAACTGCTGGAGTCTTAACATCTGGCCAAGTGTATTCAGAAAGACAGTAATTAATCCAGATCAAGAGAGGATTAACTTTGAAGTTCAAAATATCCTCCATGCCTGAGGAGGGACCAGTTTAAAGTGCTCACGAATGGGGTAGATAGCTAATCTGTAAGAGTGGGAGTTAAATTATGGATACAAAATCTGGTTTTTATATTTGCAGGATCAACTTTTACATCTTAATCTTCTGTAGTAGATCAGTAGCCTGAGTGAATATGGAGCAAAAAATACCATAGATCATCCTAGATTAGTATAGACCATAAGAAATGTAAATTACTTGACTTGTTATATTTGTTGCCAGAGCCAGAAGTTTGAGGTTTTCAGCTTTTGGTAATCAAGGTTTCTAAGGAGACCAAGAGTAAATTTGGAAAATTTAAAATTCTTTTGGTATTCTTGTACAACTATACTCTATTTTCTCTTGGAAAACAGATTATTTTTATTTTTTTTAAAGGAACTCTTGAGAGCTGGGGGAATATCTATAATGAGCAAAACATGTTGCTCATTATATAATAAATTTTGGAAACTAACCCGCAGGTGTAGTGGTAAACTTGGTGCCGGTTTCTGAAGATTGAATTCTCTTTTCTGGAAGTAAAACCACAATAATGTGTTTCATTAAAATCATTAAAACCAGAAAAAGTTCATTGAGAAAATAATGTGTATTATTGTATCAATCACAGTAAGTGTCCAGTCATATAACAAAGATTATAGTTTATTTGACTGCTCTGAGCTTCAAAAACTATAATGAGATTTTTCACATTTGAATAGGAAGCTTCCCCCAGCCTTCCTGTTAGGGCTTTGCATTTTGATGTGACTATTATATTCTTAGTTTTTGCCAGTGTTTGTCGGAGGCTCTTTGACTTTTCTCTGTCAATTTACTGTCTTAAAACAATGCACCACCTACTCCTGCCTCCATTCTTTCCGCTGTCTTCCTTCCTCTCCACAAAAGCTGAAAGTGAAGCTGTGGAGAAACATCCACCCTGGAAGCACAGGGAACAGAATCCTCTGACAGCTTTCCCCTGCAGACTGAAAGTAGCTCAATCTTTGTCTTCCCACACAAACTTCAGGTGCCTTATTTGATTGTAACCTTCAGTAAAACTCTCGTGTGCCTTGATGAGGTTTGCCCGCTGTTGTCATCAATGCCAAGAGCCTCTAAGGACAACAGAAAGTTGAGGACAGGTAGTTGGGAGGAAACACTTGAGTTATCTGTACTCTCTTTGAAGGCTTGCTGTGTGATCCCAGCTCAGGGGGAGGATAGCATGTTTCTGGGATGAATGCTTCTCCACCTGTATTACAGGTTGAGAGCAGAGTTGAAACTGCTCTAAACATTTCTGCAGCAGGCAGTCAGGGATGTATCATAATATTAGACACTGATAGCTTTGGTGCCTTGGAAGGGGGATGGGAAAGGCATTTAATTCCAGATGGAGTGGAAGGGTGTGGGAGATGGGAATGGAGATGGAGGTGTGATCATTGTGGCCACCTTCAAAGAAGTGTATCATCAAACAAATACAGTAATAGCAATACCAACAAAACAGGACTCCTACTTTGAATGTCAGGCTGGAGAGGAGGGTGAGGAAGAAGAGGTTCATCTTGCACAAAAGGGTAGAGAGGTTCAGAGGAATCCTCATGGATGGACCCAATTAGCCAAGAACTTAGGCTGAACAAGATCCTGGAGGAACAGAGGATCTTACTGTGAAGTATAAGCTAATGCTGCTTTGTTTTGTTTTCCTCTTTGTAGGTTGTCATTTGGAGTTGAACATTTTGCTGTGCTAAACTTGGACTTATATTTTCTTTTTTGAGCTTGTCTTTCAGAAAGTACAGTCTTGGGGGAAGTTAATTATTGTTCCTGTTGCCTGAATCTAGACTTGCCATTAGATCTATGCCATAACATGCTTCAGAATCCGATCCCCTCATTTTTTGAGGTGTTTCTATATTGAGCGTGCCAAGTGTCCTGCCTGGGGTTAAGATGCTGCTTCCTGTGTCAAGCACAGCATGGAAAGGAGGAGCTGGTGGGTACTTTGCCTTATGCTGACTTGCAGTGCAGCTGTGTTGCACATCCAGATGAAGCACTAGAATGTGCTCTTGCCAAATGTAGGAAAGCTCCCAGTGTAGTTACTTCAGAGGTAATGAATCTATGTATGTGTGTATCCTAATGTGCAGTTGTAGGTAAGTGGAGACAAATGTAAACCATTATGGATTTAGGAATTCCACACTTACAGGAGGGTTAGAGCAGCAAGATTCCTCAGAGCAGGAATTCTTCTGCAGCCCTGCTCAGCTGGAAAATTTAGCTCAGGATAGGTCTGCTGCCCGGTGTATTCTTGCAGCTGGACTCACCTTCCCGTGCCTGATCAAGGTTTAGGGTTAGACAGGCAAGGATTTCCAGTGGAGCCCTGCTCCACCTGGAGAGCAGGATGGGGGCTTTGCTTAGGGTGAGGCAGTAGATCAATCCATATTTGAGCAAGACAAGCATTGTGCTGTCCTTTGAGACAATGGTGAGAGCTTTCAGAAACAAAACTGAGCTGGAGTCTTGCCCGGTCTAGAGAGCTGGTGGTGCAGTGTGGAGTTTAAGGGCCGAAATTGCTGAGAAATCTTCCATATGTGAATGCTCTGCTGTGAGAGAATGAGTAAACAGCTCATGCTTCTGGCAAGATCCAGTTTCAGACTTACACTCTTGTTATTGCTTCTCATTTTAAATGCATTTTCTAACCTGCAAGATAAGATGAATTGGAGACTTTATGCAACTATAGGATTTAATTTTTTTTAAAGTCAACTCTTCGTGTTGAATGATATATCTTTATCACCCACTAAAGCCTGAAAATCGGCACCTATTTTTTATGTTATTTATTTTGGAAAACAGAGTAAAGTGCTCTTCTTTCCCTAGTTTAAATAAAGGAGGACAACTTGGCATTTATAATAATCAAACTGACTTAGGGTAGAATAAGAAGTAGTTCAGCACAAGCCAAAACCAAGGGATTTCAAAAAACTCAGTGTCACCACGTACTGAGAGAAACTGTCAGTTCATGAATGCAAATATTTTGAAAGAAAATTCTGCTAAAATTGGCCTATATCATGTATTAGCTCCTGGCTGGTTTAATTTATCTGACACATGCTCAACTCTGACACTCGCAGATTATACTATTCCCCCCCAAAAAAGAGGGAAGTATATAAAGTCTGCACCACTGTTTTTATATATATGCCCCTTCTGTGTCATAGAACAGCGTGCTGACAGATGGTACTTAGTCACCTGTTATGGCTGTTGATTATATGCTTTGATGTAAAATTTATTTTGCTCTTCTTGGCAGCTGAGCTGTTTTTTAATCCATTGATAAAACCTGCTTAATAAGCACTTGCAAAGGCACTGACATCACCAGAGACAGACTGTGTTGGTGAAATCATGACGTGATGCCTGTAAACCTAAAAGAAGCCTTGTATTCAAGGCTTCAAGCAAAATATTTTTTTTTGAGAAGTAAGTAACAAGCAGTTTTATTCTTGCTTTGCGTAGCGTAAGTCTGATGCTTCCTTGTACTTGCTTCAATTTTATCAGTAAGGAGAGGGCAATTCAAATAACTGCTTTCTTATGAGGAATTGGTATCTTGCCATGCTGGAAGCTTCCTTTTCTCTGTATTAAGACTATCTAAAACCTTATTTCATCTTAATTATGTGTGTAAACACAATTTTCTTGTCATGGGACAGCTTTAAGAAGAGAACCATTACCTTGTCTTGGGGTGACTCTCTGTGACTAAACAGAGCTGACAGCTTGCCATGAGAAGTGTAGGGAGCCAAAAGATGGTGGTTTTGTTTGGGCTGTTTTGTTGGGGTTTTCTGCGAAAGGTAAAGCTTTCTGGGTTTTCAGTTTGAGGATTTTGAGGATCATTAATTTCCTTTGGTCATGACAGCGACAAATAAGAACAAGCTGAAGTAATCTTTATATATAACCTTGGCAGGGGGGAGTTATAAATTTCTGATACCTTGAGGGTTTTATTGCATTAACATTTTAGCAAAATCAGGTCTTTCCTACTAAGCTGCATGGTCATCTCTGGCCAACTCATACTGCCCCCAAAATCTCCTAAGAGGGCCACACTGTACAGTTTCTCTTGTCATCACTTGGCTGGCAAGTCCCTTCATTCAATTATCAAGGCATATTTTGTAAGCAGTGTCTTCTGCCAGCTTTGGGAGCTTTCCAGTCTTGGAGACCTGCAAAGCTGCAGTGTAGGAAAACTGACTTTGATTTAGCATTCTCTTTGCCTGGACAGCCTCCTTGATGTCCTGTGAAGGAGCACTGGGGTCACCCTAGGTAATTAATTTAAACTGGATGGGTAAAACTAAGGGACATGATACCTTAAGAGATTGTCTTCTCTTCAATGATCCATCCTCAAACAAAATACTGAATTTTCCACATGAAAGATGTTAGATTCCCCTATGGCAAAATTCGGTTTATTTTAATGCAAGAAACACAAATTAATGGAGAAGGTGATTGTGGACAGAATTCTGGAGTATTTAATTCTGAATCTCCCTATTACAACATGTGAAGTGTTGCTGCTCAGATTCGCATTGAGTTGTGTTCAGAATAGCCCTCCTGTCTTTTAAGCTAAAGTGACAAGGAAGTTAAGAATTTCTTCTTTCTTGACCCTGTGACTGTTCACTTCAAAACAGGAGCAAAGTATTTTTATAAATTTTGCCCTGTATGATTATGTAACTGAAGTGTTTGAGCTCCTTTGTTCCAGTAATTTTTTTTTGATATAGCTAAATCTAATCATAATCATAGAATGCTAGAATTCCTGAGCAGGTATTAAAAATTTGTTAAAATTTTACAATTAAATTTGAAATGTGCCACTTCTTTCTTTTTTCTTGCTTTGTTGGCACAGGAAAGGCTGATTTTTTTAAAATACAGGCTACAGGACTGCCAGTTCAGCTGTAAATTATGGAGAAGCATGTTAAGGCATGATATTGTTGCACAGTTAACAATCATTCCTTTTTGGCTTGTTGCCTCTTGAGATGTACTAAAAAGGGGAGGAGAGGGGGGTGAAACAAGCAATTTGGAGCTTCTATTGAATAAATACCGATAGGTTAAAAAAGCCCCAAACCAGCCAAATAAAAACACGGTCCTCCAGAAACTCCCCAGCCCCATGGAAATCTATTACAAAAAAGAGAGCATGGACCTTGTGTGCATGTATTTGGGGAAAAGGTGATATGTTTCATCTTAGGAGGTTCTCAGCTGAAGAAAAAGGAGTAACTTTGTAGGGTTTGGGTTTTTTTTTTCACTGGGAAAGCTTTGGGTTTACGTATGAGATGGTGTGATGACCATGAGAGAAAAAACAAACCACAGTTTAAACATACACGTTGGGTGTTTTTAAAAGTTAATTGTAAGAAATGTTCATCCTCTTTGATATGAGTATTGTGAATGTCCATTAGTTTGAATATTGAAGAATCTGATATTTAACTTCTGGCTGATGTTCAAGTGGTATACAAAAGTGAATGATCTGGGGAGGCATTCAGTATTTTCAATAGTTTTGCCCCTCCTTGCTTTAATTCTGAGAGAATCCCATGAAGCAGTAGGCTAGAGGAAGATAGGGAGGAAAGGAAATCCATCTGCCACTTTTTCCACCAACCTCCCAGCTCTCCTTTCTGTTAGGAACCTTTTCCTGCTTTGACCCAGGTGCCTCGCTCCCGTGCACATGAAATGTTCAGTTGCCACTTCCACCTGTCTTTTCCCACAGACCTCCAGCAACCTGTTGAGAGTCCTCTCCCTCACTGCTTCACAACATCTCTCCCTTCACCATGTGGCACTGCCCATGCCCACTCTGCTTCTGCTGCTGGTTCAGCAACACTGAATTTTGCCACCACTGCTTTAGGCTGCAGAATTAAGCTCTGTGTTAACACGAGTCAGTCCCAGGTGTAGCAGAAATCACCTCAGCTCCACTTTGATATTGATGTCATTCAATGTCCATGAAGTTAAAACATCCTTATTGGAAAGAGAGACCCCAGTGAGCCAATCCTCAATTCACAGGGAAGGAATTGGAGATCTTTGTGGATTCAGATGGGGTCTAACTATGTGGTAGTTTGATATGAAGGATTTTAATGAGAAGATGAATAATAGAGTGATGGATGTTGCAATACTATATTATCTATAAATGGGTTTTCTTTCTTGATTATGTTCCCACCCTTATGGAGTTTTAAACATTTTAATGTTAATGTTTTCTAAGCAAGTTGTCATGATTGATATTCTAGCATCTAAAAAGAGATGGAAAACCCCTGAGATCATGGTATAAGATAGATTATTAGCTGAATGCTGTGAACATTTATACACTTTGACACTGAACTTGTCATCCTGGATTGCACCACTGGCATTCCTCACAGATGATTGAGCCAATTCACTTTCCCAGAGTGTCTTAAAAATAGAATATCTTTCTACTACCATCCTCTGATTAGAAAGTATTGTTTTACAGCTGTTAGGAAAAAAGAAATGTTTAAAATTCAGATTGAAAACACATGTTCAACTGGAGAGAATACTGGGATAAGTTCAGCAGCTGTGGGTTTGCTATATATTTAGGACTATGGCCATAAAAAAGTTTCAAGTAGTATTTCTGGCTTGGGGTTTTTGTTGGTTTTGTTGGTGATGATTGTTTTTATTCCTTGTAGATAAGCAGATTTTTAATAAAAGCTTTTGTTTGAGTTTTTTATTTTCCCTCTTTACAGCAATAAAGATGAACATAACACACTAACAGGAGAACTGGTTGCAGTGCACATGCTGACAAGAGAGGCCTAGGCCAGGAGTCAAACATTCCACATCAGTCTTCAAGATTAAAATGTTTGTGGCATTTTACATGGTTTTTATTGGAGTCTATCCAGATATTTGCATGCAAAGAATTATTGCTCAATGACAAATTGTGTTGATACAATCTAGTATGTCGGGAAATTTCCACTCTAGTATGGTCATATGCCAAGTATGATTCCTCTTGGGAATAATTAAATAAATGACGTATTTTGGCCTCAAAAGATCAGTGGACAGCAAAAACAATTTTCTACAATTTGAAAACATCAGTTGCTGTGTCCCCAATCAGAAACAATTGTATTTTTTGCTTGTTTGTGCTAAGATTGTAATACAAAAAGCTGAAAACCTAAACAATCTTGCAGGGTTTGGAAAATGCTCCTCCCCTTAGGAGGAGGAGTCTCTGCTTACAGCATACTGGGGCAACCTGTACTCCAGAGTGGGATTCTGCAAATTTTGTGCTAACTAGCACCTTCTTCCTGAGCAGTCCAGGCGCCACTGGGCAGTTGTCTTTGTGGATGCTGTCTGCAAGATTGGGATCTGGCTGCAGAGCAAGTCCAGTGTAAAAACTAAGGAGTGGATTGTTGCACCACATCCATCATCTGTGTATGCTGGGATCAGTGTCCTTTCAGAGCAGGGGCTGTTTTTTCCATAAAGGAAGAAAAGGTTCTTGTTTGGGAACTACTGTGTGTGCACAGTTGCTACTCAGTTACAAACTGAGTAACCACTGTTTTGCACAGTGTTTCCAAAAGTATTGTAGCACATTGTTGGTCAGGATGTTCAGGGCTCCACTGAAGCAGAGTAGCTCGTTCGATAACCATCTGGAGCCAGCATTAGTTGGCAAGAAAAAATGATACCTGTTACACAGGAGCTGGTGTGCTCTGGTAGCCAACAGAGTCCATGTTACACCTGCTTTCTCCCCTTTATCTTGTATGCTTTCTCCTGTGTGAATGCTACTGTGGAGTTTGCCAGTGGACACTTGTTTCTCAGGGTCGCTCACCTCCCAGAGCTCTGTGCAGGAGAGCTCTGCTTCTCATCATGACAAAGCTGCTGAAATCTTTGGGTGATGCTGGCCCACTCCTACAGCAAGTGCAGCTTGTCTGGTACTACAGAGGTATTATTCCATAAATCTTCTTCTAAACCTTTGGGAAGGAACAATTTGATGCTGAAGGGCAACTGTAGAAATGTTCTGCTGTAAGAAGTCTTAATGTCCTGGGTTGGTGTTGCCAAATATTTGAAGGAATGCAGGACAGCAGTCATGTAAACATATTGTAAGTGCAGAGAACACTGGATGAGACCACTTAAGCCCTTCCTGCCTCTGAGGTTGTCCAGGCAAGGCAGGTGCTCCAGCACATGCACTATGGACAGTGAGATCTGGAAGCAATGACTGTGTTCTGGATTTTAACACCAGGTACTGAAAATAAGTCATGCAAGATCAGTCAGGAAGTTTTAGCATGACAAACTTCACCTCAGTGAGCTGGTCTTAAAGGTTGTAGTTGCAGGTTTCCTAAAGTTTTTCTCTCCAACAGCCTTTGCAGCAGAATCTGCATAGAAGAAACTAAGCCTGAAAGAGGGGTGTGAAAATTAAGCACATTTGTTGTCTATTTGCCAAAATAAAGTGTATTTTTGAGTAACAGTAGCATTCTTCTGCCTATTTGATAACGGAAGGATGTCAATGACATAAAATCCTAGTCTTTAAGCTGAATGTCTGAGAGAAGTTGTTTCATGCTTTTCAAATCAAGTTTTGAGGCTGAAAATTTCTCATCAGTCAATAGATGATATCTGGAATTTCAGTACTAACTGCAGCAGGGACGTTTCAGGTTAATTGATTCATTTGTACTCTGTGAATTTTTTTCTTTTTCTTTTTTTTTCTGATTTGGCAGTAACAAAAATTGTAGGAACAAGGATTAGCTTGTGTGTTCTGTAAAGAGATTACACTTAGCATTTATCACATTTCGTGTTTCTGTTGGAAATATCACTGACATCATGAATTAAGTTGAAAAGGCTTAACTTTTTACATGACAGCCAAAGTCTTAACACTGAAATCTCTCTGATGATTGGAAGAAAATGTTTTCTGTTGAGAAAGAGCGATATGGGAAAAGAAGAAGGTGCTAGTGGGATTTAGGGCTCTGTCAACACTGTAATTGCACAGCTCAGGGGTTTTAGTCACCCTGCTTAATCTCGCTTTGTGCAAAGCTTCTCTTTGCTTCCGTTACGTTATGGGGGAGCTGCTCCCTCCTGATCGCTGGGCAAGGCACAGTAACGGAGCAAGCATTCCTGTCAGCACCACTTCAACAGAGCAGCATTTGTGGGGTTTGGTTTGCTCCTGGTTTGATGTCTGGGGGGAGGGTTATGGGGTTTTTTTAGCCACAGTGAAGGGAAGAGTTTTCAAGGTAACCTCTCAGTTGGCAGGCAGAGGATTATGAATGTTTCATCAAGTCCTGTGTGAGTGTTCACTTTGTGGACTCCCTTGCCACGTGAGGAGTTGTATTTTGTGTACCAGGTTGAATGGTGAGAGGTCTTATGAGATTTGTTCACTTGAAATATTGGTTCACAGGCCTTGTGTGGAAAAGATACATGTCTTTGGTTTCAGGGGTTAGTTCTGTTTGTATGGAGGCAGCAAAATAACACTTTTAACCTGTTCAACACCTTTCTTAAAATGACCCATCAGGATACAGAGAGACCCTTTACCTGCCATGAACCACTGTGGCTGCTCTAAGAATCCCAGAAACAGCTAAAGAATCTGCCTGTCTCTTAGGACTCTCTTTTTAAGCAAGGGTAATATATATTAGCATAAATATGTACAATCCTGTCTGCTTCATCTTTCAGTCCTGAAAGGCAGGAAACAACCACATTTAAACTAAATAAATACATTGCTTGTATAAGGAAAAATACATTTTCAGGAGCTTTCTAACAGTTCAATGTAGGTTATTTACATACCGAACTCCAACATACAATTTTGTCTATTTATAAATATGAGGTAAAGATGCTGCTGCAGAAATTTGAGAGTGATGGAAACTGGTCAACACTTTGATGAAAATAAGAATAATGGTGTTTTACTTCCTTGAGTACCTTGGAGAAGTCAGTCTTGTAATTGTAACAACTTGGGCACAGACTAGCTGGGTTTGCTTGTAGCACAGTGCCTTTTCTAATTCATTCTGTCCCTTGAACTGTGTATTTCTTTTTTCANNTCGGTGTTTTCCTCCCAGATCTTTCTGCCCCATTTTTTCTTCCCCAACATTTCTTTTCACTTGTCACTCCTCTATTTTTATTTCATGTGCTAGGAGTGTTGCTAGAGTGATGCCTACAAAATAAGGGCCAATTTCTATCAGAGACTTTTTCCTGCAAAATAACTGTATTAGAAGTTCTGAAGCTGGCTTTAAGTTATAGAGTATACCAAGTCATGGACCAGAAGATTAGTTCAGGAGATCAGGATGTCTCTAACTTAGTTTTCTGTCAATACCAGTATGAAGAAACACAACATAAACCCCCTTGTATATAGATGGCATCACAGTACTGGCACCAGCAGGGAGATCTCCATGTACTATTATTTCACGGACTTTGCTGCAGGTTATTTCAATAAGAGGGATAATAACTGGTTTGGGATGACTGTTTTAATATCTGTTTTTGTTATGGACTGAATGACCAGCTACAATTTTGTGTAATTGTCTGTAGTTTCCCTTGGACTTATGCAAGCTCTTTTCAAGTAGCCTGCTATCTGAAGGATTTTTGGGAAATAAACCTCTATATATGCAAGGAGAACAAGTAGTCAGATCTATGAGGCACTGAAAAACCAAAGAAATTCTGCACACCTTCACCATAAAACAGCAATAATCCAACATTTTGTGTAGTGCAGAACTCTTCTGCTGCCATTTTTACTAGAAGTCATGGAAGGATGCTGATGGGGATACATATATCAAATCTGGTTATTTTCAATAGCAGATCTCATAGTATTTTTCTTGGAAATTATACTCCTCCTCCTCCTTCAGATCATCTCTTCTTGTCTTTAGAAAAATACCTTTGCTACTTCAGCATACAGTTACTTCTTTAGTGGGTTCTCCTAACACGACCTGGCATTTCTTGCTGCAGAACTTGGTGATACTATCATAACCTTTCCTCAGTCACTAGGTTTTGTGAAAACACATTGCTCTCTTTTCTTCCTACTTTGAGGTTTTTCAGTGATTCATTGCTCTTTGGAAGTATTATTGGGTTTGATCTCATCCTTAATTTGCCCTGTATTTCTCATAAGCTTGCTGGTTTCAGAAAGGTGCCAATGTTCATTTTGCACTTGAATTTGGTTGCTGTTTACAAGCCCAGTTGCTGACAAATGTGTCATTAGAGCCTCACTGTTGTCTCTTTGCAGAGCATGTGGATTTTTCTGGTGGTGTTTATGGGTCTGGTGATACCAGACCTATTTGTGAGCACAGCAGAAGTTACACAAGTGATGCAGGACAAGACCTTCATGGAATTCCAAGACCTTTTGAGAAAGGCTTCCAGCTCCTTTTAGGACTTGACAAAGTTGCTTACTGGTGAAGCTTTCACAAGTGGAAACTTGTTGTAAGGGAAGCAGATCCAGGTGGCTGCTGTGTAAATGTGGGGAGACCTTGTCTGAAAGGTTGTTAAAGGGAGAGAAAATTAGGAGAGGGTAAGTAGATGTTTTAGCTTGTCCTTAGTTCCGGGGTTGTTTGTACATATATGAGAGGGTTGTCTGTGAGAAACTGAATACTGAGATAATTTTACACTTGTGACTAAATACATTTAATTAAAGTTATTTATCCCTCTTTCTCCCACAAACATTTATTCATTATCTTTATTTGTCTGTCAAAGGGTCATTAGACAAGAAAGAAGATGCTTTATTCCCCTTTATTCTTTTACTAGAATTAATAAAAATGCCAAGTTTCTGATGTGCTCCAAACCACTGGGGATATGTAGGTGATCACTGATGGAGAAATGGCTTCAGCTTGGAATTCTCTGTGGGCTAGAGAAGTTTTTCCGGTTCATTTTGGTCAGAGATGTTTTGAACAACCTTTTTCTTATTACTGCACTTATTTAGGATTTTTTGGAGAGACAATGCATACCTTTTGTAGATTTTTTTTTTTTTTAAGAACTACTCAACTTCATCCCACATTAAGATTCTTTTCCGTCCAGGTGATCGTAGCTTCATTTTGAGCAAAATATGGGTTGCTACCTTGACCTATCAAGGAAATGTCACCTCCACCTCACTCACAAATACCCATATCAGTGTTGAGGCAAAATACCGGACTCCACTTTCCAGAATCTGAGAGTTTGATGCTCCTTCAGCCCCAGTCACAGAGCTGAAACAATTTCAGGGTTTTCACTACATCTGTATTATTTACAATTATTTTTCTTCCTGCAATATAGAGAATTTGGATATGAGAAGCCTTCATTCCTAAAAGAAATTTTGCTGACTTTTGTATTTATTTGATTTTGAGTTTAAAAAAATTCTTAAGTAAATGGAAAAGGCATAAGAAATAATTTTTTATATTAGATTTCTGAATATATCCAAAGGTATTAATGAGTTGATTTTACTTAACTTTGGCTTTATATGGTGAACTAATAGTGAGAGTCTGAAAGTGTATCTTGTTCTCTTTTTAAGACCTACACCTTCTGATAGCAGAATTTGGTCTATGTCATTTAGTAGCAAAGTAGCTTTGCCTTTTTTTGATGTCCTGCCTCTTGGACTGTGGAGAAGCTGTGGCCAGTAAATGCTATGTTACCATTCTCTGGTTTGAGTTACAACAGTACCATCGTTTCACAGACCTGGTCTCCCTCCTTGCTCCTGCTTATCTTGCTTATTTTGTGTAGGGCAGGTGGTTGGGGAAAGGAGGAACAGCTTAAAGTGCACTCAGTACCCATTGAATTAAAAAAAAAATTACCCTTACCATTTAGATGAATTCTGGTTTCAGGTCAGTAACCTTGTCTCTGTACAGTAGATGAGAATTTCAGTGTATGCCATTTCATTAGCCCTTGGTAAGCTGAAACCAGTGAGGGCTCTTGCACTTTTAAGCAATATACTGTGTGAGGAACCAGGCCAGGGGATCTCCTGGGGGGCTCCCGTTTTGTTATCGCTCCAACTATACGTAACTCGAACCACAGGGAAAAAAAAACCAAAACAGCTTTTCAAAGAACATATTCACTGAAGTTCTTGGTGTGTCTCAGCATTGCCTTAGAAGCCAGGGCAAAAACTGTCTTGAAAGTAAAGGGGGAAAGAGGGAGTTACACAGAAGCATGATTGTACCCGGTCATTTGAGACAAATGTCCACAGGCTCATGCTCTGTGAGCCAGGTATTTATGTCACAATGCTTACATTAGTGCAAAATAAGTGTTTTCTCTCAGAAGGAAGATGTGTACAAGGTATAGAAGGATTAAATCACTGGCTACAATTACCATTAAAAAACAAGTACAAGTATGATAAGATGAAGCACTAGTTGCATTGTCTTATTGTTTGTATCCCGTGGACAGAAGTATTTCTATCTGTTGATGTTGAAGGTTGAACTTGATGGTCTTGGCAGTCTTTTCCAACCTAAATGTTTCTATAATTCTGTTAAAATGAATCATGTAATTCAATTTATAGAAGTAAACTGAACATAAACAAAAACATCTGCTGTTTATCAAACGCTTCCAAAACCTTGTTTGGGGGAGGTACAAAGCAGAAAAGTAGAAAAGAGTGCTCTGATAATTCTGTTCTAACCTTGCACTAACAAACTTGGACACTCTCACTTCAGCAGAGAGAGAAGACAGCTTTTATAACTCTGAAAGGGTGTTTTACTATGGTTTTAACTATATAAATGTACCATATAAAATGATATTTTTTAAAATGAGACTTATTTTGAAGCCTTTTTGTTTGTATTTCCAGCTGTGTCCACGCTCTGCCCTTCAGATGGTCACTCTCCAACAGACAAATGCAGGGCTTGCACATCTGAAGCAACTGAGAAGATTTTGCAACAAAGCTGCTTTCCTTGCATCAAGGGAAAGAGTTCTTTTCAAGCAAATGGCTTGCTCTTAAAGAGAAGTGGTGTGATGGAGAGCTCTGCAAATTCATTTGCTTCTGGTTTACTGGGGATTTCCCAGTGTACATAAGGTATGGAGTCGTGGGAATGTCCTTGCAGCCATGCACTGGGACGGGTGGGGTTGGGGTGTCTTCACAGCAGTGATTTCAGTAAAAGCACATGTGTATGGGACTGGAAGGGAAGGGAATGTTAATGTGAGTCTGCAAGTGATTCCTTATCCAAAGTCACTGTCCTATTGCTGCAACTTGTTTCCATTTTTCACTCTCCTGAGAAAATGCTTTTCCAGAGTTAATGTATCGGATCAAACCTGAAATAGGCAATACATTTTTCTTTTAGTCAGGAAAATGTCACTTGATATTTCCAAACTTAGTCTGGGGGTTTGGGGAATAAAAAAATGTTCTTTGAATGTACAGATCTTCTTCTGTGAAATACTGCAAGGCAATATGTGGAAGCTGATACTGTCCTCATTGGAAGACCCCTGTGATTTTTCTCATGCTCAGACTTTGACTTGGTCCCAGAAATGTTTTTCTATTTCTCATATAAGGAAATAGTTTAATCTATTATTTTCTATCTTTTTGCAATGCTGTTGGTTCACTTTCATCTTTTTCCCTGGAGGTCACATATTTTAGTTCTTCTCAAATAATAAGTGGTGTCTGTACAGACATTCAGATCCTGGTTTCTGGTGCTTGTCAGTGCATGGGAAAATATGGGGTCCATAAGTTGATAATTGAGAAAATCTACCATATCTTTGATTTTTGGAAAGCAGGGAGTGAATGACTTCATTTCTCTTGTGAAACTTGTGCAGTGATGTAAATGCTTTCCCTCAGTTTCTCACACTGCTTTGAGAAGCATCAAACGGGGACTTAGGAGATTCAGTTGGGACGTCAGTGACAGAAGTACCTTCCATAAGTGTCAGCAAAGTCAAATATTGATAAAAAGATATTCAATAGGACAGTTAAATGGAATTAATTGCAAAAACAATTGATCATAAAGTATAACTGTGAGTCAATTTCAATTAATATTTATGAATAGCTTATAAAAATACAGAATGGCTTTCTGATATTTATTTCAGTTGTGAAAGTGCGATAAATTAATTACTAATGTATTCTTTAGGAAAAAAAGGGTTTTTTTGATGATAATTCAAACCTCAGTGCTTTGAAAGGAATCAAGATTGCTTTGCTCATGTCATGTTCTTCCTCTATGTACTTTTTTGGGGTTAGATTTTTCTCACTTTTCTCTGTTTAGCATTTCCAAATATGAAATGTTTTTAACAAATTGGCTGCTGCAATGCAATGTGAAATATTATATTCTACATTGGAATTCCATTAAATGATATATATATGTTTTTCAAGTGCCTTCCAATGAAATTCTTCTTTTCATTGTGCTTAGAAAACTTCAGAATGGTTTTTCCTTGCAATACTGAAGTTATAAAATCGTGGACTCTCATAGCCATGTACTGTTAATAACCTTCAATTAAGGGTATATTATGAAAGAAACTTTTTCTGTTAGGTGATAATAGGGGGAAAAAACACCCAAGGAATTTTATTGAAATACAGGTTAATTCGGGGGGGAAAAAAAATACATTTTGGACAGGTTGTGAAATAAAAGGCAATGTGTGTTCATGGTGCATCTTCTGGATTTTGTTTGGCTTTTTTTTTTTTCCCCTCATTCATCACAGACTCTGGATCTGAGCATTAGTTATGTTTATCCTTTAATCCTACTGTCTGGGTTTGTTTATATAAGATTTATTATATAGCCTGGGTGGGTGGCTAAATTAAAAACAAAACTGACCCCCAGCCAGTGCAAGAATACCTTCAGATCACTCTCTGTGGACAAGTTAAATTTATTCCCAATTCCTTATGTAAGAGTGGGGTTCCACATTTGCTGAGCCACCAAGAGACAAAAATTGCAGCCAGTTTTATCTGCTTTTTTGCATTTACCTCTCTAACACAAGAGCAGCTGTGCACTTCTTCTGTGTTTCCTTAAGTTAGAAACTCCCTTAATGACCGTGTTCCACTGTTCAGTTAATTAAAACACTCTTCTAATTGAATGTGCAAATCTCACCCAGTAGGATTGGTTTTTTTCTGTTTTTTTTTTTTTTTTTTTTTTTTTTTCTTTCCTCCTGGTAAACTTTACAGGAAAAACAGAAATGAAAACCATAACATTATTAGTGCTCCCACTTCTTTTTATTTTATTACAAGCTAAATTTGAGTGGGTGTGAGTTACATTAGGGGTTGAATGCATTTGCCTTAAAATATTTGATGTCATAGCTTGTTCTGTTGGGACACTGTAGCTGGAGCCTGGACTCCTGGTGCTTTCAAGCTTGGTTTTTTTTCCCCCCCTCTGTTTGATGAATGTGCTGAAGCAGACTGGAAATAACTAGGCTGCCTAGTTGTCTGGACAGTGACTGAATTAATAGCTGTGGAAGTCACAGATGTTTCCACTCTGTGCATTTTGTGTTCTGTACTCACAGGGCATGTACAGAGAAACTGTGGTGGGCTCGTCCTGATGTGCTGCTGAGAACTACAGATTAAATTCATCCTGGTTTAAAAGACCTCCATGAGGTTTATTAATCTTTAAAATCCCACTGAAATCCTGTTTTAATGTCTTAAGTAGGATTTAAATGATGTCTGGTCTTTGTAGAGAGGGAGAAAGAAGTGATGCTCCAGGTCACCAGAAACATAATATTTTGCAATTTCATCAAGTCATATGTAACAGGATTTCTGGGCCCCTGATGGACTGACCTTTTGTGAAATTTGAGCTGTGTATTCTGAGTAAATATATAATTTCTGCTTAATCAAAAACCCCAAAGGAATTCCAGTGATTAAATGATGTAGCTTAGACTTTTAAACAATGGATATTGCCAGCTCCAAATATTTGACTACTCCCTATGGCTTTCTACACATTTATTTCACTTTAAAATGTTTTGAATTTTATGTTTAAAATAATGTTTTGGGACATTTCTTGTTCTTTGAGTAGTTTAATTGCTGCTTGTGAAACACCCATGCCAGCAAAAGATAAAGCAAATTGAATTCAGCATTTTCCCTACAGTGCTTTTTCAAGTTGTACAAAGTGACTTGTGTAAAAAAACTAAACTGGTGAATCCCTCCCTGGACCCAGCTCCTTACTTAGCAGGTATTTGATATGCTTGGGAGTCTCAGAGAAGAGATGCTGTGGAAGTTTAAGAAATACACATAATTATTCACCTAGGCTACCAAGCTTTGCTGATATCCCAGCACAGCTATGCAGTGAAACACAATGCATCCCCTTCCTGTGTCAACAGCAGGTGGTTTTGTCTTTCTTACCAGAGTAGTGTTTAATTTACAGTTTTAAGAGATCAAATACTATGTCACCCGACTATATTGTGTATTATTATTATTACAAATGATCTTTAGGTTATTATTGAGGGTTTTTTGTCGGCTTACAGTTGATTCCTTACGAAGTAGATCTAATTAATTGCTGTCATGTGCTCTAAGGTGTGGTATGAGTGCAGGTTTTGGTTTATTTCATTTCCCCTCACGGGTGAAATATTTTTATTTAATTACATGTAATTTTTCCATCTTTTTTGCTCACCATCTTGGGAGCACCGAAAAAAAAATCGGGACATATGTTTGTCAGAACAAGCATAGACTGACAGAAGAACAAATCAGGGGAAATGTTCTTCTAAGGCTTTGTATGCAGAGAGATTTCAATTGCAAGACCAATTTTCTGCACCTGAAACCATTCTTGAAGTGATGAATTGAGTCTGAGGCATAACTCAAGGGAGGGTGGTTTTGACACAGTGCAACAGGCCTACAAGGAAAACTAGGATTTGAGGGTCTCCCACATAAAAAATGTGTCAGAGAAGATGGGATTTTATTTTTTTTTCTCCATGACCTGTTCTGCTGAAATGAAAAAATATGCATTTAACCAATTGGTCACCAAGGTGGTACTTTGTTTGGAGCATAAAATAAGGGGAAGATGAATTCATTGCATCAGCAGAGAGTGGGTTACATTTATTTGGTCTTTTCTGAATACAGATGTTGTGTGCAGGGGAAAATGGTTTCTGACTCACTCTTAAACTTTGGGATGGTGAAACGTGCTCTCTATGACTGCTTCTGTTTGCTCTTTAATGAGGAAGGTGTGCTGCTGATTGCCTTCCAAAATTGGGCTCTAAGTCATTAAAAGTCTTAAATTCACAGGAAGTCTACCTTCTCTGTGTGCTCCCATTTCTGTGATAACAGGAACCTACAGCTTCAATTAGTGGTCAAGCCACTGTAGGAGGCCCAGTACATTGTTGTGAGCAAACACAGGATAAAGTGCACTACCTTTGCCTTTAGGAGCTCAAAGCTGAAAGATGCACTGATAAACCACAGGCAGGACAGCAAGGCAGTAGGTCGACACAAAACGAAGATGTGTTTGCAAGTATAAAGTTGTTTTATTTTCTGTTTTGCTTTGTCTTTTCAAGGTCAGTCATTCTGGTGAAACTCAGGAGTTGCAGACCAGGACAAGAAGAGGAAGATGAGAGTAGGGATGTCAGGAAACACACATTTTGAGAAGAGTAAGCATTTCTTGAGCTTTTGTTACCTGATCTAGATGGCAGAATCTTTTGCACTGACCACTCTAAGTTAGTTAGACCAACAGCAGTTCCTTGAAAGATCTGACAGCAGCATTAGGGTAAGAGATCTGTGATTATCCAGACAAGTATGTCCAAAACTAATAATTTGAAACCAGCTTGACTTTGAAAACAAGTGGCATGGATAAGAGATCCACTCAATACCAGGTAAGGTTTTTCATACTGTTGCTGCATGTTTATCACCAGCATCTCATTCGTAATGTGGACTTGCTGGGATGATTCTGAAATGCATATGCTACTCGGCTGGTAAAGCACATTCCAGAAATTTCTGTCAGGGATCCTTTGTCAAATGAGAAAGGTGGGGTTTTTTGTTTGTTTTTGTTTGTTGTTTTTTTGTTTGGTTGGCTGTTTTTTTGGTTGGTTGGTTTTGTGTGTTTGGTTTTTCCTTTTGTTTCCTCCTTTTGTTTCCTCCTTTTGTTTCCTCCTTTTGTTTCCTCCTTTTGTTTCCTCCTTTTGTTTCCTCCTTTTGTTTCCTCCTTTTGTTTCCTCCTTTTGTTTCCTCCTTTTGTTTCCTCCTTTTGTTTCCTCCTTTTGTTTCCTCCTTTTGTTTCCTCCTTTTGTTTCCTCCTTTTGTTTCCTCCTTTTGTTTCCTCCTTTTGTTTCCTCCTTTTGTTTCCTCCTTTTGTTTCCTCCTTTTGTTTCCTCCTTTTGTTTCCTCCTTTTGTTTCCTCCTTTTGTTTCCTCCTTTTGTTTCCTCCTTTTGTTTCCTCCTTTTGTTTCCTCCTTTTGTTTCCTCCTTTTGTTTCCTCCTTTTGTTTCCTCCTTTTGTTTCCTCCTTTTGTTTCCTCCTTTTGTTTCCTCCTTTTGTTTCCTCCTTTTGTTTCCTCCTTTTGTTTCCTCCTTTTGTTTCCTCCTTTTGTTTCCTCCTTTTGTTTCCTCCTTTTGTTTCCTCCTTTTGTTTCCTCCTTTTGTTTCCTCCTTTTGTTTCCTCCTTTTGTTTCCTCCTTTTGTTTCCTCCTTTTGTTTCCTCCTTTTGTTTCCTCCTTTTGTTTCCTCCTTTTGTTTCCTCCTTTTGTTTCCTCCTTTTGTTTCCTCCTTTTGTTTCCTCCTTTTGTTTCCTCCTTTTGTTTCCTCCTTTTGTTTCCTCCTTTTGTTTCCTCCTTTTGTTTCCTCCTTTTGTTTCCTCCTTTTGTTTCCTCCTTTTGTTTCCTCCTTTTGTTTCCTCCTTTTGTTTCCTCCTTTTGTTTCCTCCTTTTGTTTCCTCCTTTCGTTTCCTCCTTTCGTTTCCTCCTTTCGTTTCCTCCTTTCGTTTCCTCCTTTCGTTTCCTCCTTTCGTTTCCTCCTTTCGTTTCCTCCTTTCGTTTCCTCCTTTCGTTTCCTCCTTTCGTTTCCTCCTTTCGTTTCCTCCTTTCGTTTCCTCCTTTCGTTTCCTCCTTTTTGTTTCCTCCTTTTTTTTCCCCTCCTTTTTTTTCCCCTCCTTTTTTTTCCCCTCCTTTTTTTTCCCCTCCTTTTTTTTCCCCTCCTTTTTTTTCCCCTCCTTTTTTTTCCCCTCCTTTTTTTTCCCCTCCTTTTTTTTCCCCTCCTTTTTTTTCCCCTCCTTTTTTTTCCCCTCCTTTTTTTTCCCCTCCTTTTTTTTCCCCTCCTTTTTTTTCCCCTCCTTTTTTTTCCCCTCCTTTTTTTTCCCCTCCTTTTTTTTCCCCTCCTTTTTTTTCCCCTCCTTTTTTTTCCCCTCCTTTTTTTTCCCCTCCTTTTTTTTCCCCTCCTTTTTTTTCCCCTCCTTTTTTTTCCCCTCCTTTTTTTTCCCCTCCTTTTTTTTCCCCTCCTTTTTTTTCCCCTCCTTTTTTTTCCCCTCCTTTTTTTTCCCCTCCTTTTTTTTCCCCTCCTTTTTTTTCCCCTCCTTTTTTTTCCCCTCCTTTTTTTTCCCCTCCTTTTTTTTCCCCTCCTTTTTTTTCCCCTCCTTTTTTTTCCCCTCCTTTTTTTTCCCCTCCTTTTTTTTCCCCTCCTTTTTTTTCCTCTTTTTTCCCCCTGCCCCCTTTTTTTTTTAAATTGCATTTATATAGGATTTACCTTTTGTGGCAAGAATAATTCCATTCTTTCCTTGATTATAGGAATAGTAACATAGAAAGGGTGGATGTTGAATTGAGAGGTGGCACTATGAAAACTATGTAGTAAAATAACATTGAGGAAAATAAAATTATTAAGAAAAAATGTCAAATCATGAACTTAGAAAAGAGTAGCTGGGTGGTTATTCTGAAGGAAAAAAATACATTAAAATTTGCTAGGGCTTCTGGTGGGCTGAGATTTTCATTGGTACATGATTTTTATTCATTGATACATGATTTTTTGTTAAGGATGTTTAAGTAGCTGTATCATTTGTAGCAGATGCAAAGTAATCCTCTGCTTCATTAAGTGCTCTTGCTTGTTTCATCTGAACTACTGTTTTGTGATATTAGCCTTAAGCGGCTCTGACAGTAGCAGGTTAAACATCAGGAAAGGTTTTTGGTAATGCTAAGAGCAGTTTGGTGCTGGGATGATTGCAAGGTTGTGGAGCTTCCACTGGAAATCTCCAGGAGCTTTTTAAATCTTCACAAGTCAGGTGTGAGGTGACTGCACCTCAAAAGGAAGGGTGGGGGCAACCCAACTGAACTTTTAAACCTCCTTCATCCTTTTTTTTCCCCTCTGATTCTATGTATAATTCATACACACATATGAAAACCCTGTTGTTGAGTTCTCTTATTATCTATTGTTCCTGCTTAGGCCAGAGATTTGTGATTTTAGCAGGTCATAAAGTGAGAATCCTGCCATGCATTGCCAGAAAGCACTGATATTTTGACACTTCCATTCAGTAACTCTCCTTGAGAATCTGTTGAGGAATGGAATAACTACACATCATGGATAGCATGTGAATTTACTGACTCTGCATTGTACCAGCTGGATGTATTCAGTACATGGCTCAGTTCATTGTGGTACATGAAGTCCATTTACAGGCTCTGTGACATCTGAGAACTTGCTAAGGGGCTCCTCAATGGTTCCAGTCCACAGCTTTGCTGGGGTGTGATGTTTGTTTGGGGGAAGTTAGTAATGAGCCAAAATCAAGTCTCAAGTTAGGATTTTCTTAATACAATGAAATATATTTCAGATAACTATGACTTACTACATTTTGTGTCTAATTCCTGTGGAAAGGGAAAGGGAAAGGAAGGTTTCCTACAGTATTGAAATTTCAAGTGTAAATTTTCAGGTGTTTGAACAAAGCAGAGCTGGGGAGAGGGACCTGGGGGTGCTGGTTGATGGCAGGTTGAATGTGAGTCAGGAGTGCCCTGGCAGTCAGGAGGGCCAACCCTGTCCTGGGGGGCATCAGGAACAGCCCATCACCATCTGGGTGAGGGAGGGGATTGTCCCTCTCTGCTCTGCACTGGGGTGTCCTCACCTGCAATATTGTGGGCAGTTTTGGGTGTAACATTATAAGAAGGATATAAAGCTACTGGAGAGTGTGCAAAGAAGGACCATAAGGATGGTAAAAGGGTCTAGAGGGGAAACCATGCAAGGAATGGCTAAGGTCACTTGGCTTGTTCAGCCTGGAGAGGAGGAGACTGAAGGGAGACCTCACTGTGGTCTTCAACATCCTCACAAGGGAAAGTGGAAGGGCAAGCACTGATCTCTTCTCTGTGGTGACCGGCGACAGGATTTGAGGGAATGGCCTGAACTTGTATTGGTGGGGTTTAGGTTGGGAATTAGGAAAATGTTTTTCACCCAGAGGGTGCCTGGGCATTGGAACAGGCTCCCTGGGGAAGTGGTCACAGTACCAAGGCTGATAGAGTTTGAGAGGTGTTTGAGCAATGTTCTCAGGTACATGGTGGGACTCTTGGGACTGTCCTGTGCAGGACCAGGAGTTGGACCTCGATGATCCTTATGGGTCCCTTACAACTCAGGCTGTTGTGATTCTATGATTGAAGATCTCTTCCAACATTGAGGATTCTGTGAAATACCATCCAATAAGCAGCAGCTTTAAACTGTATTTTCATGTTTCCTGGATAATCCCAGGAAAGAGATGTAAGTTTAACGAGCTACTGAAACCATAAGAACCTTTTGAGGTGTTTTCACAGGGTATCTCTAAGATCAACCAAGAAACTCAAGCAAAAATCCTTCTAAAAGAAGAATACAGGGAAGGCCAGAATATGAAAATCTTACTGGTAGATAGCTGAAGTACCAGAGCAGTCTGCAGAGCTCTTTCTTGTGCCAGGGAAGGGTAACTGCTAAGAAATTGTATTTAACAGGAAGCCAAAAATTCTTCTCTAACTGTGTGTCAGATTTTTGGGTGGAGTTGCATGAACTGGTTTGTCATTGGGTCCCTACTGTATTCTTCTAACCTTTTCTATAATCCAGGCTAAGAATTATAGATTATTTTATAGCCATTGTTTCAAAGGACTGCTTATCCCCCAAGAATTACCTGCAGACATGCTGATACATATTGAGCTCTAAAAAAACCAGTGCCTCTATGACCTGAAGAAAGCAGACCTTTTGACTGCTTTCATCCAGGTTACATAAGGTAATATTTTGCTGCATTATGTCAATTGTTAGGAAGCTTAGGATGACACCATTTCCTAGGGTTGAAATGATTAATTAGAAGCTCAGGCTGAGATATAAAATTAAGTACTTCAGTACGATCAGCTTTACTTGTGTGCACTGAAGCAGTAATGAACTGCTACGTAAGGCCAGACGTTTCCTCCAGCAAAAGGGGAAATTCAACTGGTATGCAGCTCTTTGGCAAGAGATAAAACAAAACCTAATTGCTGAAATTATGCTTAAGTTATATTTGCAAAATACTTCTAAACCACTGGACTGTTTCCCTTTTCACTTTTGCTGCGGAACTTGAAGATTTTTGAGTGGGATTTTTTTTGTTCCTCTTATCCATTTACTTTTATACTGTCTAATGCATATTTAAAATGCCAAATTTCATCTTTATCACCATTGAAACTCTGGTAGAACTGAGTACATTAACATACTGTGAACAAGGCTGCCTTTTGACCCAAGTTATCCATAGCTGTGTTTCCTGGATGTTAACAACAATAAATCAAATTTGCAGACAGGCTAAATATTGCTTCCCATTTCAGAAGCCAGGCTTACCTATTGTTGCCCAAAAATTAATAGGTAAAAGCACCTCCAAACTCATTTCCCTCTCTTTTAGTTCTGGATCCAGCATGGAGTGGTGGGTTGGATAAGTGTTCCGGCATTGCTCACTTGTCCCAGTCTGGGATGGTTCCTGGGCACCTGTGGGTGGTTGGAGACAGGAGGGACTATCACAGGTGCTCCCTTCTGCAGCTCATCTGTGCTTTGTGGGCTCTCCATAGCAAAGGACATTTGTGTGGAGTCAAAAATCTCAGCCTGGCAGTATTCTTGCTAGTGACTGAATTTAGCATGTTGCCCCACTAGACTGCAGGAGGTTTGTAGAGCTGAGGGAGTCCATGGGATGCTGGTTATGCTCGATAGAGATCAGTGGTGGCCTCAGCTTCCAGTGTGGAAAGCCAAAGAAAAGCCAATCAGGGAAAATCAACAAAGAAACTTCTCTGAGTTTACTGGTGCTTATTAAAGGGTGAAAAACACAGGAGCCTTATGTTCTCTGTGGTCAGTTTGTAATGGGAAAAACCCAACAGGAGCTGACAGACATGGTATTTGAGGTTTTGTTTCTTTTCTTTTTCATTTGGCCAGCAAAAACTTCTAGATCAAGTAATGTAACTTTCAAGGCAAGTTTTACTGATTTATTTTTTTTAGTTTACACAATGTGGTGGTTCTGGTCACGGGTTGTAGTGGTGACCCATCCAAGCAAAACTTTGGACAAGTGAATAAGCACACTTTTATGAATATGTACATGGATAACAGCAGTGAGGAGCTGGATTAAAAGAAACAGTTATGAGAATAAGCAAGTCTGAAGCCACAAAAGTTATAGTTGAGCTGGTGAAGTAATAGCTTACCCCCCTGAGGACATTACCTTACACTGAGAGAGGTTTGTGTGCCGCTAATGACTCCTGGAAGAGGAACATCCTTTATGAGAGGTGGGGCTCGGCAAAGCTCTGTAGCAAAACCTGTGATGTTGGGACCTCTGTTACCCCATCTGCTCTGTGTTTCTGGTGGGCTTTCTTTGGCCCTGCTCAGATCCCTGGCACTGACAGTGTAATTTGGATGTTGTATGGCCCATGTCTATGCTTGGAATATTAGAACATGTTCTCCCCTACAAAAGTGGGCACTTGTGTAGGGAATATTCCAAGTAGTTTCTGTGACACAAACAAAGATCCCTTTTCCTGCCTGGTCTTTTAAGTGAAATGCAACACCAGATGGGGGTGGGCAGGTAGTCTTGTCATGCTGAGGAAAGGCAGCATGGCAAAAAGAAAAGCACCACCACTTAGTCTCATCCCAACACCCCCCAGCAGTGAAGACACCTAGCCAAAGGATTTGTTGTTTGAGGGGTTTTTTTAATTATTAGTATTTTTCAATGTTAAAAACCAACTTGAGGTTTCAGATAGGTCTAATTTAAATGTAATATTAAACCACGCTAGACTGTGTTCCAGAGTGCAACACTGCACAGTTGAAGTAACCACTGAGGCAGCACACCAGAAAGTCTGCACTGCAGAAATGGTGACTTTCTGGGCAAGTGGCAGTTAATTTAGATTAATAGTCTTTACCAAACTGCCCCAGAGAAATTATCACAGCAATTAAAATAAAAACATTTTGTGCTAGCGAAGACATTTTCAAATATGAAAAAGTTACTTAACTATCAGTTAGGCTTCATTAAGTGATTCTTGATGAATTCATCAGCTAAATTAAACTTCATTAACTGATTCTTGCAGTATCATTCAGAAATATTATAATTATTTCTCTCTGAAATACAGGGAAACTGAGGTAGATAATTCAGGTGACTTGCTGATGGGCATGTACAGCATTTACTCCCTAAACAAAATTGAAGGTTGGGTGCCCACAGCTTCTCTCCTGGTATTAAAACTACCAGCCCTGATTTGATACCTATTTAAAAACAATCAACCAACCAACAACAAAAACAGTTACAACAACAACAACCTCCCCCCAAACAATTATCAAAATCCAAGTTACTCCCCATCCCCCCAAAAAAACTCCCAAGGAACAACAACACCAAGATACACCACACCACAGCAAACAGATAAGAAATAAACACCCCTCAACAAAAAAAAGAAAACAAAAAAATCAACCTTTCCTCTTGTCTTGAAAAAACTCATCAATTTGACTGTACTGGCTACTCAACAATGTCTGAAAATTATTCCAATTTAATATAGGGGTTGAAGGGCTTGAAACCTGATAGAAATTAAAACAATAAACTTTTGTTTTTCAGGCCAGGTTTTATTAGTTCATGGGTTTTCCCATTGTTGACTCGATGGTGTGTGTTTTACAACTGTTTCTTAGGCTGGAAATGTAGCATCTTTTCTGTCAGGAATATTTCTGTAAAGTATGCGTTTTCAGCTTCCACAAGTCATCACAGTAATGGCCCCAATTCATTTCAAGATTTTCAAAATCCCTGTGGCCAGCCCAGAACTCACCTCCACTTTGGTTAAATGACTTGCAGAGCTGGTAGCATAAAATCCTAAATTTGATTTCCCCTACCACCCCTTTGAGATTTCCAGCTCTCTGTAAGAAGCGACAGGACTGAACTTGTGCAGACAGGCTGATGTTTTTGAGTGTGGCGGAGAAGCTCAGGGAAAAGGACCAAGAAAGAGTTTCTCTGGTTCTTGCATAACTGCACCAGACCCATTGGTATGTGCTTCCCCCTGTCCCTGGGCAAACTGGGACAGAGAAGCAGAGCTGGGACACTCACTGATCAGCCAGCAGGGTCAGTGTTGCCTTCTGTGTGTAACTCTGTCTTCCAGCATGAAGAAGTGCACTCCTTGTTGAGGCTGTATTTAAAAGCAGCATTTAACCCATAAATAAAGGCTAATTCTGCCTTTTTCTAGTGACTTATATTGTTCTCTGGAACAGGGTGAGGCAGCAGCCTTTCAAAGCCAAATCATTTGACCCCAATAATAAAAGTGTATAGGGATAAGATTCTTCCTGTCATCTGGTTATCATGTATCAGAGGACACAACAATTGCAAGATGTTGGGTTTCATTGCTGCTGCTTAGCTGGACTATGTGACAGGCTGCTGTGAGTCCAGAGATCAGGTACCTTAGTACATGTAACAAATTACACACACAGTTATTATTTTAAGAGACAGATATTGAATACTGTTAGAAAATAAAACCAGTGATTGTATTGAGGCACAGAGCAAATAAATGAATATGTGGGTTGGAGCTTTACTTTTTGACTAAGCAAGCACTGACGGTGTTCATGTTCAGCTAATACACACACATGACTTTGTTTTGAAGAGTAAAAGCCAGCAGTTGGTTATTTACTTTCAGCAAACTTTCTTAAACTCTCAATGTGTTGTGCATCTTATAATGTAAGGCATGGCACCACTTCTGTCCTTCCACAGTGCTTGGGTAGGTTAGACACTGCAGCTCTCCATAGGCTGACTGCTGTCCTTTCCTGAGGTTCCTCCAATTCCCTTTGACAGGCCAATGGTTTCTGCCCTACCACGTCGCTAGTTAGTGATAGTTTCCCTTACAGAAAGCCCATCTCTAGATCAATAATCCAGTACTTTCTGTAATGGAATATTGGCTGGAGTGCCAAGTACCTCTAACCTGCTGATTTGCAGAGCAGCCCTTGCAGGGGGGCAGCAGGTACAGCCCCCTCTGCCTCGGTGGACCGGGGTAGTGGGGTTCCACCCTTTCCCTTCATCCCATGAGCAGTGTTGCCCGAAGCCAAGGCTGTTCTTGCTTCAGCTGTTTACATGTAAATAATTTATATGCTCTGTTATTAATGGGGTTGGAATGAGGGAAGGGGGGAGACATGGCAAACACAAGACTTGTTTTCTTCTAAGTGGGAAAGAATTTTACTGTTCTTGGAGCCCTAGGGTGTTTTATTTGATACCTTGCAGTGTTGACATCTCCAGATTTCAACATGGACTTCCTTACCAGGACGTTTTAATTCAGCATTGGTGAAGGTAAAATATCCAGACAAGTCTGTCACTTTGTAAAAAGCTGTCTAAAAGAAAATTAAATATTTACAGACTTTATAGGCAGATTGTGGAAGGTCTTGATTGCTGAGGTCTCCACTGCAAAACATTTAGCCCATATTTGGAATATGGGATTTTTTTTATATGGAGCATCTCATGTTACTCTGAGAAGAGTTGGGCATCTCCTTTCTAATGGGGCACTCAGGCTGTCAGGTACTGTAGGTCCTAAGCAAGATTTTAGTAGGAAAGCTGGTAGTTCATGAGACTTCTGTGTGGATGAGAGGAGTGGGAAATGCAAGAGATCAACCTACAAGCTCTCAAATGCTGAATCATCAGCTCTCACACATCCCCCTTAGCTGTCAGGAGCAGTAAGTCCTTCAGGTAGATCTCACAGGAAGGTGATTTGTCCTGCTGTGGCACCAGGCTGTGACCACCCTAATGTCTGCCTGTCCCCAGGCTGTGGTTACTGCACCCATTCCTACAGCCACGTCCCCTCCAGTGGTGACATCCCAGCCTGTGTATTCTGCCAGTCAAGTCACATGTCTTGAGATTTTCCATCTTTCACTCTGCACTCAAACAGAATCAGAGTGGTTGTAAGCTGAGAAACTCGCATCCTTTATCTGAGCATCTCTGTGGGTTTTAATGACCTTGGGCCCTGATGCACACCTGCTGTGGTCCTCCCAGAAGTGCTTCTTACTCTGCCATATCTTTGTCAGTGCTTGTTTCCAATGAAGAGAAGGACAACCTGAAGTACTGCAGAAAAACACATAAATTACTAACATCCTTTTGTGTGAAGTTATTCCAGATGCTTCTACATTAATAAACCTTGTAAAAAGGCATTTAGCAGATCTCTGACTTATATAGCTGAGAATGAAAACTGAGAATAATGAACATCTGAAGTGTTTCCTCACATCTGATATTGAGCATTGTAATTATTACTGCAGCCAAGATGGATGCACCATTCCAATTTGAAAGGAGCAAAATGTTTGCAGACACAAGCAGCAAGGTTTACATTTCCTCAAGTGTTCTGGAATAATGCCTTATGTGCTGGGAGCCATAATATGCTCCTAGAAAGGCAATGCAGACTTCAGCAACAGAGTTGTCTGGACCAAATCAGGAATACTGAAACCTGTAAGGGATGTCAGTGTTCTGGGGAAAAAATTAAGTACCAAGCTGCACTGGTTCAGCTCCACTACTACTTTAGTTGTCTGATATTTTAAAATAACCTGAAGAATTGTGGGTTGCTAATTGTCTGTATTTTTGTTCACTGTGTTTGCACAGCATCTGACACTTGATTTTTCTAAGGCTGTTGGGTGTAAGTGCTCTGGTGTTAGGTGAAATCCTACAGCTTTCACCTCTTATATTTCCACCATATACAGGGATCCCTCTTACAAGGCTGTATGCTTGAAAAAACTTGGGTATGTTTCACTTAGAAGCTATGGAAGATGTTTCATAAGCTTCAAGAAGAGGGTGCTTTGTCTCCAAGAGACAAAATGGTATGCTGACCTTACCTTGCTATCAGAAACATCTTGAATGTTAAATGAAGTTTCAGTTGGTTTCCCTTTGCATCCTTTCCTTGAGTCAGTGATGTACCCAATCGATGATGCTGAGCTATATTGCTGTGAACAAATAAGCTGCTATAAGACTGTGGAGAAATCTTGGCAGAGGTCCTACCTCCTTTCCAGTCTCTTTCTATTTTGGAAGGAACTAAACAGCTGCTATTTTCCATCTGTCTGAAACCAGGCTTTTACGCATGCTTTGATACAGCGCAATTTTGACTTTATGGAAAGAGAATAAATTATTGTTGTCATGATTCTGGTTTCTGCTGTTAGAACCAGGCTTACAGGACCAAACTGAATCAAAACATCTTTTCTTTTAAATAGCTCCTTGAAAGTCCAGATTATGAAGTGGTTTGCTTAAGCATCTCAGAAACACCTGGAGATGTTGCAAGAGCTGATTCAGACCACCTTTAAGTCTGACAAGTTGAATTTGCTTTGTTGGAGGCCTTGAAGAAGAGCTGTCAATCCTTTAAGTCTGACTGAATTGACTTGGAAGGCTGTGAAGATCACTCTGAAACGGGAAATAAGCAAAAATATATTGTGGTTGAACTCTAAAGACAAATTGCTTCGAAAGATCTAGATAAAAATGCAAGTTCCTTCACCCTTCATAACTTTTGAAGATTGTAGGTCTCAGTATTTGGAGGTTAAGAGCAAAGCCTGTGTTTTTCTTCTGAATGGTTCAGGGCATTTTTCTCTGGTTCACATATTACAGCTGAGCTGTATTTGTTAATAATTTGAGAATAAGGTTGGAGGATGCGACCTGCATAGAACTGTAACTTTCCTGGCCCTCGTTCCATGTGTAAGGATAGGAATTCTTTCCATGCTTAATTACTGAGAAGATACAAGTAATTAAAATGAATTTAATAAATGATATCTGCTCAAAGCTTACTTCTGGTTGAACGTACATCGAAAGAAGTAAACTGGAGAGGGATTATCAAGTGCCGACTCTTGTGGTCTTAAAGCATGCCACAAGTAGAAGTGTGTGCCACGGAAAAGCCCTGACTCCGAAGGGCAGGGAGGCTTTGCAGCTGGCTGGTTACACAGCGGGCTGTTGTTCCCTGCCTCCCTTTAAGCACATTAGGTGGCCACTTACAAAATAACGCCACCAGGCTCCTGCCCCTGCGAGCGCGCCGGCTTTGTTCTCTTATTACGTGACTTTTAAGGACACAAAAGGCAAAAGAATGCATCCCCAGTGCATCCCTAATGATCTGCTGGAGCTTCGCTGCCGCTGGAGGACGGGCGAACAAAGGCGTCTCCTCCTGTGCCGTGCCTGGGCTCTGATAGGAAGCCCGGGTTGCCCCCGCCGCCCTCGGAGAGGGACCTGCGAGTCGAGGGGATGGAGAGGTAAAAGCAGGAGCATCAGCCTGGAAAAACCGACTGCCACCACCTCTGCTGCTGGGGGTGTGTGGGACATTGCCTCTTGCAAAGTGGGCTTTGGCATCGTTGAATCTATTTTAATTCACTTTAATTATTAAAAATCCCATTCAACAATAAGAGATGTTATGAAGACTTAAATACTAAAACAACAATATTATGATGAGTTAAAAGAATGTTGCATATTTGGGGTGGAGGTGTGTGTTTGTGTATTGTTTTCCCCCTTAGTGTTGATAGTATTTTTTTTGTGAGTTTTTAATGAGAGCAGAAAGGTTTGGGTGGCTGTAAAATATCTCACCAAAGCGGGCACTTTGTGCCTCTGGTCTAGTACATAGGAGCAGGGAAGGGAGAACACTTGTGTCCTCAGCTGAACTAATGAAGTACAAAAATAAGGAATGAGAATATGGAAAATGGAGGAGTCTTTTCAAGCATTTTCATTTTAAGAAACCCATGCTAAAGATAATCGAAAATACTGAAAATCTTATTACACATCTAATGTTCTGATTTTATTTTATTCACATATTAACATGTTCTGAGTGAAAAGACTTCAAACATCATTTTCCTCTCCTGCTTTGTTTGCTTCCATGTCTTGACAAACAATTACCATTAACTTTAGGAAAGAATTACCAACTTTGGTTTGTTCTTTCTCACATAAAAACAAAAGTAGGGATTGTTCTGTGGAAAATACATCTCTAGCCAGATACTGTGTTTTCAATTCAAGATTTTGGAGACAGTCTTGTCTGCATAAGGACTGTAGTATTTTGCTTAGTGTTTAAAGCATAGTTATAAATATAAAAACTGTCCTGCTTGCATGGAAAGCATTGATTTATTGTCTTTACTCCAAGCAGTTCATCTATTTAAATATCTTTCTAAAAATGGAAGTCTTTGTTATTTATTATTCATTATATTTCTCCAAGTGCATATATTTCATTTATATAAGTCTTTCATGCAAAAACATAGAAATTAGTGTTAGGTAGTGATTGTTCTGATTAAGTGTTTTGAGCTAATTCTAGTGAAAATAATATCACAATGACATCAGTTTTGGAGTGTTTTTAAACTGAGAAGGGAGACCAGAGCCTGGCCTTAGCTTTAAAGAGGAATAAGACATGTAGTCATAACTGCACTTAATGTATGTAGTTTACATGAACACCAATTATGGAGTTTCTGTGAAAATTCCATCTCTTCATACCAAGAAGTCCTCTCTGTCCTCACCATTTCAATTCTTCACCTCTTTAAGTACTTGAATCATTTTCTGTGAGTTTTATCTGATTAGAGACCTGATGTGTGACCTCTGTCACCACCTTGGATTTTTTTTTTTAAATTATAGTAAAGAAAACACAGTATTACCTGAAAAGCTTTGCAAGTTAGACAGTCTTCTGTTTCAGTCAGATGAATTAAATCAATATATAGGTGACTATATTCTTCACATCTAAGAGGTATGAGTTAATTTTAAAATAATTCACTTGTTTATTTAAACTTTGGCTATTATTGTAATTTCAAATCTGACCTTTTTAATAGGGTCAATATCCCACTGTATGGGGAATATTGCCTGGGGCCATTGTTTATTGCCTGATGGTACAAGTGAAATGTAGCACCAAGAGGAATCAGCAGAAATGTAGTTATGGCATAGTTATGGCAACCCAGCAAACAAATATGCCTGAATTTCTTGTTTTTCCTTTGCAACAAAGGTGCCAGAGCATGTTGGCTGGGTGGAGGAGTGTCAGATAAAGACTATGTATATCTTAAAAGCAATCTCTTCAAGCAGCTTGTTAGTTCATCACCACCATGGTATTCATGGGCGATAAAGCCTGAACCCATCCCCACTCCTACGTGCTGCCTTCGGAGTGTTTTGTTTTGCAACTTCTTAGAAGTTGTTGTAAGTTCCTGCATCTGGGGGAGGGCTCACCAAAGGAAACCCATCTTTGGCATTTTCAGATTCTCAGCTGGCTCTCAGGCAGTTGCTGTCTCCGTAGGAGGCAAATGGGATCTGTTCACTCTGAGGCATCTGCAGGCAGGGCAGCTTGAGGTGCTGGGCAAAGGGCTCTCAAGGGTCATGTCAGGTACCTCTGTGTCCCTCTGCTTCCAGTAACAAAAAGGGGAGGAAGAATCTGACACTGGCAGAATCTGCTGTGATGTCTTGAGAGGAACTGAGAAGAATAATGGATCATTATTTCAATGACCTTTGCACAGGAGTGCATCTTATGTTCGTCTGTCAGCAGCAACCGAGGTGTACTGAGGAGTATATATTATATATATATATATATATCAGTAGGTGCACATGGCATTGAGAGTATTCACATACCATATATTCTGAAATGTAGATGGTACTGCTGCAAAGTAACTGTAATCCTCTAGGTGCATGACCACATAAAGAAATCAATTAAAAGTTATCTCCCTTTCTTTCAGGCTGTGTGCTTGGCATTAACTTTCTCCTCTGTGAAGCAGAGGAGCAGGTGATGCTGTATCTGCTGCTGTTCTCCTTCCACAACCAAGTGCAGGCAGTGGTGGGAGAATTGCCTTCACAGGTCAGCAATGTTGGACAGAAAGAGGTTGCACATAGAGACACTGGAAAAAATACAGATCTGCTCTTCCTATTATAAAATTTTGCCCTTAAGTTCATGTCTCTGGCTCTTCCTGATTGACAGTGCTGCAGGCCCTTGCCTACTGCAGAGCAAGAGGTAGGATGTTGTGTCATTGCTGGAGGCAGTGTTAGTAATAAAACACTGAAATGTGAAAGGCTTGAAAGACCTACATGAGATTTTATCAGTGTATCATAGTTGTAATGTGTCATTTAAAATGACTGGCTCTAACACTGGTGTATAGGGCTTCAAACATTTGCTTCTATAGACTACACAAGGCAACGATGAACGCAATAACACCTATAGGTTTATCTTCATTCATTTTTTTTTAGGTCTGACTTTGAAATACTTGTGGCAGAGATCTTTTTTTCCATGTCTCTTCCAAACCTCACTGATAAATTATGAAAGCTGCTGCCAGTAATCTTTTGTTACAACTGGCAGAATCTCTGTTCTAGTTCATTACTGATCTTCAAGCAAAGCTGTGCAACAACTTCCTTCAGCACTTGATTTCCCAAATTATACAATGTGAAAGCAGCCATGCAGTTACCTGAAGAGAAGAGAATGTGTTATCCTGCTGCAGAAACATTGACTGGAGTCTGAAGTATGTCTTTTAAGCTAAAATTTGTTTGCAGATGATCAAATGTGACATGTAGTGACCTTCCTTAGGTAGTCAAAAAGTACTTCATGCTACTGTTGGTTAAATCCTCATTGGTCTACAACAAATGTGCCATTCATTCTCTCGGGTTAGTTGTGGTTTGCTTGACAGTGGAGAGCTATCAATCCTGTCTGCGTGACCATCCCTTGTGTACAGCTGCTAAACAATGGAGCACCCACTGCAGGAAACAAGGGGATCACTTTATAGACTCAGTCACCAACAACTACATCAATTTTAGCAAATATTGCACTTAAAATGCCATTCAAAGTTCTGATGAAATCTTGTTTGTGCAGTTGCTGCAAATGTCATTCTCATCTCAGAGCTTCTCTTCCATATTTTGAAAAAGGTTCTTTAATGTGTAAAAATTATGCATAAATTATACACTTCATGTTCTTTATGTCTATAATTCAAAGTTTCCTGTCTCATGCTGAGCTTTTGTTGCATCTTTGTATTCCTGTGTGCCATTTAATGCTCTATTAAGCAATATTAAAATGTCAGAATCATCCAATAATACAAATCATTCAGCAGAGGCATCCAGAGCTGATTCATGTTTCACTGAAACCAAGCATTTCCCAGCTTGTTTGTTACCTGTTTTTTGTG
Source organism: Formicarius rufipectus (assembly GCA_013399695.1). Taxonomy (NCBI): domain Eukaryota; kingdom Metazoa; phylum Chordata; class Aves; order Passeriformes; family Formicariidae; genus Formicarius; species Formicarius rufipectus. Next base: position 1,101,441 of record VXAU01005411.1, read on the forward strand.
ATGCTTTCCACTTCTAGATTGCACCTCCTGCCACTTGTATTTGAGAACCTAAGAGAAGACCAAATTTAGTACATGTATATGAAAAATATCAGAGCAGTAGTGATTAAAACAGTCTTTCCCATCTCGTTTTCAGTTCTTGAGGTGTTTTGCCTATTGTCTTTCACCATGCTCCTCCAGATTCACAGTGTTTATTTCACACAGAACCAGTAAGACTAAATTATCAACATCAGCCACTTTTGTCACTATTTCTCAGGCATTGATCAATAAACAAATGAGAGTTTATCAGTTTTCTTTACAGTTGTTGAAATCCAAAGAATGTTAATACTTACAGAAAATATTAATCCTTTGAGCATTTAAGCACAATATTTGGGACCAAGCTGTGAAAACATCTCGCAACAATTAAAATGAGTCACGGTCTAATTAAATTATTTCCTACTTCATTTCACACAGTCATGACCCTCGTAACATCTCTGACTGTGACATCTCCATTGCTATTTCCATTTAACCTCAGCCAAGAATTTGGGATGTTTGTCATAATGGAATAGCTGAAGCAGACATTATCTACGTGATTGTTGCCACCACCGAGTCCCCTGGTGTCACGTTCCTGGTGTGCTTACAGGCACTTGATGTAAACTGGATCTTCTGTAATAATTAGGGCAGCAGAAGAACAATATACATACTGTGGTCTTACAAAGACCTCTTTCATCAGACTGTAATATTGTATACTTCACTGTGCTGAAAGGGTTAAAATTCGTCATTTTCTACCCCAAAAATAAATAAGAAATTTCTTGTCCAAAAGTTATTGCAGATCCATTTCAGTGTGAAAGTTCTTTAAAAAAAATGAAAACAACCACAGTAAATTCCAAAAAACCCCCCTTTTTTGTTTTGTTTTTCAAATAAAATACTTGTATCAGAATTAGCAAAAATAGCAGCATGAATGTTTCAGAGTTTGCATTTGTGCTTTATATATAACAGGCCTTTTGTTTCTTTTCCACCTAACTTGGCGTTGTCACTTCCTCATTCCTTTTGTTTTCCCCAGTTTCTTCCATTACAGTTACAGCCATTTGTCATCTGTTTATTTTCAGAATCTGCAGAAATTCTTGGCCACAATGTTATCGATCATTTCCCCCCCCCTAACATCAGGGTACAAGCATTTATTCCTCTATATCCATTCTTCTTACAGTCCAGGTGAAAAAGAGGATTTTTCTGCCTGCTGGACTCTGTAGCATCCAAGTACTGCAATTGGAGAGTACAGGGGGGTCGAGTGTTCTGTGCAGCCCTGAATTAATTCATCTTGGGAGATTTTAAGAGTTTTGTCCTGAAAGTCGAGGTTGCTTTTGGAGAATGTTTCCCTGGGTTCTGGGTGGGGTTTTTGCTTGTTTATTTTTGGTTTGGGGGTTTTGGTTGTTTGTGAGGGTTTTTGGTGGGGAGAAACTGACAAGCAACACACCTGAAGAGAAGCATTTTTTTCTCTGAGAGTGAACCATGTGTCTGGTGGGTTTCCTTAAATTATAAGACTTCCTTAATACAGAGGGCTTTAATTAGGACAATACTGATTTCACACACCTGCTAGTCCTGTAGATGTAAATACCTACAAGAAAGGGGTTTTTATTTTTAATTGGCTTGGAAATGGTTTTGTGGGAAGATGTCCAGTTTCAGGGTGTGAATGGGTTCATTCAGTACAAAGAAGACGTTCTGTTGGGGTTTTTTCATAGCCATAAAAAGAGTGAGTAAACAGGGGAAACCTATGTATCCAGCAAGGAATCTGGGACACTGTTGGTCCTAAATTATCTCAGCAGCCACTCATCTCTGCTCTTCATTCTGTTTTCCCTGTCAACAATGCCCTGCTCATTCAAGAAACTGTATTATGACTGCATTGCTTCAATTTCTTGTATCCTCTACTTCATTTTACAAGGCTTGTCTATTCTCTGCAAGCATCTTAAATAGATGAAAAATATGAATACAAGCAGGAGATGCTGTTTGAAAGTGATCTGATGTGAATGGACTTAAAATACATCAGTGTGTTTGTGCCAGTGACTTCAGAAGCATTGCAAACAAGCATTTTTGTGACAATGATGTAAATGCAAATAAATGCATCCTTCAGGTTCAGAGGAGAGCTGCTCTGTAGAATGGTTTAGTTTTGCCCCTTCAGGATATCCTGCACCTTTTCCCCTGACATTTTGGTTACATGATGTTTATATGGCAAGGCAACTCCGAACCCAAGGAGCTGTGCAACAGGGAGCTCAGATGTCTGTATGTGCACAGGCTGCTGTTCGTCTGCATGTGGATGTGAATCCTCCTCCCCTTCAAGGGGGCTGGGTGCTTAGAAATGGTTTGAAAGATTTGCTCTGCAGTTTTGAACCTCTCATGTACAAGTTGCTGTGTTTTGGGAAAGTAGATGTGTTAAATCTGGATGTGTGATATCTAAAATGCTTAGTAACTAATACTCAATGATATAATTACTTAAAGCACTTTGGAAGCAAGATAAAATCAAGCACACAATGACAAAACATTGCTCTCTAGATGAGAGTTGTTTCAAGCTCCTGGTTTTGTAAGCTTGTAAAATGGAGATGGGGAGGGAATAAATTGTCAACACTTTGGATTTCTTCTGGAGGTAATTTTTTTCAAGCAGGCCTGAACTACTCTGCTTTTGAATGCTAATTACTGGAAGTTGATCTTCACTACACTGCTGCTTTATTACACAGATTATTCTAGGATTCGAATGTCAGCTCAGTGTCCTGTGCAAGTCATTTCTGTGTCTCTGTACCTGTCTCATTGTAGTAGCTGAAAGGACGGTTGTCTGTTTAAAATCCCTTCCATTGCTCCTCTATTCAGCATCATCTTGTCCTTCTGCCATGTCAGATGGTAAGATTTCAGTTCCTGGCCATTACCAAATGAAAGGTATTCAGACAAGTTGTGGACAATTACCAAGCAGAGGAACAATGAAATATCTGTTCCCTGGGTGGGAGCAGAGGGATTCATCCTCTTTCTTTTGTCAACTGGTAGAGCTGCACTAAGCTCTTGCAACTCAAATTTTCTGTTTTCTCCTTTGTTACTAATCTTTTAAGTATAGCAAGAAAGAAGGTTGATAGAGAGTTCATCTACTGACTCTGTCATTCTGACTAATAAATCTTTTGAGCCTGTTGGCATATTTGTTTATGTGCCTTAAAAAAAATTACTGCAAAGTAAAATAAACCTCCTTCTAACTACCAGAATGCAAATCCTTGAAAGGTAAAGGGCTGAAACTACTGCAAGAAATTGAGTTATATTGAGAATGAGATTTATCTTATTCAAAATGTATTTTTGGTAGCTTTTTATACTATTACGGGCCTGAACCTGTAGTCAGTAAAAACAATTATATTTTTGTTCTTGATTTCAGTGGGAGCAGACTAGTACCACTAACTATCAGAGCAGTTATGTAGACTTCATGGTGCTACTAAACTAAAAGTTCAGTCAGTGAAATATTTCTGAAGTTTTTAAAAGCTTAAAAAATAATATCTCATAATACCTGCATTTTATTATGGTTTTAAAGCAGGGCTAAAGGATAAAACCTGAATCCATTAGTGGTACTTAATCCTTCACCAGAGTTTTTCAAAACAGATTGGAGAGAAGAAATGCACTATCACCAAAGAAAAGCTTTTCTGTTTTTAAGCAGAACAGTTTCCTGTTCTGAACAGTTTGTGGGCTTCCTCATTGCAGTCATATCACTTAAATAGATTATGGCTAATGTAGCACTGAACTTATACTAATTAGCTGTCTTAATTTTACATTCAGCAAAGCATATTGGCACAGAGAATAATCAACCTGTGCAATTCGATGCCCTCAGAGGTGCTCCCAGCGACCTCTCAATCACCCGAGAGATGCTTTGCTTTTCCCTCTACAAGACCTATAAAAGGTTTAATGCAATTAACTCTGTGGGCTGGGAGACCTCCAAGGCTTGGAGCTCCAAGGCTTCTTCAGCATGTGGGCAGATCTCTTGTGGCACCTCTGCTCAGAGCCAGGGGTGGTTCATAGGTGCCATACGAGGCACTCTGGGAGCTTGTGTCTTTCAGTTCATGAGTCTTACAATTATTATGTTTTCATGCTCTGCCAGTTTAGTCTTTAAGGTATTTTATCTTCAGAAATCCTCAGTGAGTCCGTGAAGTGCCAATTCCTTTTAATAGAGGGGAACTGAGGTCCAAAATTGAAGAAACCCAAGGGCAGCTCTCATGTGGAGTGGAGTGTGTGAGGGGACCTGGAGCTCAGCAAAAGAACCCACCCCATGGATCAGTCCCTGTGTGGAGCCCTCGGGAAGAGCCATTAGGAAGCACCATGCGAGGGGTGTGTGTAAAACCACACCTCAGGGCGTGTGAGTGGGAGAGCAGGAGTAGTCCCAGCTTTGAAGTCTCATCCAGAAAGCAGGTTACCCAGGTTTAGGTCCCTCCTTTGCCCGAGGGGATCCAAACCCACTGCTCTCACCTCCTTTTGGAGTTCCTTAATCTCTGTGCTATGGGCTGCTCTTGGGTGGCAGTCCCACCCTTCCTGCCAAAGCTGTGCCCACACAAGGGCCCTGTGAAAGCATCCTGACCTTGCCCTTCTCCCATACCTTCAGCGAGTAACAGAACCTGTCAGGTGCTTCTGTTCCTTGTTGCAGGATGACCATACCCCAACTGTCATGGTTAAAGCTGGCCTGACTAAGCGAGGGTGCAAGCCTGGGAAGAGTTGTAGCAGCTGGGCATGCACACATTGGAAAAAAGCCTGCTTAATAGCAGCACAGTACTGGAGGGGTCCTTCAAGCCTCTTTTTTGCATTGAAAAGGATGGGACATGAATGGAACTTCCCCCCTCTCCAAGGTCTCACAAGACTGAGCATTTGTTGGGAAGCATCTCTGCCTTTTGACTTTTGGTGTATTTATGCATATATGGATGTGGCTTTGATTACTGTGTGTGCCTTGTTTTTCAAGTGGAATCCTGCAATCTAAGGCTATTAATGCCAGGATGAGAAAGAAAATGCATCTAGGACTTTGTTCTGGTCACAAAGTTAATACAGGTCATAATACCGCATTCTTTGTAAATGGACATGGGATGTAAACTTATGCCAGTAGAATTTGCTAAACCATAACATTTAAGTCCTGTTGCAGCTGTTCTGGCAGATATTATGCTCTTATTAGGCTTTTCATCTGAAGACCTGAATGTGGCAAACAGTGATTTATTTGCACTTTCCTATGTTCTGAGAAATTTCAAATTGCAGCCTTTTAAGAAATGACAGCAATAAAGTAGCAAATTGTTCAAACATCTAACTATAATGATACCATTGCAAAGTTCCGTTGAAGTTAGCAGCTAATTGTGGAACTCTCTGTCTTGGCAAGAGCCACATATTTCTCATGGAAGGTGCATCTAATTCACTACTAGGCTTATGAACATGGATCTCAGCCTTTTCCCTACGGTTGTGGGAAAGCAGAGTAACACAATAAATTTCTCAATAAAAGGAGTTGTTGTGCCTTCTTGAACTTTTCTTGCTGTTGCTTCTCCCAGCTCGTAGAAACTGCTGTATAAAACTCAGTGATGTTTTGCATAGTCCTGTAAGCACAGCCTGTTTGCATGGCTAGAGCTCATCTGTGTGGAGCAGGGATGCAAATGTTCAAAATGAAAGTATGTTTTGATCATAAGATCAAAGTGTGCCTGGTGTAGAGCAACTAAAGTTGCTGGTATGCAAACTGACTGTCACATACATCTCACTAATGGCCAAAGCCTGATTCCCTGCCCGTGGTCAGGGAGGGGAGAGGCACAGCTTGTTTTCATAGCAAACTGTAGGGAAGGGAGAGGCTTCTTCTGACCTTTTCCTTGGAGCTGAGTTTATTGATGCTCTCCAGTGTGAAAAAGAGACGTAAAGGTTTCTTAACATGAGCTGACAAAACTATATTAGCCTAGACTACTGTGAAAGGATTGTAACCAATACAACTGGCTTGACTGTCCACCTGTTTTCTTTTCAAATCTCTGCTTTTCCTGGGTTGCAAAATAGCATGCCCCAAAAACACTAATTCAGGTTGTGTTAGGGGAAGGAAGAAAGACAGTTCCAGAGTCCAGGATATATCCAACCACTAGCCACTTTTGTTTAAGATACATAAATATTTAATTGTAAGCTACTGTGTTGAAATCAAACCAAGTTTGAATTATAGATCGGTTTTATGGACCATAAATTCTACCTCAGATATATCCTAGAGATTGACTGGGAGTAGTGCCAGTGACAGCACTTTGCTACTGAGTTCTTTCTTGAGGTGAATCTTCATGGTTGGTCTAAGAGCTGCCACCTTTGTGTCCTGTGTTATAGCAAGCCAGCATTGTTCATCCTGTGAAAAAAAGGTTCGTAATTTTTCTCTGCAGGAGGAAAAAGAAAAGATATTTTGGCCAATAGCTGAACATTTGGAATCATTGGAAGAGTCAATAATACTCCTAAGCCTTGCTTTTCCTAGGGTGGTGTATTTGAAAAATGCTCACCAAGACATAATATATCATCCTGGTAGTTTCCTGTGGTTTCTTGCTCGGTCCTGGTAGGAATGAAGTCGTGAGACTAAGTTGCAGACAGCACTGCTCCAGGTCTGTAGCTCAATTAAGTGCCTGGTAAATTGCTCATTTATGTGGTTCTGTTCCTGGTTTAAAAGAAACAAAGTGGAGCTAAAAAGCTTCTGAATTAATAATTAACGTGCACCCATAAATGTGGAATCTCCTAGGGGGAGAGTCTCTCTTCAGAAGAAGAAATATTGCTATGGCACTTACACTATGCTGTTCCAAGGCCTTGAATTCCTGAAGAAACCCTGTGTTTTGATCAAAGGAGTTCACCCTCCTACTGCTCCCCTTCCCCAAGGTTGCCTGCCTCATTCTCCCAGCTCCCAGTCCCCCAGGGTCACTGGCACCACAGCGGCCTTCGACCAAGAGGAGCTCTGGGGGAACTGGAGCCTTGTGCCAAATCCTGGAAAAGTAGGAGGCAAAGGCAGAGAGAGAACACACATAGCAGGGAGAGAGTGTGCAAAGGAATGCAACCTTGAGGAGATGATGCAGCCATGGGAAGCCAGGAGATGTTATCACTGCTGGCATGGGTTGGACGAGTGGATTCCGTTGTTAGGTAGAGATTGTATCTTCCAGCAATTCTCACAACTCCTAAAGCATGTCAAAGTTGCCTGCAATGCTGGATGATTTATATAAAAGATTAATGTATTCTGTTTGCCTAACAAGGCCCTTGCCAAGATGCTGCAGCTCCTTCATGTCTTGGTTTGGCTTCCCTACTGAAGCAAGATGAGGAGGAGGGTGTCTGTCACTGTAACACACTCGTGCTGGAATGGTTGGCCTGTTTGGCTGCTCCGTGCTGGGAGGGAGGAGGAAACGTCCTTGGGCACGCTGTGTTGGACACTAGTGAACAGCAGCTCTCTTTTGTTAGAAGAGCCAGGACTATTTTTCAGGCACTGAAACAACTAGCTGATGAGGTGCCTAATAAGGAAGGAATATTTTGAAATGTGTTAAAACTGCTGCAGCAGATCCTGTTCTGTAATGCTCCTTTTCCATATTTCTTTCCTTGAATGCTGTCGTGCAGTTGGTTGCTCAGGAAGAGAACAGCAAGCACCACAGTCACCTTTTGGCTACTTTCTGCTTTGCTGCTATTTCTTTCCCCATGGCTTTTCCTCAGAGCTTTATGGCTTCCCAGGCTTTCTACACTCAGCCTTGGTTCTCTTCTTGGCCAAAGGGAATGAAACACAGCCCGAATTTGGGCATGTCTGCAGCACAGTTTCACCTTGAGTTAATTGTTTGCTGTTTAGGAAGACCAGTCTGGACACTCCCTGAGTGTTTGTTTTGGGGCTATATTTGCTGCTTATGCTGAAGATGAGGATATATGAATTTCTGGTATATACAAAATTGGCTAGTTTTTTGCATATGGATATGTGGTCTTGCTTCTTTTAACTTGCTGACATGAACTTTTGTCTGGTTTTTGGTTGGTTTGTTTTGTTTGTTTTTGTTTTTGTTTGCTTGTTTGGTTTTTTGTTTTGTTGTTGTTGTTGTTGTTTTTTCCTGTGAAATGTTTTCTGGGCTAAGAAGGTTTTCTTAAATGTTTCTAGCAGTCACTTCTGGCTAGAATTCCAACCAACAGTAATGACTAGGATTCTTCTCTTGCCTTTACCAAAAAAAAAAATAAAAAAAATTAGAAAAAAAAGGAGATTGAAATCAATGCCTTACACTTTTGTATAAGTGGATTTCTTCCCTCTAGATTAATTTACCAGCATAAGATTAATGTCAAGCCTTACTATAAACATCTTTTTTTCCATGCAATTTAGCTCCCTAAACATCTCAAAATATCAATGTAGTGCATCTAAGGGATGTGAGCATTTCTCCTTCCCATTTTTATACAGTGTGGTAAAGTCAGGACAAAAGTGATGGGATAGGAAAAAATGGCACACACCATGGCAGGATTCTCCAAAGTCAGATTGCTTTCAACTCCACTCCTTGCATGAATGCATCTTATCTCACAGCCCCTTGAAGTCAATAGAGTTACAGATTCTAAGCTCTCTTGCTGGGTAGGCTTACAGCCCAAAATAATAAATACATACTAATTATTCACTCCCTTGGCCAGTGTCTGAAGCAGGATCCTCAGATATGAGTTGGTTTAGCTTGTGTTACAGTTACTCCAGGTTAAGTTTTGTTCGGTGAAACCACACTTGATTAGTTTATGCCAGTAGGGAAAGACTGGGATGAACAGCATGACAATGACCTGTGTTAGCCTGTTGAACCAGTATTCTTGGGTCCACCAGCAGTGGATCTGCGAGGTGGTGTCAGCAGTGTATGAACTCTGGTGGTGGCCCTGCTTGCATGCTCTGCCCCTCTGTGTCACAGGCACGGGGCTGTCGTGGGGATCTGCTCCTGATCTCACTCACTGAGTGTGGATGGATCTCCCTGCACCACAGAAGCAACTCTGTTATCAGCATTCAGTAATGTTAATTACAGTAGGCTAAAACCACAGCAAGCCTGAATGCAAGATTGCAGTGCTGAGGGTTTTTTTGCCTTGATCAAAGACAGTGATAAGTTTCCAAAGCCAGGGGACCAGCAACCAAATGTTAAGATGCAGTGTCACTTCTTCCAGCTACCTTTGGATATGTCTCATGTCCATCAGGGTGGAGTAGCAGAGCTAAGCTTATGCCCTGAGTAGTGAGAGCTCTCGACTTGGGTTTCATTCTGTGAAAGTAAATTGGATATGGGAGCACCTCTTAGGAGGACGTCAGGAGCTTGTTGGGGTTTTTCCCTTTTGCAAATGTGACATCAGCTGAGCATCAGCGAAGGTGGGTAGTTGGATTTGTGGAAATTTAAGCTTTCACAGTCAGTCTTTATGATTGTCTTGCTCAGTTACTCAGTGGACCTGTTCTGGCACTGAAATACAGATGCTCAGCAAGAGTACATCAGTGTTATGAATATGAGCTTTTTAAAAGCAGTTTGATGGCACAGTGCTGAGTTAATTCACTTCCTACCCATATATTACTATGACCTAGAAAAGCTGGGCTTGAGGAAAGAGCCTAAATATTTCTAAGTTTGTCCTCAGTCTGTGATTTGATAAGAACTGGACACAGTTCAGAATTGCAAGAAAGTCACCAGTGGTAACTCTAGACAAGTGTCAGTGTATGAAATTGCAGAGGTTTTTCCCTGGTCTAAGCCAACATGCTTCCCTTCTTATTAGTTTACAGTTTTAATTATCAAAGGCAAAACATTTGATATATGTAGCAGTGATACGACTTTCACAGAGTCTAAGTGATTTTTTGGACTGTGTTCACATGTGATTTTCAAAAGCAGCAACCTTCTGGAGGACAGGTCTCACTGGAAGTCATAGACACTTAAACCAGTACCTCTTCTGAAAGCAGGACTTGTGTTCCCAAGTTCAGGAGATGGCTTTTGGTGCCTTATCCACACCCTCCTTCCCTTCAGCAAATTCTGCAAAGGAAGCCCCTGTGGGCACATTCTGGGGTGAAGGTGATGTTTGATTTGAAGCCAATGATTGTCAGTCCTGCCAGACTGGTTGGCTTGTGCTAATCCTGTTCCAGAACGAGGGCCAAGCTTAGGCATGATACTCGAAATGACACAATGTTTGCACAGCACCGAGAAAGATGGTTGAATGCACTCACTTGGGGACTACTGCTCTATTATTTTTGGGCATGAGTAATTGCTTCAGAGTGGGGGGTATGGAGGATAATGCTGTTTGCTGAAAAGAAAATTAGGCCTGGGTGTGCCCAAGTGACAAGTGAGCCACAGACTTCTGGAACAGTACCGGAGAATGTCTCCTTGTGGGCTTGTGTTTGTTTACGGATAGACAGCACTCAGATGTCAATGCATGATACTCATGAATGTCATGGAAATTTTGGGGTTTGTACCTTAGGCTGGAATTTGACCCTTATTACTCCTGATGAAACATGCATTGTTCAGCTACATTTCATGCCCTTAAGGATTTTTTAAAAAAATAAAACAACCCCCCCCCCCCCCCAAAACTCACACAGAAAAAAACCCTACATTTTTGACCAATGTTACTGTACTACAAGTTCTTTATATTTGAATGCTGACTGTAGCTGGATCTCCTAGCTTTTGCTCTTGTACATGTTTGGGCTCGATTTGCCAGTGAACATAATAATAGATTATTTAATTAAGAGTCATTTAAACTGAAGACTGATTACACATTGCTTACAAACATTCCACACTAAAATTAACTTAATTTTGCTCCTTGGTAATTTGAATTTTTACTTGTCCTTCATTGACATACTTTTTATCTACTGATGTCTAAATGATATTCATCCTTTAAATATGGCATCGGGAAGAAAAATCAAATTAACCTTAGTAATCTTGTGTTTGACTGAATCGCTTATGAACATGAGTTCTGAATTTTTGCAAACATTACACTATTGAAAGAATTTGTTGAGAAATATGAAGCACTCTTGAAGCCTCTTTCTGCAATTTGAAGTGTATGTTGACATGCGAAGAAATTCTTTACTTCTAAAGAAGTCTTTGACTGCCTGTCATTTTAAGCAAAGGATAGGAAGAAGACCTATTTTCATTGTATGTCATCTCATGATTGAGCAGGAATTTAGTTATTTTGCTCAATAATGGACTACATCATGGTTAATATGAATAGTTATATTAATGATCATGTTCGGTTAATCAACATTGAAATACACTTATTGTATTTGTGGCTAACATTTAAGAAAGATTTTGCAAGACTAATCTCTTTTAGACAGTATCTCTGACAGCTGTTAGCAGAGACACAAAGCAGCAGGAACAGGGCATAGGCATGTCATATACTAAATATTTATAATGCCATATGAAACATTGAAATCAAGTTCTAGTTGCATGTTTTCCCCATGACTTCCATTATTTGTGTGTTTCCATCTAGCCAGTCCCTGCTCAGGGCTTGATCTTATTAAAGCTCATAAGTCAATATCTAAAATACTTGGTTTGGTACTTTCCATTCTTGTGTCTCATATTATTTTGTTCATGAGCAATTTGAATAAGATGGAAATTTCTCAGGTTAATTACATATATCACAGCTACCTTCCCACATACAAGCTTTTGGTGAGGGACCAAACTGTTTGGAACTTGTAGAGCACTAATCACAGTGGGTTTCCAGACAACAGGACCAGCCATATTGTTCCCTTGTATTAAATAATAACTAGGGCTTTAATCTACACAGATCAAAAGATACACAATAAAATGTTTGGAGCTGTTCCTTTTGAGCCCCAGTGAAAGATGCAATCTTCCTTAGCAGTAGGTATTTGTGTAATAAAGCCTTTTGTGGCAGTGCAGGTCTCCACAGCGCTGCCCTTCAATAACCTGAAATATTCTGTCTGTGGGTTGTTTAAGTAAAGATGAGAACCTCAGGGCTAGCTCATTTCAAAGTACTGTACTGACAATAGATTGTCTGAAGAAAATAATCTTGTCTCAAGTGCTGTGGCCACTGCTACTGATTCTGCCAGTCCTCCTCACCTGAAGTTGCCAAGTATGGGTGATGGAAAAGGAGAAACTTTCATGTTGGCAGCCACGTCCCAGGCAGACAGCAATAGCTAGAGAGCTTGTCTGAGAGGAAGCCAGGCAGGTTTTGGAGTGATACCTCCCCACTGGCTGAACCACCATGGTCAGAGCCAGTCTCTGAGTAGGAAAATTAAAATACAACAGCCTTGTCTGAACTTTCTTGGGCAGCTTTGTTCTCCACTGTGCATCATCTGAAAATTAATTCTCTTTTCACTGGGGCATGTTTCAGTGCACTGCTTTGCTTGTTTTGATGTGAATATCCCAATTTCTGATATATTGTGATAGGTATCTCAAATGTTAGGCCAAATTTCTGGGTGTGTTTCCATGGAGCTGCTGCTGGTGTCATCTGAACTGAGTTTGGGCTTTCATGATAAACAAATTTGAGATAACCCTACAGATTCATGACTTTGGTAGTTTGTAACATAAATATGCAATAGTTTTACAAAGAGAAAAAGATGAATGGTAGATCTGAAGCCCTAAATGAAGCACAATTTAATTTTTTTTTTTTAAGTAAGAGTCTCAAAACCATAGATTTGCAAGGTATGTTTTACTATCAATAGTGGGGGGAAAATAGTTAGAAAATTTTATTCATGGACAGATCTTTACAATATGTGTGGTTCTCTTGATTGCAGAAAAAAATGCAGATATCCAGGAAATGGAGAATGAGATTTGTTTACAGAAATAGCAGTGATTTATGGTACTAACATGTAAATGGATCAAAAAGCTTCCTGAATCCATGAATTCTCAGGCTCTAAAATTATGGACTTGAGACTATTAAGGAACATGGATATGAAATGCAGGAGTCTGCTGCAATGCTTTCCTAATGCTCTTTGACCTCCTGTATTTATTCAATAGCTTGAATAGGTATCCAAAAGTTGCCTCGTGTACAGCTCCTGTGGTAATAAGGGCTGGACACAAATTTTTACCTCCTCCAGTCTGTGCCACATCACAGGCTGGAAGCGTGGGTCTGGCAGAGGGGAAAATGGATTGGAAATGGGGAGAATTGGCTTCTGTTCCCACCTCTGTTACTCAGCTGCTGCTCACCCAGTTCAAGTCACTGCAGCTCCTGTGGCTGTCATCTCGATTGATGTCTGACTTCTCTGCTGTGATCCCATCAGAGCAAAGGCTGCCTTGTCCTGTGTCTTTTAAAAATACAGACTTTAAAAAGTCTGGTGCTTTCTATTTTGTGTGGTCCTATTGCTGTACTAATGCTAATAAAAATATTACTTAGCTCCAGCTGAAAATGTGCCAATCACTGGGTTAACTGGGTGCATCTTCAGAGTTTCTGACCTGTCTCTTTTTACATGCAGGTTCTGATATCCTGTGCAAAACAATGGAGCTTGTGACCTTTTACATCAGCTGGTCATCTTACCTAGCTTTGACCTTTCCATTCTTTAGTTTTACAAGTAAAAGAAACCCCAGAATACTGGTGTGGCAACAACTTGGTTGGAATTACTGTGATGTATCAGTTATAAGCATTGAGCTGAACGTGTGTGGCAGACAATTTCTGAGCAGGCTGGTATCTCTCACTCTTGTTATTTGCAAAGATGAAGCCCAGTTGCTAACAACTGGAGGGAAAGAAAAAGGCTTGGAAATTCTGTGGGAAAGAGCATTGGAGGGAGGGGAAATTAGAAAGATGTTAATAATGAAATATATATTCTGTAAAGGTAAACTATTCCTTTAGGCATATAGAGCTATAGGAGCTGATAATTATGGAGGTGGTTATGAAGGTAAAATGTAGAAAGACGTATAAATACAGGTCCAATTAATATTGTCAAAAATGGTAATTGTGTTCATTAACTAGATTAAGTGATCTACATGTGAATCACTTCAGTGACACATGATGAGAGACTTTAAACAACTGAAATTTAAATCTGGCTCAGCTGGCTTAATCTACACAAACTAGTTTGCAAAACAGACTTAGAAGGGCTATAGCACATGCTTTGCAGTCTTAGAACTTGGCTTGTGTAAACTGGAGTAATAGGTCTGGATTTGCTTTTTTCCTTAAGCTTGCCTGTTAAACTAAGCTCAACTACCCCGTTTACATTGTGCCACTGCTTTTTGGCAAATCACATAAGCAAACATGATTACAGCAACGTGACAACGACCCAGATTGTAAAAACAGCAGCTAAGCCTTAATGTTCTAGGAAAAGAGAGTATTGCAGAGAAACTGATGTTGTAAACTACGTATCATCTAGGCAAACACTCATTCCTCCATATTTACCAAGTATAAGTTGAAAGTAAAGCTAAAAGAATACATGAGAGTGACGTTTCATCCTCAAATTCTCAGCACACTTGCCTGTTGCAAATTCGGCAGTCACTAGGCATTACAACGGGATTAACAAAGCTCCAGGACAAGATTTGCACTGGTCTTTCCTCCCCTTCACCTGGATACAGTGTCGATGTGCTCTGAAGATGCTGTGTCCAGATGTCCTGTCCCTCCCGGGCAGCCCTTTGTTGGGTGGTTGCAGTGGTACACTTTGATAACCACAAGGTGTGTGGTGGTTATCACAGTCTCCTCCCTTGTCGATGAGTAGCAGTTGATTCCTGCTGCCTGCCACTTTCCTCTTGTCCAGCCTTCTTGCTGGGGTTTTTGTGTCCTTTTTGGTTTGTTCCCTTCAGCTACCTCTTCTCCAGTTTGCAGTTCTTGGGTTCAGTTCCCTTCCCTTCTGACACCGTTTCATTCTCCATGCTCTTGCCCCTTCACTTAGACAGTATGGAGGTAGCAGAGTTTTCCTTCCCCACCAGAACAGAAAGCAGCAAGTTCTGTGCTCATTACAATCCTGACTCTAAGCCAAAATGCCATTTTCTTTCCAAACTGTACATCTGACAGGTAGGGAGCAGCAGATACTGTTTTCAAAAATCCACACCCTGAAGTCAGGAAATATGTCAAAATTAATGCAAAATATTCAGATTATTAGGTTACTTTATTTCACATTGGAATCACCCACTGAAGATCATTAGTCACTCCTGTCAGGGCTAAGAACAAATAATTTACAATATAGTGGTTTCAAACCTGTCTTTTCCTGTATTAGCTGAGGCAAGACATCTGTCATCAGCTCAGTGCTGTGGGCAGCTCTGCGCACTGTTCTGTGTGTTACAGATACAGGACACCTGCAGCTCTGTGTGCTGCATATTCCTTTGAAAGATGGCAAAATTTCACTGGTTGACTCTCCCTTATCTAGTTGGAGTAATATTTTTTGAAAGCAAGGACACAAAGTAGGAGACACAGGAAATGTGCAGGGACTGAATTAAAAAAAAAAAAATAATAATTACAACTCTGACTTTAAACTTTTAACCCACTGGTGATTCATGAGTCATTGGTCACTCCAAAAAGGAAACCTGTAATAGAATTATGGAGAGACTTTTCAGTGAGAAAGTTAAGAGGAATTGTGAAAGAAAGGGAAACAAAAATGAGAGATATCTGCAGCTGAAAGCAAATTGCTTTTATGCTAGTGGTAGGAAGAACAAGCACCAACATTTTCAAAAGGTGATCCATGTCTCTCAGTTTCCAAAGTCACTTTTCATCTGTTCTTAAGGTATGTCTATCAAGTGGAGATTCAGTGGAAGGAAGAAAAAAAAAATCAGGTTACACTGATAATTAAATGCATAAACTAATAGCCTGATTACATGTTAAAAAATACACTGTAAGAGATTAAAACAAGGGGATTACATTAAATTGAAACACGGATTAAATATTTTTCCTAAAGGCTTTTAACACATTTTCCAAAGACCTTCTTATGAGCACAATTTGCCTGATGAAAAGAATTTCTTTTGGAGATAATAGACTAAATAATCACACAATTAAGCCATGTGAAGTGCAGTGCTACTAAGCTGATGATAGTATGTTTCAGATATGTAAGAGCTCTTTCTATGAGTCACAGTTATTTTTTGTTTGTTTTTTTTTTTTCTTGTTTTGTTTCTTTTTCCGCAGTAAACTCTATAAAATCCCAAGACTGGCTTAGCAGGACTGTGCTCTGAGATCACTCTGCAGTGGTTTCACTGAGCTAGTAAATGGGAAAGACTATTTGGAACCATTCAGAAAAGGGGAGCACACACACTCCAACACTGGGGGATCTGAGGCATCCAAGAGTGAAATATTTTAGTGTTTTCATTATAACACTACCTGGGAGGCCTTGAGTAGGTCAGGGCTCCTTCTGCCACATGGTGTGTCTTCACAGTAAATGTCTTCATCAAAAGCTTATGCTCCTGGGAAAATTAGATACCACTCATTACTCAAGTTATTCTTCAAACCAGGAACACAAACTGTATCTCCCTTACTCCGCTGCTCCACAGCGATGTTCCCCCAAAACAGCATCTGAGATGTGCTCCCTTCTCATGTGAAAAGGGTTTGCCTCACAGTAGGAGAAGGGAAAAAATTCAGAAAGTAGCTTGGAAACATGCTAATTTTTTATTTTTTTTTTAAGTGGGGAGGAAGGGAGTTGAGCAACAGCAGCATCAAAGAGCTTGTTTGATGTCCTTGACCCATATGGCATGTTGTTACATTAAGAGCTACTAAAATACTGCTGAGATTGCCATGAATTACACAAATATGGAGTTTTTGCCAAGACATAGACACTTTCTTTCTTCAGGTTTCTTACCAAGTAGGATCCTAATACTGAACCTGTGGAATCCTACCAGTTTGAACAAGGCTCTACATGAAATTCAGAGCAGGTGCTGATGAAGAGAGGAGGAGCAGGTTGGCAGGAAAGAGGAAAATGTTACTGGCAGTGGAAACTACTTTTTCATGGAACATCGATGAGTTTCTAGAACATTTTCCAAACTGAGGGAAGGAGATTGGGACAAAACTTTCCAAATAAACCTTAAAGTGTAAACAACCTGATACGTGGGTGTGTAAAGCCTGCAGAAGTTGTATTTAAGGATACACTCTACTACCCTTGCAGAGTTAGTACTGTAACACTAAGAAATCAGTGGGCAGCTCAGTAGTGTTATACAGTGAGTGAAAGGGTGTGACAATCCACCCTGCATGGAAGGTTCTGCTCAGATGGATTTACACAAGTAATGTATTAAATTAGGCAAGCAGTAATTTTTTAAATGCTGTTTTACAATTCTGCTTGAAGATAGTTGGCTGATTTGCATATAGAGCCAAAATTTGCTTTGAGTTTATTAAATTTTCCCTTTCTGTTAAGCTTCCAAGTTCATTTAGCAATGAGAGTTTGTATAAAAGGAGTAACATCCCTGCACTTTGCGATGCTCATTTCTTGAAACTTTGTGTGCCAGCTCAGGAGCAATAATATCAAGTGACTTCAAAGGACAACTGCTCCCAACAATCCACAGTGGCTTGTATTTCAACTCGTTAACCAGCATAGCTCACCAGACCTGTTATTTTATTTCAAGGCCTCTGCTGCTCTTTTCATGTATTGAGCTACAGTCCCAGTTCAGTGCAAATGAAAGGGGGGGGTGAAAAAAGCAAAGTTATGTAGAATTTGGGAGGGAGATTGATCTCTGCATGTCTCTCCAGACACAGACACACAGACTGCTTTTAAAGTAAACCTGGAACATATGTTTCATGCAAGCAGTCAATAATAAAGCTTGATGACATGTTTTCCTTCTCTCACACCTACTTACTTGCTTCCCTCCTTTGAGTGTATCTTGTCTGAAACTGAGACTGTAAGTTCTCTGGAAAAGGAACTGTCACTGTAAATCAACCAGGCTCTGATTTGGCTGCCTACGTGCTGTTTTAGAATATATGGCAATAATTAATAGCTCGTTCACTTTGCACATCAATGGTGTTCATTACAGCAAATGTATTTGCCTCCCCTCTTCTCTCCCCGTCTAAGGCATCAAATGATCTCCCTACAAAGTGCTTATTCAAACTGGCAGATCTCTTATATGTACTAAGAACTAGAAATATATCAAATTTGACACATAGTTTTCATTCTGATAATATTGCTCGATAGTGGGTTTCTGAAACAGGGTCAAGGCTAAAAGCTAGACTATTTGACTTATTTTGGGTTTAATATAGGTGGGTGTAATTGATGTCATAGAAGTTTCAGCTCCAGCCTTAGTTTTCCTCTCTTCAACCTTCTTTTAGACTGTGAGTGGGGGGATATTTACAGCCTGAATGGAGCATTTGCCAGCATGTAAGTCAGCATAAAACAGTGCCCATTGCTGAAAGAATCAGTTCCACCTTTCCAAAGGCCTTCCATTTCTCATTTTTACCACCATACCTTGCCACTGGCAGAAGCATTTGTGTGACTGGACATTGAGCTGCATCAGAGGCTCACCTAAATTAAAGCTCATCAGTTTTTTTTTCTGACCTGGTTCACTATCTGCTCCCACAAACTCCAGTATAGGCACAGAAGAAAGTGCCATGCAGGGTCAGAAAAAATGTGGCCAAGGGCAGCAGCAGGTAGCACTTGTGTAGTAGTGCTTGGTAATGCTTGTGTAAAGGATGCCTGAAACTAAGGCCTGATGCTACTCTGATTATATCTCCTGGACTAAACCCTTTGATTTCTGTAGGTGTTGTATCTGAGAAAGGCCTGGTGACCTCGACCCTTGATGGTTCTTTTGAGAAGCAGTGAAAGTGTTGAATAAATAGGGCAACCTGGTACTATTTCTACAAATAGTTCATAATGGTGTGAATTTTTATTTAATCCATGGCTGTCTGAATCTGTCTGCTCTGAGAATGAGAGAAAGATTAGACTGGAGTTGACTCTGAAAGATAGAAAATAATGGTAATAAAAGAAACTAAAAAAGAGAGCCTGTGTTTGTTGGTTGGAGCTTTCACCTCTCTCTTGGTGGTGCCGGAAGGTAGACTTCTGTCATGAGGGTTTTTTCTGCTGCTATCTATCTCTACCATTATCTCAGAACTGGAAAGAAGATAAAACCCCTGCCCTTCTACCTCTGATTCTGAATCAGCTTTCCTAACCCTTGGCTACGTGCCCAGCAAAATCCCAGAGCCAAATTCCCTGTCAAAGCCAAGCATCCTGTGGCTTGTCTCTATTATTTAAGTGAGGATATACAAACCCAGAAGAAGGGACGGGAAAAGTACCTGGTCCAATGCAAACAGTGATTTCCTCTTCTATACTAATGTTTTAATAATGGTTTGAGAGCAATAAGGATTTGTGAAGATATTTGAATTCAGTCTTTGAGCCTGTTACAATTGCATTTGTCACTGCTTAAATATCAGATATATTTACCCAATTTCACCTGCACAGTATAGGAACAGAATCAAATATGTGTTCCTAGGAATTGACTGCAGCTCCCACCAAAACCTTGGGACTGCAGTGCCACCTGCAGCGTTCTCACCCTTGTCCTCATGGGACAGGGTCCAACAGCTCAACACAGTCATGATCTACTGCATCTAATTTGGGGTACTGAGAAGCCAAGGACAAGTCTTGCATGGTGCCCTACAAATGTGGCCCTCAGCAAACTAGAGAAAGAGTGGCTTTGTCCTGGTTTTAAGGTTTCTCCTAGCCGGGGATGAGTAGGCAGACTTAGCTTAGCAACTTTGAATTTCCTGGCTTCCTTCACCTCCCTCTTCATGAAATACCTGACGCCTCTATCAGCAGTCTAATGATGTACAGCCTGTTGCAGCTTATTTCTATAATGTACTTACTTTTTATTTGCTTGGTGTGGCTAATGGGAGAGCTTACGTCAAGCAAATCCAGGTTTATTGCTCGCCTCAGTCCCTAGGGAAGCTGTCACCAGGTACTTGCATCACCTGCCCGTTACATCCACACTGGTTAACTTCATGTAGGGCTACACTGTGACTGCTGCACTCCCCAACTTATTCTGCAGCTTTCCTCCCATAAAAATTGGAATTCCTCACTCTGGCCATGTGCCCGTGCTTCTAAATGCCACTATGCTACCTCTGCAGGGACTAGATGTGAGGGCTGTGCACTGCTACTTGTACCTGAGGGAGCCCTTCTTGCCACCAGAAAGTGAAGGGACAATGCTGGCATGAAACAGACTGGAGAGGTCTGACTCGGTGTGTCTTTCTACTTGCTTTGCATGCAAGACAACACAACGAAATCCCAGTCCTGATGGATTTTCTTTTTTTAAATCATACTCAGTTGGAAAAACTTGTTTAGTCTTATTAAGTGTTTTATTAGCTCTAAAAATAGGTTCTTAAATATTTTCCAAGGTTGACTACAATATGAAAAACAATTATATAATCAGTGTTTAAAATAAACCACAGGTTATTATAACTGAGACCCATTCCGTGGAATAACATTTATCAGGAATCATAGAGAATTGTACAGCCTCTGCAAATCTCCAGACAGTATTTCTCCAACTGCTTTCAAATTGAATCATTGATGAGTCTAGTTTTCTGATGGCCACCAGAATCCCTACCAGCAACAACACTGCAGAAGTGGAACACAGTCTTTGGGTGAGAAGGCTGTGAGGTTTCTAATGAAAATAAAGAACTGGTCTATTGGTGTACCCCTTTTTTATACTTTCTTATTGTTAAATGAAAACTTTTATAAATAATCTTGCATAAATAATAACCTCAGAAGTTTTAAAAAGTTCATACCAACAGTCAGACCTGACTCAACATTCTCTGGTCTCTCGCTGCTTAAACTGTTTCTGCAATTACTCTGGAATAGAAGAATCCGTAATATCTCTTATTGTAAGAGCACATCATATATTTTCAGCAAGAGTTATGTTGCAGAGGAAGATTTGGCAGTGAAGTGAAATGCATGTTATAGCTGATACTGCTTTTTTCTTTTTTTTTTTTTTTTAAATTGGAATAACTGAAAAGATTAAGCTGTAGTGCAGGTAGGGCTTGAGTCATGCTTTTATCATTGCATCTCTTGGCCTGATATGAACTATATTATTAAAAATGGTAGCTCAGGCTGATTCTGTACTTTGTTTATCTACAACCAAGCTCAGCCAAAGATCAGCTTGCCTAGTGAGAAAATGTAGTTGAAGGCTGTGTACATACAGGCACTGCTGATTACTTTCAGTGACTGTCAAATGAACATTGATACTAACAGATTTCTTAATATGCCTTTAAACAAAGCACTCTTATCTATGCATAAGAAAAAGCACTCAGAGAGCAGAGTTAATATATGTTAACCTATATTTTGATTTAGATTCTTCTTTTATTTTTAATTTTTAAAAAAAAAAAAAAAAAAGAAAAAGGAAGTGATTTATCACCCCTTTCTGTTGCCAAAAGGAACTGCAGTACCTTCCAAAAGCTTGTGCCCTGGGAGATCCCAGTGTCAGTAGTACTGACACCTCTTCTCCTCCGTAGTGTTAAGTGGTCATCAGCTTTACTCTCAGTGACTTTTTTGCCTGTAAATGAGCCGGCTACATTTGTAAATGACAGCCCGTATAACCCGCTCGGGTAACAGCGATTCCCGCTCCGGAGCTCACGACCTGGCGTTTTGCTCGTGAAGAGCTTACGCGGCGCAGCCTGTACTACAGTGGGGAGACCGTGGGGAGCCCGAGAATTAAAAGGCCCGGCAAGAAAAGCTTCGGAGGGAAGCAAGCGGCAGGATTTAAGGAGTGAGCAATCCCAGACGTGAATGAAACACAAACACACTGTGGGTTCCTCTTCCTCAGATAAAAGTACCGGCGAGTCAGCCTAAACGCTGCCCGCGGACGACTAGTCAGAACAAGTCCAAACTCCAGAGCCCAAATTAAAATGTTTCCTCTGTGCGACTGCCTCCTGCGCCGGGAGGTTCCTCGCCTGCCCCACACCTGCCCGCAGCCCTCCAGCACCCCGTGCCCCGCCGCGCCTGAGCCGCGCCTCCCGGCGGGGGTGGCCGAGCGGGCGCTACACGAGGGACTCGCAGACGGGCACCGAGTCCGAGTCCTGGCTGTGCATGGAGCTCAGCCCCGTGTCCGAATCCTCGTCGTTGTCGGCGCGGTCCTTGCGCAGCGCCCGCGCCTGCTCCACCCAGCCGCCCCCCATCGCCGGCCGCCCCCCACCCGCAGCCCCGCGGGGCTCCGCCGGCGCCTCCGCCACGTCCAGGGTGCCCAGAGTCTCCAGCAGGCGCTGCAGCTCCCGCTCCTTGTCCTCCCACGCCCGCTGCGTGCAGTCCAGGTCGGTCTTGACGGCCTCCAGATCCGTGCTCAGCTTGAGGCCGATGTAGAGGCTGGTGCTCAGCTGGGTCTTGACCCGCTCGTGCTCCAGGTGCAGCTCGCCCTCCCCGCCGCCGCCGCTCAGCTCCGTGGTGTCGCAGTCCGTGTCGGCCAGGCCAGGTCCCGCCGCCAGCTCCAGCTCCTCCCGCCGCCGCTTCATCCAGCGCTCGTTGAGCTCCTCCTGGATCTCGGCGGCCAGGTGCTCCAGCAGCTCCTCCTGCTGCGCCCGCTGCTCCTGCAGCTGCAGCACCTCCTCGCACTTCCTGGCATAGTCCTCCTCGGGGCGGCCGGCGGAGGGCTGGCCCGGCTCCGGCTCCCCGGCGCCCACCAGGTAGGTGTCCTGCACGTAGTTGACGCCGTGCCGCTTCATGCGGTCCAGGTGGATCTTAGCCTCGTACCTGTCGATCTCCCGGTCCAGCTCGCGGAGCCGCTGGATCTGCTGCCGGATGGTGTGGTCCTGCGAGAGCACCAGGTGCACCAGCGTCTCCATCCTCTCCGCCGACGAAGCTTCCCGGGCCAGCGGCTGCTGCCGCTTCTTGTTGATCTTGGCCAGCTTGCGGAAGGCTTTCCGCACCACCCGCCGCTGCCGCTCCTGCGTGAGCGCCAGGCTGGCACGGGCCGCCCCCAGGCCGCGGCCGGGGCGCTCCTTGCTCAGCACCACCCGCGCCTCGGCGCTGCGCGGACCCGCGTTGGGCAGGGAGGCTTCGCTGCGCACCAGCACGAAGCGCACGTTCTCCTGCTCGTCCCCCCACGCCACCCAGAGCCGCAGGATCTTCGTCTTGTTGGGCAGGATCCGCTCGAAGCCGCGCCACTTCTCCACGATGCAGTAGGAGTGCGGCGG
>VXAU01005412.1:0-120487 GCA_013399695.1 Formicarius rufipectus
AACATTGTCAAAGTAAGAAGTCTTTAGCATTTGGAACACTTACACAGATTTCAGTAATCCAAGAGTGTTTTATAGCATGAACACAGTGCCTGGACAAGGAGCTGAGCACTGCAAACCAACACAATACAATGTACAGCCCTTTGGACGTGTATGGACTACACAAGAAAGACACTGATACAGTAAAATTTCATCACTGCTCTATCAACCTTCATCTGACTTTACTGAAGTAAAAACACCCCATCCTTGTCTCCAAAATCCACACAGCCCAAATACAAAGAGTAAGCACAAGACTGTTAGGAAAGAGAAGGGCTCGAGCTGAGACAGATTCAAGCTGTAAGGTGTTATTTGAAAAGTGAAAGTGTGCAAAGGAGACAATGCAAAAATCAAATTATGCATATGGACATAATGCAAAACCAAAAAAACCCCACATAGACAGTAAATTTGTTCGGGTTTTTCTCTTTTTTTTTTTTTTTACTAGGGCAGTAGAAATACCTTTAGCTGATGGAGCTTCTGGTTTAGGAACAGGAATAGGCTTTCTTTCTTCTGGAACATGCCTCTTTGGTACCTCAGGCACTTAAAAAAGATAAGTGGTGATCATTTAGAAGGCTTAAAAACTTGCTAAATCGTGGTAGCTGCTTTTAACAAGGTGTGTAAGCAAACACTATATATATAAAACCCTGCTATTTTATCAAACAGATACAATATGTATATCTCAAAAAAGCTATTCAAAGAGTTATTTAAAGTAGTGATGAAGAATAATAAGATTCAAAAATGCACTAGTGCTTGAACCTTTGAGAGTGCAGCCATAGAGAAATGGTCTTCAGGTTTTTTATGTTAGTCTTTGATAAACAGTGTTACAGACAGATAATGAGAAAGTTCAGAAAAATGGGGTGTGTGATGATGCAAATACTTCATTCACCTTCAACATGAGGGATCTCCAGTTCTGTAGAAAAAATGTCTTCCTCCTCTTCGGCTTCCCTTTGTGCTACAGTAGGAATTTTAAAGATATTAGACTTTGACATAGGAAATATCAAAGTTCGTAGTAAATTTGGAAAAGTTTAAGAAGATATTATGTGTGTCCAGTACACAACGATCACTGAAACACTTATGTTAATACATAAAATAATTTAATCCAGAAAACCAACAACACAAACCAGCATAAATCTCACAATGAATTTTGATTCAAATTAAAACAAACAAACAAACAAATATTGATTAGCCTCTCATCCTTAATCAATCTACCTTCAATTGGGTAAACAGCTTCATAGAATCTTTCTTCAACTGTTTTCTCATGCTCTGTTGGCTCTTCAAAGAAAAGTATTTAAACAATATTAAGATAAAATAGTTGAAATATTGTCATCTATTAAGCTAAAGAAAACTAAGGTTATATCACACAGTGAACAAAAAGAAGCAAGGCATACTGAAAGACAAATATAAGATGTGTCTAAATATGTAATTTGCCATACATAAAAATGGATCTAAAGAAAGCCTACAAGAATTGAGAGATTGTTTTGGTTTGGTTGCACAGATTTTTGGTTTTGTACATACCTGTAACATATGAATATTCTTCTTCTTTGTGGACAGAAACTGACATCTTTTCTTCTGAAACAGTCCATGTTTCTACTGTAGGTACTTCAAAGATAGGATTTGGCTTTAGTATTTTATATTCTAGATCCAGATTAGTGGTAGTCAGCATGTGAGTTTTTATCAAATATTTATTTGTATTGCACACTAAAGTACTAGACATATTTAGACAGTCAGTATTCATATTCTAAAATACTGAACACAAAACAAGCATGAAAGTATAATATTTAGTATTTGTTAAAGACTAGACACACAAACACCTTTAACTCAAACATTTGCAACAAATGCATGCACAGGCTTTTGGAAATAGTACATCAGAAGAATTCTGAAGGCAGTTCTTTGAAGGTATTTTGGGGTACTGGGACATAAATATGCTTCTTACTTAAGGATAAGCCAGCTGACAGAATAGATGGGGAAAAGGCTAAATCACACTGCAATATTCTGTAGGCTGTTTAAATACGAAGCAAAAGGCCGGTCACAAACATGTTAAAACCAGACTTCATGAAAGACTAAAGCATGATACAGTCAAACACTGACAGTAGTCACAGCATGACTAGTACAATAGATCCACATACATATATACAGGCCCATGTATTTATAAGACGCACAGAAATGCACAGGGTGCTGGAGAAAGTGTAAAATGTAATGGAAAGATGCTGATCTGTACCTTCCTTTTTCATAACTTTTTCTTCAACGACCATTGGTGTAGGTTTTGGTGGTGCAACTTTCTTGGTAACTGTTGGCATTAGAATTTTGTTATTCAGTCAGATGTTTTGCAAAGAGTTCAAAATAAGTCTACTGCTATCTAGCAGTGATGTTGAAAATACAATGAACGAGACAAACATAAGCTAATTCAGTAGCTAAGTCAGGTATCTTGGAATCATGCAAAGCAGAATAAGGAATATGTTTTTTTATTGTTACCTTCCAATGGTGCTGGGTTACTCATGCAATTTAGTGCACAAGTAATTTCCTGACATATATTGAATTGCAGCTGACAGAATCCTGCTGCAGAATGGGAAATGCTATATAGCAGGAAGTAGTTGCCAAGAGAACAAGGGTTCACCTTTATTTCATGACCAAACAATTAACCAAAATATCCTGATAGATGGTCAAGATGGACATCTGAGAAAGATGGGAATTTCCCACCTTCATCTTAGAGTGACCACCCTGGTTCACCCAGTGCAATTTTATACTCACTTCCTTTCCTAAAGCATTGGTAGCTAGCATCTGTGTTTAGTATTTTCCCCTAAAAAGTTTTAATCTTATTTTAGAAGAATTCAGCAGAAGCTTTTATTAGAGGTTTCAAAGACTGAAAAATTGCTCAGACCTTTGTTAAGCAAAGATAAAGCATATGCAGATCAGCTAAGTAACATTAGTCACTACTTTCACATAAAGATGACATTAATGATGTAGTTACCCTCAGCTCGTTTGACTTTTTCTTCTGCAACCCTCTGAGTGGTTACCTCCACTTTTTCATCAACGGGTTTCTTGACAACTGCAAGTAATTCAGATAGATTTATTGTAAAAATAATCTTGAAAATTATTTTCCTGACTCAAACCAGGTAGAACTGGCTCTTTGCACGTTTAGGATGTTCCAACCTTTGTGCATCCTGTGCACTGTACAATGCCCACCCTCCTGAGAGATATGCAGTGATCTAAATTGAGGAAATTCTAAGAAGTGCAGCATTTATGGGCTCGATAGTTACACCCATACCCAAGGCTAATATACACTGAGAAGGAAGGATAACTGAAGCTCAGTTTGATTTTGCCATCAATTCTTAGTGTGCTTCTATCACGATCAAATAGGGAGCTTAGCAATATAAACTGGGAGAAGAAGAAGGATTGCCATGACCCTTGGTCATGTTACTGTCCAACCTTAAGAGGATTTTCTCTTTTCCAAGGAATTGTGAATAACCAGCACGGTTCAGCTTGAAGGAGGTCTATGAGATATGTTGATCTGCATGTTCTTGTTATTTTTGTAGGAAAGTCATACCTTTTTGAACTGTTACTTCCTTCTTTTCCTTCTTTTCTGCTATAATTGCTGGTGGTTTTCGCTCAGGCACAGGTTTCTTAGGAACTTCAACCACTTAAAAAAAAGCAATAACATCACTTAATGATAAAAACCATGTTGTCTGAATGGTTTATAGACAGGAAGGTATTTGTTATGCCATTATAATTTTATGAGTTTGAAAAACACACAGAACTCTAGAGATCCAACTGTTGCTCTAAAATGCTTTGCTTATTTCCAAGTTTGATGGTTTCTCATCAGAGCTAAATTCTGTTCGTAGAGGCATACATGGTACTGATACCCAAGACAGACACAGCATGCAAGAAATTTGAAAATGTAGCCACTAACATCAAGCATTGTGTGAAACTTTTAACATAAATCACATTTGTCTAGAACATATGAAAATGATAGAAGAAATAGCTAAACAACTAAAAATGACACACATCATTATAAACTACGATCTCATATTAGGTTTTAAAGACCTGCAAAGTCCATTTGTAATCAAATTGTAATGTATTATAATGCATTCATTCCTATCTGCATCTATTCCTCGCCTTACCAGTCCTTGGCTTATCATCAAGTGTCAGTTAAATTTTGTCAGCATATTATGGTTCCAGTTATTGTAACAAAAACCCACAAAAACAAACAAACAAACAAGTTGCTTCATTCAAGATATTGATGCCTTAAGAATGGATATGAGAAAAGAGAAAAAATAAAATGGTATGATAATCACAATACCTTCTTCATGAATGACTCTTTTTTCTTCATAAGTCACTTCTCTTTTCTCATAAGTTTCTTCCCATTCCTCTTCCCCTTCATCATAGCCTTCTTCCTTGACATAATAATCATGGTCTTCACCATAATCTTCTTCCCATTCTTCATAAGTTTCTTTGGGCATTTCATATATTTCCTTCTTTTCTTCATGGATCTCTTCTCTCCTTGCCATAGATGTTACTTTTATCTCTTTGGGCTTCTCTGGCAGCACTTCGGGTACTTAAAAAAAAATAAATTGATTATTCATATCATAGCCTGGAATTTGCAAGGCATGAATGTTCACACTTAATGAAGTTACTTCACCCTCACAGACAGTTCAAAGAAGTGACTATTTTTCAAGCAGTCCTAATCAGCTTGGATTTTAAATATTTGTTTTTAACAGAAAGACAAAAATCAAACAATTCTGGTTGATTTTAGGTACTTCAAAACAAAACACCTTGTTTCCCCAAGGTAATTTTACTATTTTTAAAGAAATTTTTCTAAAAAAGGAAAAAGTTACCTTTAGGTGGTGGTACTTCTTCAGGACCTTTTTTAACCACCTTTTGGGGGACTTTCTTTAGTGGAACCTTTCTTTCTGCTCAAGAATAAAATATTTAAAATTTGAATTAAAAAATTCAACAAATCCCCTAAACAAACAAACAAAAAACCAAAACCCAACAGCTATGAAACATGTACACACTGTTCAAATACTGTAAGCATTCTTACCCGGCTTTTTCTCTTCTGGAGGTGTAACAAGAGGTAGAAGAATAGGAATAGGGGCAGCTTGTAGGAAAAATGAAATATTTAGAACATAATTTGAGTATGATATGAAAAAGGTTGAGTATGAAGAAAAATCCTGGCTTGAAAAAATAGATTATATGATCTTATTGCAGCTATAGAGCAAGAGCAAACATGTCAGAATGGTGCTCATTCTGACAGTTTACAGCAGCTGAAGAAACATATTTTGAGAGGGGAACCCCCATTCTACTCTTGTTTGAACCCTAAACCTTCTCAGCTTTACTTTTCTTGCTGCCATCACTCTCCTAACTTTGCTGATAGCATTTAATCTAAATATCAAATCTTTCCCTGCCTGCTGTCACTTCAAACATTTACCAAAATATCCTGAAAATAAACCCAAGAAGACTGAGCTTCTAAGGTTCATGGTAAGCTAGTAATGTAGAAGAAGTATAAATAATGTTTGTAGTCTCTAGTCTAATACAGGAGCCTGGGGAGAGACCATTTGCAATAAATATGCAATCCAATGTAGAACTTTAAAAGATTTTTTTTTTTTTTTAAAGAGCAGCAATTTAGACAGCTTGTTTAAAATATACTTCTGTGGTAAAAAGAAGAAGAGATGAAAATCAAAAATTATCAGAAAGGAAGAGAGAAAGAAAAGGAAGATCAAATGAACAACAGACTGATAAGAAAAAAATATTGGAAGAACTAACTCTCTTTAAGAGAAAAAGGCTTCATTCCTACCGCTACCTGTGTGGAGTTTTCACCTTCCACACAGCAAAGAAGCCTATCCAAGCCAAGTTTTGCCCATATTCTATTTCCATTTCTACAATTAACTAAGATTTTTCTCTGAGGTTCCCACTGGCATTCTGCTTCAGAGAAAATAAGGAATAAGTACAGTTTATTGCCCTACCTTCAGCTGGTTTTTGAGGTGGAACTGCAACCTTAGCATCAGGAACATCTAGAAAATCAAAATGTTAAATTGACTTAATAAATACTACTAATAAAATAATTCAGTATGCTCTCCCCAAGAATAGTAGTTTACAGTACTTCGATTTTTTTGTAACATACAAGGATTGTAGCTCCATCCTCAAGAATAAGAGTCAACTAATAGACAACTAGTTGGATTAACCTTTCTCTGGCCAGACAGTAAAATGTTCCATTTTATTTCTAAATAATCCTTGCAACATTTGGAGTAGGTTCTTAAGAACATTCAGAAAAGAAGATCATTACATATCATAAGATGACTGCTACTCATTTTGCCTACTTGGTTATTTTTTGTCAGTTGTGCAGAGGAAATAATATCTATTAATTAGTACCTCTTCATTGTTCTATTCATTAGTAATTCAAACAAAAATAAACTTTTGTGTTTTAGAGAATGTAGCATTCTATATTGTACAAAATAGAGTCCATATTAATGCCACTGATGATGGAGTTATTGCAGTATTCACTGCCACTATTCATGACAATAAATAGTTCCACATTTCTATGAATGAGGAATATTTTTTTAGGTGATAGGTTTTACTTACTATAACCAGGGTAAAAAAAGATTTGAAAAGAAAAAATAAAGCACTAAATCTATGACAGAGGATAAACATGACCTTGTGCCAGTCTTGCTCATGAACTTTACCTGGTGGCTTCAACTCCAGTTTGATTTCTGCAAAAGAGTATTAGATTTCTTTTAGGATTATTGATTTTTCCAGAATTGTGTTTCAAACAAACAAATTTGCACATGGCTAGAATCACAAATCTGTTTAGAACAGTTGCTAACCTTTGGTTACCAGATAGAGCTCTGCAGTGCTTCTTGCTTCTCCTCTTGGTTCAAGACGAGCAATTACAGAATATACACCTGCAGCAGCCAAAAATGTTGGTATTTATATGCTTTATCATTCAAAACCAGTCAACAAAAGTAGATAAAACAATGGCACTAGCACAAATGTTCCATGCATTTTTACCTTCATCTTCTGCATTAACATTGTGGATAGTCATGTAATGACAACGACCTTCACTTCTGAAGCTGTACTTGGGACTCTCTCTCAGCTCAGTGGGGCCTTTATACCATGTCACAACTGCATCATCAAAGGACACCTCACACTCAAAGGTTGCAGATTGGTGTTCACTCACAACAATGTTCTGTATGCTCTTCGTGAACTGAATTGGTTCTGCTGTTTTCAGAAAAAAAAAAATCAATTGTTATTCCTCACCACACCATTAACCTTTGCTAATTACTTCTCATTATTTTTATCACAATAGTTACATTATAATGAGAAAATAACAATAGGTCTTGAACAAGTACGGTAAGAAAAAGAGATTCCATCTTCTATGAAGTTTTATATAAAAGAATGAAGATTAGAACACAGAAGAATACAAATATAATAAGATTGCTGTGCAGGTACATTATATAAGAGTAGCCATAAAGGAAAATAAAGAATACTTAAGAAAGAGAGAAAGTTGAAGGAAAATATAAGAGTATGAAAGAAAATAGAAGTAGTATGACTCAGACTGTTTGAGGGCAAGGAGACATTATTAATGATGATTTAGTCAAAAATACTAATCCAAGTATACAACACATTGTTCAAAGAGAAAGGACAGTAAAATTTCTTATTTAGTCCATTTCCAAGTTTGGGAATAGGTCTTTCAGAAATTCTTTTATTTTCATTTGTTCTGCTAATGGAACCTCCGGAAACTATCTGTCACTACTGTAATAAAGAGTTTCTATATATTTACAAACCTTCAATGGCCAGATCTGCTGTTGTTTCTAGACTGTCAAGCTTGCAGGTATACTGTCCCTCGTCTTCAGTTCTAACATCCTTGATGATGAGTTTGTGTACTTTGTCAGAGACTTGTGTTGAATATCTCCCTCCTATTTTAATGGGTCTCCCATTTCTATACCACTGAGACTTGGCATTCGGGATAGAGAACTGACAAGTCAGTGTGCATGTTTTTCCTTCCTTGAAAGTAGTGTCATGAAGATGCCGTTCAACTGCAGGTTCTATTAGCATGTTAAAACATACAGTTTAAGTAGAGATCAGAGAGTGGAATAGATAAAGTGTAAATTAATTCAAATACAGACTTCAAAAGTACACTTACCAATCACAGTTAGCCTGGCACTGGCAATATGTGGTCCACACACTATTCTGAAACTTCCCTGATCCTCAGGCTGGCAGTTCCTAATTCTCAGTATGTGGTGATCGCCTTCAATTCTAATTTCATATTTGTCACTGGAGTCCAGTTTCTGGGTTCCCTTGTACCATGAAAGTTTAATTTCTGGATAGTTAATTTTAATCTCACATTCAAAGATAGCATCCTCATCTGCTAAAACCGTCTGATTTTCAATGTCTCTGATCAGAGTAATAGGCTGAAAAATATTAGTTTAAATTAGTTTCAAGTTCCCTGCTATGGGTTTGACTATTTCACAAATTAGTCCAAAAACATATTACCTCAGTTTGTGAGAGTCGTTGCTGAATAAAAGCTACAAGTTCATCAAACTCCTGATCTTCCCTTTGAGCTTTTTCTGTGAGCTCAATTTCCTATAAAAATGCAGAATATACTCAAAGATTAAAGGATACTAAATGTCAAGCTGTCATGTTTATCCAACATAGAATTAATTCCTACATCACATTTTCTGTAGCTGAACTGTAACTAGTATAACTTCCCATCTTAACAGTTGCAGCCAAGTTGTGAAGACAGAACACACTTAGCCAGAAGGTCCATTTATTCTTTTTAAATTGGAACATGCAAGAAATTGAGAACTGTCTGTAAAAGGTCTAAAGAGGAACCAGAAATTCCTGCACACATCGTTACTTCAGAGTGTGGACATCAAGTCTGTTCAAAGGAACTACGTTACTCCTAAGAAAGCCAATGCTGCAGTCACACTGGGTCTTACCAATCTGTGGCTTTCTTCTGCTTGGGTTTGCTTTAGTAACTCAAAGGCTTGCAGGAGGCCACGGAAATCTGTAATTCCATACATGCGAGCATATTTTTCATATTCTTTGGGATCTACATTTTTGAGAAGTTCCAAGATATCAATAGGTTGTTCTTCCTCTTCTTTCTTTTTTGTTGGAGTGCTATTCAAATCAATAACATAAGTTAAATACACAGCATTTCATTCCTAGAAGGCTGTTTGATAAAAAAATCAGCTTAGAGCTGTCCTGTGCTGTGGAATTCTTCAGTCTAGTCTAGTCAGGTGCTTCTGTTTTCAGTATAGTTACTCATAGTTAATGAATATTTTAAAATTATATCTTGTTCTGAGATGTATAATGAAAAAAGTTTGTGTTGATAGCAAATTAATCTACAAAAACTTTCCATATACCTTTTTAGTTTTGCCCTGAGATCCCCTTCAACAACAACTTCTTTCTTTCTTTCTTCAACTTGTAGGTTTACACTCCTCTCAATTTCACCATGTTGGTTAAAAGCTACACATTTGTACATGCCAGAATCAGTTTTTATTGTGTCCTTTATTTCTAGTTTGGCTTCATCTCCTCTCTGCTGGATTATAATGCGACCTCCCTGGTTGAGTTGCCTCCATTTTCCCTTCATCCATTTAACATTTGGAATTGGATCTCCTCCAACTTTTGCAATAAATATTGCAACAGTCTCTGTAGAAAGATGCAAATGAGAAAGCTAAGTCTTTCCACCTCTTTATGACAGTGGGACATAATCTCTGACAAAAGGTGTGGGCAAATAGAAGACAATGTACTGTTTTGAAACGAGTTCTTACTTTCCATGACTTTGATACTCTGAGGCTCTGACACGAAATACAGTTTGCCTTCCACTTCTGCTTTCTTAGCTGTTGGTGCAGCTGCAGGTTTTTCTACAAAAACAGAGTCAAATAGTTATAACAGATGGTTTCATGTAATAGTTTATGTTCATGTGTGATGATGCTTCTAAAGCAATCATAAAAAAAAAAGAATCATTTCCTGAGATGGAGAAAAGTACTATGCAAGTGACAAAAATGTAAAATACTTTATTTTAATCAATTTGTATTTTCTTTTCCATATGAAACTGAACACTGTGGATTATGTTGTGCTGTTCATTAACTTCAGTCAGGTAATTTATACTCTACATGGATGCAAATTCATAGATGGATATGCAAACAGACCTCATTTTCTAAAATAGATTAGTTTTCAGTGAGAGAGTCTTTTTTCAGTCTATTTCTGGATATTATACCATAAGTGTTACTTGCATAGTTTTATCAGTGATCTGTTGGTTTGGTTTTTTTTTTAAATTTATGTATTTCCCAGCCTTGTGACTACTCATGTAATGAAAAATACTGTTTGTACATACTACTGAACTCCTGTGTCTTTTATGCAACAGTAAGGCAAGATCTACAAGGAAGGACAGTATTTTCTTTCAGCTAAATGATTAAAATGCCTTAGAGCTGTAACAGTCTTGAAACAACTATCTTCTAAGGCCATAAGCTCAATCAAGTTCCTTCTTTACCTGCCTTTAATAAACACTATTGTTCACATGATTTCCATAACTATGCATGTCCAAATAATTTCACTCATTTAGCTTTAATTTTTCTTAAATTTGGTGTTTCAATTTAGAAACTACATTCTTAATTGTTTTGGTAAGAATATACTATTGATTTGACCCTGAACTCCCACTGTTTATGTCACTATTCATACAGAAACTATTGCCAAATACACTATTTTATCAGATCATACAGTTTTGCAAAGAATTAAATAATAATAATGTTTTGTTATGAGATTGTTGAGATTATAAACGTTTCTCTTCCACAGTAAACAAAGTGGGATAGGATTTTTTTGACATTTCCATCGTATGCCTTGATTTTCTCCATGTTACTGTACCTTTAACTGTCACTTTAGCTTTGCAAGTATCAGTGCCAGCTGCATTCGAAGCTTTGCATACATATTCTCCTGAATCAGATTTGGTAACTGCAGCAAGTTCTAGAAGAGCTACTCCATTAACAAAGCTGAAGTTGCATCTGTCTGAAGCTCTTATTTCTCTCCCTGCCTTTAGCCACTGAATCCGGATTGGCTGTGATCCTTGGACATGACAGCTAAGCTGCAGTGTATCACCTTCCTCTGCTGCTGCTGACTGAAGAGGCTGGTCAAAAACTGGAGGCTTTTTAGGTTCTGGAATATGAAAACACTTGAGTGAATACTTGGGAAAGTATTATCCAGAATACAGGATAAATACTTGTGATTCTTAAGAATGCAATGGCAAGGAGTGGAGGAGGATAAATAGAAGTCTGAGAATGTCAATTGTAATGTTATAAAAATGGAATAAGTATCAAGAGAGCATGAGTGCATGTTTCCTATACAAACAAACAAGAAATATCTTTATCCACTCAGCAAGAATCTTTACATGCTAAAAATTAGTATAAGAACTAAAGCACTATTAGGCTGCAAACTATAGACAAATCTTTAAGGAAAAAAAACATACAATCTCCTGCACAACTATTATGATGAAGTGTCATGCTGCCACAACACACTGGCAAACACTGCCTAAGCTTTGATGCAATTGCACTAACCCCCTGTAATTCCATGGAAAGAGAATGAATAAAATTTCAACAGAAATGTCACAAAGATTTCAATATTCACACTAAATCAGCAATAGCAAATAGTGGAAAAGAAGCTTCCCCCTGAAAAACCATGTTTTTTTTAATCACAAAACTAAAATATTTTGTGTTTTAACTAAGTTTTATCATGTCTGTCTCAGGACAAATTACTGCTGCTAAGGTGAGTATAATCAGCTCATAAGAGAGAAGCTAGGTATTTGCAGCTATTTAAAGTAAAGAAAAGCAAGAAGCAAAGAAAAATAAGACTTCAACCAACCTCTGATAACTACAGAAGATGTACTTAGCACACTGCCTGCTTCATTGGACACTTTACAGGTATATAAACCAGCATCTGATTGCTCTACAACCTTTATATGCAAAAGCAATATATTGTTTTTGAAAGATATTTCACAGTGAGCACTTGAATGGACTTCCTGGTTGTTTTTATACCAAGCAACAGTCAAAGGCTGAGAGCCAGAAACACGACCCTCAAGTTTAAGTTCATTCCCTTCTGTTTCTTCTACTGCTTCAGAGAGTCTCTTAGTAAAAGTAGGTGGAGTTTTTCGTTCTGGAAAAAAAAGAACGTAAATTCCATGAATCTAACTTGAGATGAGAAGTTCTAAAGAAAATGTTTCAAGAAAGAATTAAACATTGGGGAAATTTTTGCTCTCATTTAAACAAGATAAATTTTTAAAGTGAAATTATGCTAAAATAAACAGCGTCTTGCTCTTACAGTCACTGTCACAGTTAATTTTTGTATTTGAAAAAAAAAACTCTTACACTGATTTAAGCCAAGCACCATTTAAAAAAAACCCAAGAGTTTTGTCAAGTTCTTAAGAAATAGGCTAAAGTCTGTAAAAAGAAATAGGCCAGAGCCAATAAAGAAGGTAGGCCAAAGAAAATATTTAATTTTTTTTCCCACTATTGTTAGTTACCCTTCCTAATTCCCTTAAAAGACATGCAAGTATCTCCATATAGGTATTTCAGGCTACATCTCGAAAGTTTTCTCAAAGTTATTGTGCAGTAATAAGGCTAATTTCCTTTATAATTGAAGAAAGAAAAATGTATACACAATCTGTTATCTATTCAGTACCTTTAACAGTCAGTTGAGCTGTGCAAGAGTCCTTTCCAACTTCATTGCTAGCATAGCATGTGTATACTCCAGAATCTCCCCTGTCAACTTTCAAGATGGTCAAATGGGCTGTGTTGTCTACATAACTGATCTGATAGTTTCTTCCTGTTCTAATCTCTTGGTTATCTTTTGCCCAAGTGACTCTTATAGGCTGTGTTCCAGAAACATGACACTCAAAGTCAGCACTTTCTCCAATAATACCATCCACAGGTGTAACTGGGATGTCAAAGAATGGAGGAGTCTTCCCTTCTGAAGAGTGAAAGAAATAAAAAAGCATCACTTTAAAATCTTGATTTACTTTAAAACTCTGTGAAATAAGCATTTTTTATACAACACTAAAATCATATATAAAGCAAAACTTATTTTTAAGATACTTCCATTAAATATTTCACAGCCCACACACCTGTAAGGACAAGCCTGCCACTAGAAGAAGCAGTTCCAATAGCATTGGTGGCTGTGCAGGTATATTGCCCAATAAGGCTCCTATCTGTCTTCAAAATCTGGAGAGTTGCTACATTATCTATGAAGGATGTGTGCACATTGTAGTCCTCTTTTACATGTACACCGTCTTTAAACCAAGATACTTCAATGGGTTCTGAACCAGCAATGCCGCAATCAAAGGTAACTGGTAAGCCAACAGTTTCATGAACATCCCTTAGTTTTCGTGTAAAAGAAGGAGGAAGTTTACGCTCTGTAAGAAAACAGGTATTGTACAGTGAGGTCTTCCAGAAGATACGCAACTACTATTATTTAGAATGGGATGTGAAAAGAGTCCTGTGCATATGGTTGCAGGAAACACACAATCTTTCTGCCCTCAGTTACACTCAGTGAGCCTCTTTAACCCTCAGGATTGCTAAAGGTGGAAACCACCAAAGAAATATCCTCAGTAGGGAAAGAAGAAGCAGAAGCTTGTAACACTGCAGAACTGTGGTGACATTTCTATTAGCTTTACTGGGAGGCCTTTGTTAGTAGAAGACAGTGCCACATGGTTATCTTACACACCAAGAAACAGTCAAGTGTTTTACAAGGAAGAGGTAATCTTTGTTTTTCAAAACAGCAAAGCATACATAAGAAAAATAGGACATATTCCTATTTTTAAAATTGAAGTATTCACCTTGAACTGTAAGCAAAGATGATGAAGCAGCTTCCCCAACAGTGTTTTCTACTTTGCAGATGTACTCCCCACTGTCACTACTGTCTACCTGGCTGAAAACCAGAGTAGCAATTTGGTTCTTAAAGTGCATTTTCATGGTAGCAGTTCCTCTCAGCTTTGTATCGCCCTTGTACCATGATACAATCATTTCTGGTGTTCCAGCAACCTGGCACTGTAAGGATGCAGAATCCCCAACAGTCACCTGCACCGGCTCCAAGGGTGTAATGAAGTAAGGTGGCTCTGAAGGACAAAGAAACATCATTAGCATAAAAAGATCTTGCATGAAGAGCATTAGGGGTTCAAATAACCCTTGATGGAGTGACGGTGTCTTGACGCACCTAGTATTGTGATTGCACCATGACAATTATCTTTCCCAGAATCATTTTCAATATGACAAGAATATTGCCCCTGGTCTTCTAGTTTGCTGCTAGGGATTTCCAGTATGGCAGATGTTTCTGTAGTGGTGATGCTACACTTTTCAGAGTGTGTTATTTTTACTCCATTTTTCTTCCATGTCACCGAAATCGGAGGAGTACCCGTATATGTGCATTCCAAGATTAAATTTTTCCCTTTCTCTATACTTAAATCATTCACCTTCTTCACAAATTTAGCTGGTTCTATAATGAACAGTGAGAAGAAAACAAATTAAATAAAGCCAGAAGATCATATTTAGAAGCGTAAGAAGCAGTAGTCTGGACAAACCTTTGACAAAGAGATGTGTAGTGCAAGAAATTTTCCCTGCCTCATTAGAGACCTGGCAGGTGTAATCTCCACTCTCATGTGGATGTACTTCAAAGAGCTCCAGTTCTGCAACTGAATCTTGCAAGGTGATATTGCATCTGTGTCCTGGTACTAGCTCAACACTGCCTCTGAACCATTTAACTTCCAGTGGAGAGGAACCTTTTATGATACTAGTAAAGGTTACGTTTGCCCCAGATAAAACATCCAGTGGTTCAGGTTTCTTCACAAAAGATGGTGGTTCTAAGCATACAGATAAAACAGACAGAGAAGTACATTTGAACTTCTTTTGAAGAGCACAGTAATTACAAATATGTCACAAAGCAAAAAATGAAGTCTTTCTGAAAATAAATTTGTGCCCTCTGACTCTGGTTTCTTACTGATACTGACCTCTAACACTCAAAAATGCGCTGCATTCATCAGACCCAGCTACATTAGTAGCTGTGCACAAATAAGTTCCCATATCAGACTCCTGAAGTCCATTCACTTTTAGAGAACAGGTATTGTCTGTAAGGGTAGCCTGATACTTGTCTCCACTGGCAATCTCTTGTCCATTATGAAACCAGGAAACCAGAATAGGTGGTGACCCATAAACTTTGCACTCCAGTACAGCAGAAGAGCCCAGCTGACCATATGTTTCTTTCAGTTTTCTTGTGAAAGAAGGGGGTATAATACGATCTACATTTGTTTAAAAAAAGAGAAAAAATTACCATACAGAGTCTTAAAATGCAGAAAGTTCTCCATGCATAATAAAATGAGCAACCTTTCTTTTGCCGTATCTGCTTTAGCAGCATGCTCCTACACACCCAAGTATTTGAAATACAGATAGTTGAACGTTAAGGATATGCTGGATCTTTCATTCACAATTTTTTGAGGGACACCTTTTACTTCTGCTGTTCTTTTTCATAAGCAACAATAATGTACTAGCTGTCCAAGAAGACATGTAGATTACAGCTAAAGAAATCAAGTCCTTTCAATAATTAAAAATTTAGGTAGGCATCTATTATTGATGCCTGACAAAGTAGCATGCCAAGTACTCCTAAGATTATACAAGCAGTAAGTCTCTTAGGCTCCAAATCACAATAATCACTTCACTATCTGAAGGCTTTTTAAAGGAACTAAAGGATCAGATGTGACTCAAAAAGTATAGTCAACTAACCTGAAACATGCACTGAAGCTGTGCAGCTGCTTTTACCA
Organism: Formicarius rufipectus; assembly: GCA_013399695.1. Lineage (NCBI taxonomy): Eukaryota > Metazoa > Chordata > Aves > Passeriformes > Formicariidae > Formicarius > Formicarius rufipectus. Next base: position 15,827 of record VXAU01005412.1, read on the forward strand.
ACATTGTTTTTCACCTCAAAAGTATATTCTCCACTGTCTTCTAGTGTTGCATTGAGGATCTTAAGCCCAGATACTTTGTTGAAGAAACTGATTTTATATTTATGGTCAGTGGACAGCTCATTACCGTCCTTAAACCACCTAGCAGTAAGTTCTGGTGTGCCATCTACTGTGCATTCCAGAGTACAAGAGTCTCCAGCTGTAACTTTGACTGGGCCTGGCTTCTCTACAATGACTGCAGGTTCTGCAATAAAATGCAAGTCAGAAATTTTTTTTAATCAACAATTCAATAGTTATCATTATAATTAAATTTTAAAGCACATTGTGATTTTTATCTCATGCTACCAACCTAGCACTTTCACTGTGGCAAAGCATTCCTGAACTCCAGCGTCATTTTTTATCTGACAAACATATTTCCCAGCATTGGTGGGTTCTGCATTTCCAATCCGCATAGTTGCAATGTTTTCAGAATAGGAGATCCAAAGATTATCACTTTGTCTAATGATTTCCCCTTTGTCTTTTAGCCACAGAACAGAAATGGGCTGTGATCCTTTTACTTCAGCCTTCAGTTCAATTGACTCCCCAACAACTACAGTGAGATCACTCAGCTTCTTCTCAAAGGTTGGTGGTGCTATTTAAGAGAAGATATTTAGCAGTAAAAAAACATGCCAGGAGCGGAAAAGTAGGAGGAGAATGACAGGAACAAAGAAATGCCAAGAAGGTGTCAATCTTTGTACAAACCTCTTAGTGTTACAGAGCCAATACAGGAGTCACTGCCCACATCATTTACAGCTTTACAGTGATATTCACCCACATCTGCAGCATCCACACTAAGAATGTGAATACTAGCTGTGTAGTTCTCAGCCATGACCTTATACTTCTTGCTGCTCCGAATTTCTCGTTTGTCTTTATACCATGAAATCTGGAAGGGAGGAGTGCCCTGAAGCTCACATTCCAGATGAATATCAGACCCTTTCAAGGTCTGGACTGGATGAGGTTTCTTGGTAAAAATGGGGGGTGCTGGAAAAAAAAGAGTTACAGTATGTGTTATGTGAGCAAAGTAGATTAAAGAGGACAGACAATTCAAGTAGCCCTTTTGACGCTGAGTAGCAAAGATAAACAACAGATAAGAAAGATTGGCCACAGAGATCAAAAACAGGCAAGAGACTGGCCATCTAGTCAGACAGGTTTCTGCCTCTGACTAAAGAAAGTGGGATTTAAGAGCTTTTCCACAAAGGAGTCTTAGGGAAGGAAAGAACTGAGATTCTGACCTTTTACTCTCAGCGAAGTACTTGTGCTTGCACTACCCGCTGGATTCTGAGCTTCACAAGTGTAGTCACCGCTGTCTTCAACACTGAGGTTGTGCATTTCAATGACTGCCACTGAATCCACAAAGGACATGCTGTATTTTTCACTAGGATGGATCTTGGTTTCACCTTTGTACCAGGTGACATTGATTTCTGGAGATCCACCTACTTTGCATTCATACTTAACAGAATCGTGTTGTTTCGCAAGTTTTGAAGAGTCTAGTTTTTTAATAAACCTTGGTGGTTCTGGAAAGTCAAAAAGGGGAGATGATGCTTTAAACTGCACTGACTCTTTGAATAAGGAAAGAGGTAAGTAATAGAAACTGTAAACTTTGAGGACTACAAAAATTCTGATTTTGCAAATGCTATGAAATTTTTTATATGATTTTAAGTTAGTTCAAAATCTAGATTAAGAAGCAAACAAGTTCTCTTTATGCATTTCAGTTAGTTTCTCCTTACTCCACTGACCCACTGTGCCTCTCCTTGTATTTATTCACTATTTATTCTTTAAGAATTATCCTCTTGTAATACATGAGTAATCAAAATGCCTGATGGAAATGCAAGAATCCAACTGTTCAGCCAAGAAACATTATTAAAAGCATTTATCTTGGGCATTAGAGCAACTGCTTTATATCTTAATATGTGGTTAATAATTGATAAAATCAATAAATGTATCTGCATTATAGCCCCTCACACATTTAATGCAAAGCCAAGCATAAAGCTCATATAAGGAATGAAAGTTAAGGAGCTTAGGTAGGAAACAAAGGAGCTTTGAAATAATCATGCTGAGAAGAATTATGAGATGGCTGGTATTACAGAAGCTGGTTTTAAATGGCCTGTGACTGAGATGCAAACCAGATGGTTACATTTTGTTCTGTAAGTAGAGGAAAGGAGTGGAGGTTTGACCCTTCTCATTGAAAGTATCATATGACTGATTAGAATTGCAAGACTGAATGTTCATGGATCAAAGCCATAACTAGTAAAACCAAGAGGTGGTAATGTGGGCACAACAAACAAATCTCTCTGCAAAACAGGATGAAGTGCCCCTGTGCACCTGTCTTAAAGTGTAGGAAGAATATTTTATTGTGGGTTACTTCAACCCGTGGGACAGTTGCAGAACATCCTGTGTTGTTAAAAACAAAATATCCTTAGAGTTTCTAAAAATACGTATAATGGTTTGTTAATATCAGGACTCTTGGAAACTTAGAAATTTACTATCAGGTTTCAGTTTCAGAAAGAGTTGATTATCTATCTGCGTACTAACAGCTGGTGAGTAGTCACACTCTAATTCCACTCCTTTCAAAAAATGAGGATATACATGTCAGTAGGGTACATATATTTAGAACGTAAAGTAGTTTCTAGAACACAAAGCAATAGTTAAAACTACAGATTGGGAACATTAGACGTTAAAGTGAGAAAGTTAATAAAAAGTTGGGAGGTTTTCAAGGTCAATTGAACAAAAGATCTTAATTCTATTAACAAAGGGCTGCATGTCACAGAAGTGAGACACCATATGCTTAAATTAAACACATGCAAATGAATGCCCTTCTAAGTTTTAAATTCTGTAGGAATTGGCTGAATTGAGTGAACTTCACTAATTTAGCAGCCCTGTGGAAACTGTACAAATTCTAAAGGACTGAAGTGTCAGTGTAAGTTCAGGATCAAAAAATTAAATTAATAATCCTGAAACACTCCCCCTCAGGATTTTATGAATAAAGATTTGAAGAGTAGGAAAATAAATAAGGTCAGTTGACATCCTTTTATGAATGGTGACTCTGGTCAAATAAACCTATTAACAATGTTATAATTAATAATAAACAATAAACAGAATTGTGCTTGTGGTGGAAAGAAGCTTCGTATCTTTTAAAGAGATTAGATTTCTTGCTACAATCTTTCAATGCTTTCTGTAAATTAAGCTACATAATACATCATGTCTACTTATTAGTGAAACCAGTAATTCAGTCTTAAACACTCTTCCCACCCCTACCAAGAAAAACCCCTATGGCTAGAATATACTCAAAACATTTGTCAAGTAATTAATACAAAATCATGCTACTGGTAATTCAGCTTCCTGTGTGTTATTTGTCTTAGGGAGTAAAAGGATTTACTCTTGAAATATTTTTTCCCCAAAATTCATTCAAAGGAAAAAAAAATGGAAGGTGCTAACCAACAGGGAGATTGGAATTCAAGTATAATCTACGTAGTGTATTTTACGTTTCTTCTTTTATAAAATCAGGAAGAAGGAGATATCCAGAAGAACTATAAATATGTTCCCTCCTACACTGAGGAAATTGCACTAATACATGTCCCCCATACCAAGACAATAAATTTAGATTTCACTTGTAGATCCACACACTATGTGGGAAAGTGAAGTGTAAAGGGAAGTGTTGGTGGAACAGATGCCTGTCCCCAAGGCTGCTCTCAGATGCTCCAGTTTTGCTGTTTGGAAAAGCAATTTTCAATGTTTTTCAGTCTGTGAAAGAGCAAAACTATTTGCAGGAGCTGCACATCCAGTAAAAATAATTTCAAGCCTCATAAATGAGCTGTGTTTCTCCATTACCTTTCCCTGCCCTGGACAACCTAGTGACTGTCACTGCTGGAAGAAGACTTTAGAAAACAAAATTTTACTGACCAACAGGACCATTCATTCACTCAAAGACGCAACAGGGTACTAAGTTGGAGTTAATGTTTCAATGGAAGAATCCCTTTGACAAGGAAAATCACGCACTATACCAGATCACAAGAAAGATGAAGAAGTATTTAAGTATTACAATAATATTTTAGTGAAATAAGACATCTGAGTGTAGCCTCTTGTAAAGTTGTTAAATGCACACATCTGGATTTGGGACTGTGTTTTCCAGGCATCTGTCTTGCAAAGAAAAACCTTAGGAAAACTAAAGGCCGCAGCAATACCTTGTACAGCCAACTGAGCTGCGCACGCATCCTTCCCAACACTGTTGCTGGCAGTACATGTGTAGAGTCCAGCATCCCCTTTACCAACTTTTAGGACTGTCAGGCTGGCTGTGTTTTCCACCAGTGTCATTTTGTAGTTGCCACCAGGACGAATCTCTCTGTTGTCTCTGGTCCAAGTAATCCTCATGGGAGCAGAACCAGTCATGTGGCACTTAAAGGTTGCACTTTCCCCTAGTGCCACATCGATAGATACTAGCTTGATGTCAAAGAAGGGAGGTTGTAGTTGTTCTGCAAAGAGGAAGGCATGGCAGAGCTCACCACCACGCCCTCCTCACCATGCCTTGCCCATCATCCCTCACCACCATACAATAGGTAGTGTGGGAAAAAGGGCAGGGAATTAAAAGAACAAAGACATACAAGAATTCTCATTAAAGTGTAAGCTACAAACCTGTGAGGAGAAGTTTGGCACTGGAAGATGCAGTCCCCAGAGCATTTTGGGCTGAGCAAGTGTATTGGCCGCAGTAAGTCATACTAGTTTCCAAGATTTGAAGAGTTGCAACATTATTTAAGAAGGCTGATTGCATGTTATCATTGTCACTTAAGAGAACCCCATCCTTGTACCAAGACACCTGGATAGGCTCTGAGCCATTTATACGGCAGTCAAATGTCACTGGGGCACCAACCACCTCCTGAATATCTTTTAGTTTTCTGACAAATGTAGGGGGAAGTTGACGTTCTGTAAAACAATAATAATCACGACTATCAATAGGAAGCCACCCTATCAACCTAGAACTAATTAACTTTGAAATTAATAAGAACCTCTTTGTGTAGACAACAAAGAGTTCCTACAAAATACCCCAGAAAAGAGTGGCCCTTGGCCCATCACCTTTAACAACCAGCAAAGCTGTGGAGGTGGCAGAGCCGACATTATTTTCTGCTTTGCAGATATACTCTCCAATGTTGCTCTCCTCCACAGTGGAGAATGCCAGTGTTGCCACATTGTTCTTGAAGTGCATTTTGTAAGCCTGTGTTGATCTGAGCTTGGTGTCATCTTTGTACCAGGACACCTTGATTTCTGGCGAACCACCAATCTGGCATTTTAAGATCAATGGCTCGCCAACCTTCACCTCCACACGGTCCAGGTGTGTGACAAAATAGGGTGGTTCTAGAGAAGGAGAGAGCATGGTGAGCAGAGACAGAGCATTACTGGGGTGCCTTAGGGAGATCAGGGGTGAAGCATACCTAAGATGGATACAAGGCTGTGGCAAACATCCCCTCCCGCCTCATTTGCAACCTCACAGGTGTATTCGCCTTCATCATTCTTTGTGCTGTTGAAGATTTCAAGAATGCCAGATTTTTCAGTAGTTGTTACACTGCAACGTGCAGACTGAGAAATAGACATGCCATTTCTTTTCCAGGTGACAGAGATTGGAGGGGTGCCTATGTAGTTGCTTTCCAGCACAATGGACTTCCCCTGTTCCACACTGAAATCACTTAATTTCTTCACAAAGACTGCAGGCTCTGTGAGGAGGTATAAATCAATAGTGAGAGGGATAGATGTGGAAGAGCTGCAGGCAGAGTGTGAATGAAGATAATTGTGCATTCATGTACACACATAAACACACCTTTAACAAAGAGCTGGGTTGTACATGAGGCACTGCCAGCATCATTTGTGACCACACAGGCATAGTCCCCGCTGTGGCCTGGCTCCACGCTGTACAGCTGCAGCTGTGCCATAGACTCAGTGAGAGAGATGGAGCAGTTGCTGTCTTGCACCAGCTCCCTGATGCCTCGAAACCAGGTCACTTTGAAGGGAGCACTACCCTTGATGTAGCTGGTGAATGTCACACTTGCTCCAGGCAAAACTTCCTGGGGATCAGGTGTCTTCACAAAAGAAGGTGGTTCTAAGGATCATGCAAAGAAGTTAAAGAAGGGAAAAGATGTTAATAGGAGAGTCTCTATGTGGGGATGGGAGGAACTAGAACAGGTTCATATGAAAAAAAAAAAAAACAAAAAAACAAACCAAAAAACAAAAAACCCCAAACATGAAAAAGAAATCATGGAAAAGCAGAGAGTAGAAAAAGAATCGGGTGTTGTAGTATCCTTCCACTGACCTTGTACAGTCAAAAAGGCACTGCATTCATCAGACCCAGCCACATTGGCTGCCACACAGGTATATGTCCCTGAATCTGTGACATCCAGGGCATTCAGCTTCAAAGCACAAACATTATCCAAGAATGAGATTTCATATTTTTCTCCACTGACAATCTCATTCCCATCTTGAAACCAGGACATAGATATGGGGGATGTGCCAGACACTTTGCACTCCAGCAGCACCGAGGATCCCAGCACCCCATTTGTTTCCTTTAATTTTCTTGAGAATGAAGGAGGAACAAGACGGTCTAAGTAGGACAGGGCAGAAGAACAGGAAGAGAAGTGTTGGCTTTTGGTTATTTTTTTAACTGAAAAGAAAAGGGGAAAAAAATGAAAGTTTCTTTTAAAGACAAATGTGAACAACAAAGGCATAAAGCTGACCTGAAACATCGACAGAAGAAGTGCAGCTGCTGTCCCCCACTTCATTGTGTACCTCAAAAGTATACAAGCCCCTGTCTCCCCTGTCTGCAGAGAAGACTTTCAAAGTGGATATATTGTTGAAAAAGGTAATTTGGTATTTGCGGTCACTCCTTAGCTCTCTGCCGTCTTTATACCACTTGGTGATAAGTTCAGGTGTTCCTCCTACTTTGCATTCCAGGGTAAAAGGATTGCCAGCCATTACTGTGATTGGCTCAGTCTTCTCTAAGATGACTGCTGGTTCTGAAATAGGAAGATCTGTGTGTCATCAGGAAATCTACCCCCAAACTAGTAAGCACAGGATATAAATAGAGAACAAAGGCAGTAGAGGCAATTGTGCAAGCTGTAAGATAAAGTACCTGTGAAGTAGGCTGTACCCACCTAGGACTTGTAAAAAGGCAGAGCACTCTCGCATGCCAGCATCATTTTTGATCTGACAGATGTACTTCCCAACATCAGCTCCCTCTGCACTGGCAATCTCAAGAGTTGCTATGTTGTCCATAAACCACATCTGAACATTTTCACTCTCCCTAATAACTTCACCCTTATCCTTGAGCCAGACAACAGAAATTGGTGGGGATCCTTCCACCACTGCCTGCAGGGCTGTTGGCTCCCCAATGAAGATTGCAGTGTCACTCAGCTTCTTGGCAAACCTTGGAGGTTCTGATGGCAAAAACAAGGAGGCAAAGGACAGTTAATCATACATGCTTGCTTGAAAGGGGGACAGCCAGGAAATGAAGGGGACAGTGATGTTGTTGATCCTCTAGCATACAAACCTTTGAATTTCACTGGGCAGGTGCAAGTGTCGCTTCCCACCTCATTCATAGCTTTGCATTGATATTCTCCGGTATCTTGAGATTCCAGATTGAGAATATGAAGACTGGCAACAGAGTGCTTTGCTGTGACCTTGAATTTCTTGCTGCTCCTGACCTGCCTTCGGTCCTTGAACCAAGCCACCTCAAAAGGTGGGGTCCCTGCTATCTCGCACTGGAGGATAACATCTGAGCCTTTAAGAGTGTCCACAGGGCTTGGCACCTTGCTAAAAACAGGTGGTTCTATAAAAAAAGAATCACATCATAATGTGTGAGCTTCTCTGGGTGAGTTTCTGGATAGAAGGCAACATATTCAGGAAGGTAGCTTACATTTATTCTCATAAACACATATTTAACTTCTAAATATGTGGTCTGACCTCTAAAAAATTCTAGCACTTAAGAGTCCAAAGGGTGGAAAACGTGACTTCTGCACCTGTTTGAAGTCAGTATTCACTGTCGCTTCCCAAAAGCCACTCTTCCTGCTCTCCAGAATCACATTCCAGCTACCTCCCCCCTCTTTCTAGTTATGAAAGCTACAGTAAGCGAGGCTCAGGTACACAGCCTCCTCTTCCGCCTTAAATTTTATTCCTGTCAGGATCACTATGTATAAAGAGGAAGCAGAGGGATGGCTGAAAAGTATTTCCAGCTCCCTCACCACAGTTGGTGTTCCATCTAGTCCACACTTTCCTTGTGCTTTGAAAAGCCTGCCTTGGTCAGATTGCAATTGACTTAGATGGGGGTCAAGGGTATGGCTGCACAGCACTCAACACCCACCACTGTTTCCTGCCTGATCTGCACTGCTTAAACACCACAGAATTTGAATGTGAGAGCAGCTGAGAGACACTGAGCCAGAAGCCACCAACTGCAGCAGCAGCAGCTCCCTGTCCAGGAGGATGTGCAGCTGGGAGCAGGGACTGGCAGCCAGGGATTCTGGTGGTGTGTGGACCCACACTGCTAACCTTTCACTGTGACTGAAGTGCTGCAGCTGGCTGTGCCAGCAGAGTTGTGGGCTTCACATATGTAATCCCCGGCATCTTCAGTGCTGGCATCCAAGATGGTTAGTGTCGCCATGAAGTCTACAAAGGACATGTGGAGCCTGCTGCTTGCTTGGAGTGCCTGATCATTTTTATACCACATGATTCTGATCTCTGGTGTGCCACTGATTTTACATTCAAGTTGAACTGTGTCCCCCTGTTTCACGAACCGCAAAGCTTCAGGCTTCTTGATGAACTTGGGAGGTTCTGAAGAACAGAATAAATATGTAGAGAATGACCGTATACCTGTTTGCCTTGTAAGATCTAGAGTGCTGAGAAAGAGTTCTGGAAGGCACAAGAGTATTGTGGCACAACAAGTAAGATTGCTACAGCAGCTGGCTGTAAACCCCAACCAGAATTTCCACTCAAGGAAAGACAGAAGACGGAGAAAAGAAGGCAAAGACAACAAACTAAAACTACTTTCTGCCAACTTAGGACCCTGCTGCGTCAGACGGCTGAAGATACAAAAACATACAAAGGACGGTTGCTCCATCCAAGGGAAATTTGGCTCTTACGTTTGAGGGGTAACAGGGTTCCAAGGCCAGCATGAAAGATTTGACAAGCCCTTCATCGCCAGGAGCAACAGAAACACGGTAGGGATAGTTTCACTTGCTTACACATATTTAAAGTCTATTTCTGCATGAAGAAATTAATTGATGCATAATCTAGATTAAATTGACATTGAAATTTTTATCAAGTTGGAACGAGTTTGCTGGCCAACAAATGCAAGGCAATATTTACTTATCACTGTTTTCCATATAGTAATTGCTATGAATGATACCACAGTGACTGTACCTTAACCACTAAAGTTAAAAGCAGTGAGTGCAACTCTCTCTACACACATGTTCACAAAGGGACCTTTCTCCTTGGAGATTTTGCAGGCACATACAGCTTCTACTGTTACACAGTATGATGGGAGAAGGTCACTTCATGGTTTAGGTCTGCTGTCTGGAAAGCTACTTTTTATATATTCCCGAATTAGAAATAGTGGAAGATGAGGCAAAGAGGTCTCTAACCAAGAAAAAGAAAACACACGAACAAAGGTGACTTAATACCTTTAACACTGAGTTGGGCTGAGCAAAAGTCTTTCCCAGCTTCATTACTAGCCTGGCAAGTATATTGGCCAGAGTCTCCTTTACCCACTCTGAGCACTCGAAGGTGAGCTGTGTTGCCTATAAATGTAATATTGAAGTTTCCTCCAGTTCGGATCTCCCGACCATCCTTGGACCAGGTTATGTGTATTGGCTGGGCTCCCGTAACATGACATTCAAAGTCAGCACTTTCTCCAAAAGGCACATCAATAGATTCTGGTTTAGTGTCAAAGACAGGTGCTTGCTTGGGTTCTAGAAGCACAAGAAAACCATGTGAACAAGAAACACCACCTCACAGAAAAGATAATACAACACACAGATACCATCACATGCATGAAATGAAAGAGAGGACCCTGTGATCCAGGAAAAGGTTTTGTAAGCCAACACACCTGCCACTGTAAGCCTAGCACTTGAGGTGGCAGTACCCACAGCATTGGTGGCTGTGCAGGAGTACTGCCCAGTATGATTCAACTCGGTTCGCACCAGTTGCAGCACCGCAACATTATCTACAAAGGATGTGTGCACATTGTGGTCATCACTCAGCAATACACCATCTTTGTGCCAAGTGACACTAATGGGTTCTGAGCCATTGAGCCGACACATAAATTTAAGGGGTAAACCAGCAGGGTGCTCGATGTCCTTTAATTTTCTTGCAAAGGAAGGTGGTCGTTTGCGCTCTGGAAGAAAACAAGTAAAGGATAAATACACACCAGGAAGCAATGTTTTTTTATAGTTTTGCGAGACAAAAAGAATTTTAGGAAGCTAATATAGAATAATCACCTTGAACTGTTAAGAAAGCCTTTGTAGATGCAGTTCCTACATTGTTTTCTGCCTTGCAGGTATATTCTCCACTGTCGTTGCTAACCACTTTGTTGAAAATAAGTGTAGCAACATTGTCTTTAAAGAACACTTTGTACTCAGGAGTAGACCTGAGTTTTGTATCACCTTTGTACCAAGACACAGTAATTTCTGGTGTTCCAGCAACACGACATTGCAGTGTTGTATAATCCCCAACTGACACTTCAAGAGGTTCCAAGTGAGTAACAAAATAGGGAGGTTCTAAAAAAGAGAAGCAATTAGACAGGCTCATTGTAGTGCAAGGCTTTGGAAAGCATACACCTGAAAAAAAAGGCAAGAAAAAAAAGCAAAGGGAACACACACCTAGGGTAGAGACTACTGCTTCACAAACATCTCTTCCTGCCTCATTTTCAACATGGCAAGTATATTTTCCTGCATCTTCTTTGGTGCTGTCAACTATTTCCAGGATGCAGGATTTCTCTGTGGTGGTGATGCTACACTTCTGAGACTGTGTGATGGTGTGGCCATCCTTCTTCCATGTCACAGAGATGGGCAGACTGCCTGAGTAAGTACCCTCCAGGACAATGGGCTTGCCAGGCTCCACATACTGATCACTCAGTTTCTTCACAAAGACAGCTGGCTCTGATGAAAGGTAAGAAGTCACAAATGTTGAACATAACATGCCAAATGGAGAAAAGGAAACAATATTTTAAGGTAAATAGATAGATGCCATATTTACAAACCTTTTACTGTAAGGTGTGTTGTACAATTTGCCCTGCCAGCATCGTTAGTCACTAGACAAGTATACTCTCCACTTTGGGGAGGAGTTACATCATATAACTCAAGCTCCACAACAGACTCCTCCAAGTAGATATTGCATTTGTCCCCTGGCACAAGTTCATTGGCCCCTCTAAACCAGTTGACCTTAAAAGGAGGGGTTCCTTTGACAACACATGTGAAAGTGATGCTTGTGCCTGGCAATACATCCAGAGGCTCTGGTGTCCTCTCAAATGAAGGTGGCTCTAAATACACAGGAAAAAGAGAGATAAGACAGGTTGCTGCAGTATAACTCTGGTATTTCCATGCACCTATTGAAGATAAAGAGCAAAGTATTTATTTCTCAGTCAATAATTTTCCCCAAGAATATTTACAAGAGACCACAGACAATTTCAAGAGAGAAAGAGAAAACAACAGTTCAGAAAGCTTCTGACCATCATATACTGACCTTGTACGGTCAATACAGCACTGCATTCATCTGAACCAGCCATGTTTGTAGCTTTGCAGGTGTATGTTCCACTATCTGAGTTGCTCAGTGAATTAACTTCTAAAATACATAGATTATCTGAAAAGGAGATTTGATGTTTTTCTCCATTGACTAACTTAAGTCCATTTTGGAACCAGGTAACAGAAATAGGAGGTGAACCTGACACTTTACATTCCAGCAGTGCTGAGGAACCCAGAACACAAGGGGTTTCTTTTAGCTTTCTTGTGAAAGAAGGAGGAATTATTCGATCTGTGTAAGAAAACATAATAAATCCATGGTTAGAGAGAAAATGAGGAAAGGAATGGAAGAAAGGACAGAGAATATGACCAAAGAAAAGCTTTTGTAAAAGATAGAAGACAAGACACCCAACCAACCTAAAACATCAACCGATGCTGTGCAACTGCTCTTCCCCACGTCATTTTGCACTGCAAAAGTATACAGTCCACCATCTTCCTTTTCTGCATCCATAATTTTAAGTGTAGATACATTATTAAGGAAAGTAATTTTGTATTTTTGGCTGCTTGTCAGCTCTTTGCCATCCTTGAACCACCCACTGGAAAGCTGTGGTGTGCCTGCCACTTTGCACTCCAAAGTACAAGCATCTCCTATAGTAACTCTCATTGGCTCTGCTTTCTCTACAATGACTGCAGGCTCTGGAAAGAGAGATGGATAACATGTATGGTGAAAACAGGATTTGATTAGTACTAGCTGTAAGTATTATACCACTATGAGATGGATTTTACCCATTTGATACTAAAGAAATTTCAGTTTGTTGGAATGTGAAATTTTTCAGCTGTTTCTTTTTCTTTTTTCCCCCCATCCTTTATTCTACCCTAAACTAGAAATTTCAGGTACTCCACATAACAAACTGAAAATATTTTAATCTCCTGGGAGAAAAATGCAGCTGCCTGTGCGTCTCCAAGCAGGCATGAGCAGAAGGCATGACTTAAATATTCGGTTACAGAATGGTTCCTTTTACCCCTATCCCTGCTCAACTGGCAATATGGAATCTGACTGCCACTTTTTGGAGAGAGAAGGATTCTCTGTTTTGATTGCTTTGAACTCAGGTATACGCAGAGCATACAGCTTACACTTAACAGCCAAGTTTCAAACTTTTAAAAGAGACTTTCATGAACTTTTGCTTTTTACCAACCTAGAATAGTTAAGGTGGCCATACACTCGCGACTTCCCGCATCATTTGTGATCTGACAGGTGTATTTTCCAGCATTGCTTGTCTCTGTGCACAAAAATTGTAAAGTTGCAATATTTTCCATAAATGTGATCTTCCTGTTTTCACTTTCTCTAATAACTTCCTCTTTGTCTTTAAGCCACTGCACAGAAATTGGCTGGGAGCCCTCCACTCGTGCTTGCAACTCTACTGGTTCACCAACCACAACAGTCATGCTGTTTATTTTAGTCAAGAATTTTGGTGGTTCTGAAGAAGAAACATGAAGTTATAATAAATACTCACAGTGTTCATGTAAAGAAGAGCAATGTAGTGCCATTGGGAGCACTGCAGAAGGCAGATGTACCAGTACTTTACCTTTCAGCTTCAAAGTGCAAAAACAAGAGTCACTTCCTACGTCGTTCTGTGCTTTGCACTGATATTCGCCAACATCTACAGCTTCAACAGTAAGAATGTGAACGCTTGTATGATAGTTTTTGGCTGTAACCTTGTATTTCTTACTACTGCGTATTTGTCTCCTGTCTTTGTACCAGGCAACTTCAAATGGAGGTGTTCCTGAAATCTCACATTCCAGGCTAACCTCAGATCCTTTGACAATGTCTACTGGAGAGGGCTTCCTGCTAAAGACAGGAGGTTCTAACAAGGGAAGAAAAGAATACTTTTAGAAAGGAGTCTGGAGCTACTTGACCATCAAACAGTTTACTGATACCAGCTTCTAAACAATTAAACTTCCGAGAATATCCATAGAATGGGAAAGGACTCCCCTCATTTTCTGGTCACATTACGAAATGAACTTGCACACAGGTGAGCATTCAGAGCCCTCTGCTCCTCTGTATAAAAGGCAAACAGAGGGGTGACCCTTGGCAGAGAGGGCACAGGTCTCGTTTAGCTGGTAGTAATCTCCCAGATATGGTGTAAAACTGACACTAGTCAGCTTATGTCTGTTCTTTTTTCTTTGTAATTCAGTTCCTTTATATAGCAATCCCCACCATGATCTGTCTCAGATATTTAAAAACATAGAAGTGGGAAACAACTAGCTTAGAACTCTTCTGGACTAAGAACATCATCTCTCTTGTTCAGGATGAGGGGATACCAAGAAACAAACATGATAGGAAGAAAAGGGCAGTCTTGAAATACAAAATTAAACTCATGTTCCTGTGGATTTCCAAGGGATACAATCACTAGGGGAAAATAGGATGCAGTCAGAGAACAAAAGAACAGCTAACCTTTCACTGTGACTTTGGTGCTACAGCTGGCCTGGCCGGCAGGGTTATGAGCTTCACAGATGTAGTCACCGCTGTCATCAGTACTGAGGTGATTCATTTCAAGCACAGCCATAGAGTCAATGAATGATGTCCGGAATTTTTCACTGGCAACAATTTCATGGTCATTTCTGAACCACACTACTTTCATCTCTGGAGATCCACTCACTTTGCACTCAAGCCGGGCTGAGTCACCCTGCTTGACCACTTTTGTTGCCTCTAGCTTCTTAGCAAACTTCGGTGGTTCTAAAAAACCAAAAAAGTGGGGTCAGAAAGGTCTGAATTAATGCTGGAAAGAAAATATGGGGGAAAAGAGCCAAACTGGGGGTTGCAAGCACAAGATAGGGAATTCATATGGCAATGTATCAAAGATCACCAGGGTGGGCTTGGAAAAAAGAAGAAAGAGACAAAAAGACTGCAACACATCAAGAAAGAGTGCACACCTGTTACCATCAATGTTGTAGTGCAAGAGTCACTGCCAACATCATTTGAAATGTGGCAAGTGTAGTGCCCACTCCTGGATGTATCCACTGAATAGAGGGTTAAGAACCCAGTTGAACCTTCAATCCCAATGAAACAAGTTGGACCAGATACAAGTTCTAAATCTTCTTTGAACCACTTTATTGTAAAGGGTGGTGTTCCTTTTAGTGTGGCCTTAAACTCCACTGTGGAATCTGGGATGGCTTGTTGGCTTTCAGGTTTTACTAAGAAGCTTGGTGGCTCTGGAGTTTTTAAGAAAAAGAAATATTCTGTTACATCAGAAATGTTGAAGAATGAAGAAAATCAGTGATGCAAGCATGGAGATCAAGTTTTTAGTGTTAATATTAAGATGTATAAGAGTGTTACATTAGGATAAGATTTAAGGTATGTTCCCAGCATCAATCACACACAAGAAGTAGTAAAAGAGTTTTCAAACCTTTCACAGTCAGGACAGCACTGCAAGAATCATTTCCAGCAACATTAGAGACACTGCATGTGTAATTTGCACTGTCTGCCAGCTCTAGATTAGCAATCTCAAGTGACATAGTGTTCTCATGGCACAGACTTCTGTATTTTGCACTGTCAGTTATCTCTTTTCCATCCTTAAACCACTTTGCAATAATGGGGAGTGACCCAGAGACTTTGCACTCCATTTGGATAGAAGATCCCAGAACAGTATCCTTTTTGGTTAGTTTTTTGATAAATACAGGAGGAATTGATTGATCTGCCCAACACAAAAAAAAAAAAAAAAAAAAAGAACAAAAACACACTGGTTAACTTTTTCCATATATTTCACAGAAATTTTTTTTTCATTCCCTCTCTGCTGGATTGGCAAATTTGCCATATATCAATACAAACCTAGCACAGTCAGAACAGCTTCACAGGTGCTACTTCCAAAGTCATTTTCAACTTTAAAACTGTATGTACCACTATCCTCCTTTGATACAGGTTCAATCCTGAAACTGGCCACATTGTTTTCAAAGGTCATTGTGTAGTATCTACTGGGCAGGAGCTGTTTGCCGTCTTTATACCATCTTATTCGGAGCTCTGGTGTCCCAGCCACAGTACACTCCAAAGTCACAGGGTCTCTTTCAGTGACTTTAAGTGACTTAGCCTTTTCTATGATCTGTGCAGGCTCTGAGGTATAAAGAGTATAAAAATGGCAGTTAGCTACATAGATAGGGGACTGACTTTCCAAATGCTCATCAAGGCCACACCTTGTACACACCTTGTACAAAAAGCAAAGCAAAACACTTCTCCAAGCCAGATTCATTCTTTGCCTGACAGGTGTATCTCCCTCTGTGGCTGAGGTCAACATTAGCAAGCTTCAGTGTGGCCACGTTGTTCTCAAAGGTAATATGGTGGTGCTCATCATCTTCTAGTATTTTCTCATCTTTTATCCATGACACAGATATGGGTTGTGCACCTGCTACGACGCACTGAAAGAATGCATCACCTTTCAAAATACTAGTGACATTCTCCAGCTTCTTGACGAAGGATGGTGGTTCTGTTGCGTGAGTTTTGTTTGGAAGAGAAGTCATGGAAAGGGAAGAGGGGAAAGAGAGATCATATAAAGTAATCCTAGTCACTACAGTTTAGATAGGAGATATAACGTTTGAGGTATGCCTCCTAGAGGACTGACCTTTCAAGCCGAGTCTTGTGCTGCAAGAACAGCTCCCACCTTCATTTGATATAATACACTGATATTCACCAACATCCGAGACATCACAGTTAGTCACATTAAGAGTAAATACTGATTCTTTGGTGGAGATGGCGTATTTCTTGCTGCTGAACATCTCTTTATTGTTCTTCAGCCACTTCACCTCAAATGGAGGAGTACCAGTCACCTCACACTGTAGTGTGGCCTCTGAACCCTTCACTACCTTAGTGGGACTCAACTCCCGAACAAAGGTTGGAGGTTCTATAAAGAAGAGTGATAGTAACTTTTAGTAGACAGTAACCTTCAACAGTTTTGAGGGGAGAAGAAGTATCTCCTACTTCCTCACCCCAGATAATGTGACACAGCTGACAAGATGTTCAAAACCAACCTTTTACTTTCAGCTCGACACTGCAGCTCTCACTACCTGCGTCATTGTGGGCTTCACAAACATAAATCCCACTATCTGCTACTCTGGCTTGAGTGACTTTCAATGTGGCTAATCCATCTATGAAGGAGATGCTGTACTTGGCTTGGTCAGTCACTTCATTCCCATCCAGGTACCATGTAATGTGGATCTCTGGTGTGCCTACTACCTGGCACTCGAAAGTGGTGGACTGTCCTTCACGCAAAGCTACTACAGAAGTTGGCATCTGAATAAATCTGGGGGGCTCTAGAAGATGGACAGAGAAATTGAGGTTTTACAATTTTTAAGGTGGGAATAAAATCAGAATTCAAAGAAATAAAATGATTTCCTCCCCCTCCCACCAATATTTCATAGAAAAATCAGAAACAAAAAAATGAGATTGGGTTGCACACCTTTTACAAAGAGAGTTGCTTTGCAAGTTGCAGTCCCCACATCATTGCTTATCTGACAAGTGTAGTTCCCAGAATCAGAGGTCCTAGCTGAGAAGAGCTCCAGTACACTAGATGTGTCATCCTTCCACACAGATCGATTGGCTCCAGACAGGAGCTCCTGGCTGTCTTTAAACCATTTTATCTGCAGAGGAGCAGACCCTTTCACCAGTGCTTTGAACTGAACCCTAGCATTGGGAACAACATCTTGAGACTGGGGTTTTTCCACAAAATATGGCGGTTCTATAACATGAAAAAAGGAAGCAAATGGATTATTCTGAGACAGGGAAATCCAAAATTATGAATAGGAGACCTAACACAAGATAAAGAAGGAACTCAAACCTTTGACTGTTAAGAACCCGCTGCACTGGTTGCTTCCTGCTTTATTTGTTGCTTCACAGGTGTAAGAGCCACTGTCCGTGCCTTCAAGGTTATTTATTTCCAGAAATGCAGTATTATCATGGAAAGAATATTTGTGCTTTTCACTTGCTGTTATTTCTTGGCCATCCTTGTACCACTGGATACTTATAGGATGTGAACCAGACACTATGCACTCCAAGTGGACAAAAGACCCTTTAATGCTGTCCATTTTCTTGAGTTTTTTTGTGAATTTAGGGGGTATAATGAGATCTATCCAAGACAGAGAAAAAAAAAAAAAACACAACAAACCAAAGTATAAAATTCAGCCTTGATTGTGGCAGATGTCAGCTCAGGAGAAAAGATTTTGTATCTAAAATCAATGGTAAGAGAAAGCCCATACACACCTAGGACATTAATGCTCGCAGAACAGCTACTGCTCCCAACGTCATTGTGAACCTCAAAAATGTATTCTCCACTATCTTTCTTTTCTGCATGAAGCACCTTTAGGACTGAGACAGTATCTGTAACACTGATCTTGTATTTTGGGCCTAATGTCAGTTCCTTGCCATCTTTAAACCATTTAGCTGTAATAGGTTTTGTTCCAGAAAATTTACACTGCAAGGTTGCTGGGTCTCCCTCAGTCACATCTATTGACACAGCCTTGTCCACAATTGTAGCAGGTTCTGTTGTAAACAAGGAGATAGAGTGTTAAGCATCTGTAAAAATGAGAAAGGAACCATCTTAAATCACTGCAAGTCCTCAGGGTAAGACCAACCTTTGACAGTCAGCAGAGCAGAACACCTCTGAATTCCTGCCTCATTTTTAGCCTGACAGAAATATTTCCCATCATGTTTCAGCTCAATAGATTTCACCAGAAGAGTAGCAACATTGTTCACAAAGGTCATTTTGATATTGTTGTCTTCAATCACTTCATCATTGTCTTTCAACCAGGATACAGTGATGGGCAAGGAGCCTTTGATAGCAGCCTGAAACACAACTGTTCCCCCTCGAAGGGAACTAATGTTTTCTATCCTCTTCAGAAACTGTGGAGGCTCTGGCAGGAAGAAAGTTGGTATGTAAGTATGGGTTTGGTGTGTAACAGTGTGGCATAGACACCACATTTGGCTAAGAGCATACTAGTGGTGTTCTACACCTTGCACTAACCTTTCAGTGTGACCTCTGAACTACAGAGGCAGCTCCCAACATCGTTTGTTACTCTACACTGATACTCGCCAACATCAGAAGCATCAAATCTGAAAATATGGAGACTAATCAAGGATTTCTCTATGCTTATTCTGTGCTTCTTACTGCTCCGCACGGGTTTGTCATCTTTCACCCAGAACACTTCAAAGGGAGGTGTGCCAAGCACCTCACACTCCAAAACCACATCAGAATCCTTCAAGACTTCCATGGATTGAAATTCCTTGCTAAAATAAGGTGACTCTACAGTGCAAAAAGAGAGTGCAATTGCATTAGTCATACTTTTGAAGCCTGTAACACTGTACTGAGTTTAAAGAGACTAACTGTGTGGCTGGATGTCACACACACCTTTGACTGTAACAACACTACTGCAAGTATCTTTTCCAGCATCATTTTTGGCCTCACAAATGTATTCTCCACTGTCTTCAGTATCAACTTCTGAAACATGGAGACTTGCCAAAGATTTTGAAAAAGACATCCTGTATTTGTCACTCTCTTTTAGCTCTCTATCATCCTTGAACCAGGTGATTTTAATCTCAGGAGTACCAGTGACTTCACAGGTCAGCTCAGCATATCCACCTTTCTTTACCAGATGGGTTGGCTCTAGCTTCTCCTTGAAGGCAACAGGTTCTGTGGATTTAAGAAGAGTGTTCAGCACAAAGAAGTCAGGAAAGAGTGCCACATAGTTAATCCAGCAGCTAGAATTTTAAGAGTAAGAATGCAAACCTTTTACAAACAAGTTTGCACTGTATGTTACTGAACCAGCTACATTGGAGACTTTGCAGGTGTATTTTCCAGAATCAGTTGGTTTGACTGCATAAAGTTCCAAGTAACTTGCTAATGCTTCCGTCATAATGTAGCAGGCTCCTCCTGTCACGAGCTCAGTATCACCTTTAAACCATTTCACTGTCAGTGGTGTTGTCCCTTTAAATGTGCCTTTGAAATGTACGGTTGATGCAGGCAGTACATCTTGAGACTCTGGCTCTACAATGAAGCTGGGTGGCTCTAGATTGCATTGAAAGGAAAAAAATTTCAAAAGTAAGACACATGGCCTGCATTTTGGGAAAGAAAAGCATTATCATATGAAAAGGAAAATTTCAAGAAAAGTGAAACAAATTGCCAAACCTTTTATAAACAAAGTACTACTGCTCTCTTTGCTACCAGCAGAGTTTGTTGCTCTGCAAATGTAGACCCCAGCATCACTTGCATCTAGGTGTTTTATTTCCAACGATGCTGAGCCTTCTGCAAAGTGCACTGTGTACTTGGCACTTGAAGTGATCTCAGTATCCTGTTTGAACCAAGAGGCGGTCATTGGAAGAGAACCTGAAATTTTGCAGTCTAGGCGGCAGGAGGTGCCAATGATGCTGTCAATATTCTTCAGGGGCTTAGTAAAGAAGGGAGGGAGAGTGCGATCTGTTGAGAGTGAAAAAATTGACAGAAATGGACACATGAGCAAAACAGGCATGGTCTTCTGCTTCTGGCTCTGTTGGGTGCAGGGTAGAGCAACAGGACTCTTTGCAGAGTCAGTACCAACCTAGCACAGTGAAGCTGGTAGTACAAGAGCTGATGCCCACATCGTTGGATATCTCAAAGGTGTATTCACCACTGTCCTGCATTTCAGTGGCATAAAACTTGAGCTGGGCAATGTTATTTTTGAAGCTGATCCTATACTTTTTGCTGGCAGGTAATGGCCTTCCATCTTTGAACCATTTGGCTTTCAGCTCTGGAGTACCTGTGACAGTGTACTCCAAAATAGCTGGTTCCCCTGCTGTAACCTGGATCACTTCAGCTTTTTCAATTATTTTGGCAGGTTCTACAATAGAATTAAACAACTTGTGTTAAGGAAAAAAGGAAATCGCACTTCCTCTCAGGTGGGAGACTGTGGGCATCACAGCACTTCTCCACTAACCTTTCACTGCTAGTTCACCAAAACAGGACTGACTTCCTGCATCATTCTCAGCCACGCAGGTATATTTGCCACCAGAGCTCAGCTGGACACCAGTAATTTGCAGTGTTGCTAGACCATGATCAAATGTCACTCTCACATTGTTATCATCTTTAATAATGTCTTTGCCCTTCATCCACATCACAGAAATAGGCTCTGACCCTTTCACCACGGCCTGTAACGTAATACTGTCTCCAGCCAGAGCTGTCACATTTTCGATTTTCTTAACAAAAGATGGTGGTTCTAGTTCAAAGAAGAGAGAGAAGAAAAAATGCTCATCTGCTACTACATCATCTCATGAAATCTACTACTTCAAGACAGTTTTGTAAGACAGTACATGCAATATATTGTCGCAATTCAACAAAAGAGTAGGCAAGTAGGAGAGCTGTGTTGTCCAGCAGGGAACCAATGCATGGCCCTTTAATCTCAGCGTCCTTCATATTCATAGGTCAGATAAGAGTTAAGATACACAAAGAATTTTAAGAGATTATACTCTCCCTCCCCACTCTCCCCAGCCACCCACAAATCCAAAAAAAAGACATTTTAAGAAATAAGAGGTTTTTGCCAATCCCTTCAGTAAGTGGAGTTTTCTCTCTCTCACTGACCTTTCAAGATGTATGTGGCACTGCACATGCACTTCCCGACTTCATTAGCTATCACACACTCGTATTCACCGACATCTGCACTATTAAATGAGGACACCTCCAGAGAAATAACAGCTTTCTGAGAGGTCAACCTGTATTTTTTACTACTGCGAATCTGTTTCTTGTCTTTGTACCAGCTAATGTCAAATGGTCCAGTGCCAGCAACCTCACACTGAAGAATGGTGTTTGTTCCTTTCACTACCTCTGCAGGTTCAAGTGTTCGGATGAAAGACGGAGGCTCTAAAAAAGCAGCAAGAAAGAATTAGTCAACCATGCCATAAAAAAATGGAAGGGAAGTTTTTCCTCAAGAATGTGACTGGCAGCAACAAGAAGGACAGACCTTTGACAACCACTTCGGTGGTGCAGCTGTCACTTCCAACTTCATTTACAACTTCGCATGAGTAGGTCCCACTGTCATCAACCTTCATCTCCAAAATATCTAACACAGCCACAGAATTGACAAAGGACATCCTGTGTTTGTTGCTTTCATGGATTTCCTTATTGTTCTTGAACCAAGTAACCTGGATTTCAGGAGACCCTTTGATTTTGCATTGAAGGCGTGCAGAGTCGCCTGGGGTCAGTAAATAAGATGGGTCGACCTTCTTCACAAAAGATGGTGGTTCTAAAAATCGGGGAAGGGAAGAGACAGGAAGAGATGGTAAAAAGGGAAAGAATATGGAAAAGGAAAGGGTAAGGAAAGGGAAAAGGAAAACAAAAAAAAAAGGAAAGAAGGTTGAAAGACTGGTTCCTTGAACAAGAAAAAAATATGTCTTCAAAAGAGACCAGCATAATCTTTGCTGAGCTGCAGCTCCTGTGGCTCTGCTTGTCCTCTTTGTTCATCTCTCCTCTGCACACAGGAGCAATTCTTGCATTTTTCTGGTGAAAGAAATGTTGAAGTAACACATGGTGCACTGGAAGGCAGCAGGGGAAACGAATTAGAGGAGAATGGACGGTCTGAGAAGAATTAGGTGTAATTTCAGCCCAAAGAAGTCATTTGCCTGAAAAAGAAGAAATGGGGAACCCAAGAAGTGGAAAGGTAAAGGGAGCATAGAACTATCTTACCTCTGACTGTGACGCTGGCAGAAGAGGAGCTGCTTCCTGCCTCGTTTGAGGCAGTGCACACATAATGGCCTGAATCCTTGAGCTTAGCCAGAGGAATCTCAAGTGAGGCTATTTTGTCTTCAAAGTAAATCTTATAATCTTTGCCTGGAGGGATTTTGTTTCCATCCTTTGTCCACCCTACAGTTACTTTCCTGTCTTCATCTACCTGACATTCAAGACGTATTTTTTTATTAACTGCTGACTGCACTGACTGTAAAACTTTAATGAAGTGGGGCTTGTCTATGATGACCATTTCAGCCTGGCAAATATCAGCCCCAAACTTGTTGGAAGCCTTACAAGTGTAAACCCCTCTGTCACTGGTGGTGAGAAGGGAAATTTCTAAAACATGTTTATTTTCCACTTTGGAGATTTTATGGTGGTCTGAAGGTGAAATGGTTGTGCCATCTTTCTGCCAGGTGACATCGATGACTGGAGTGCCCGAAACAGTACACAGGAACTTAGCACTTTTGCCCACAAAAGTAGTGATAGATTCAGGTCTGGTAAGAAACGTTGGTGGAAATGCTTCTGCAAAACAAAGGAGTTCAATGTTATCCAGAGGTGAAGAACAGAGACTATGCTCTTTCTCCACATTTGCCAGGGACAGAGAGCAAGAGAGGCCAGCTTGTCCCCGGATACTCTTAAGCAAAAGAAACCAGCAGTGAAAGAGATTAAGAGGTATCAAAGGTGATAAATTTTGGCCTTTGGTTTTGTAGTTCTTTGGTCTATGTGTTGAACCAGAGCTGGAAGGCATTGTGAAACTCTGGAGCAATATACGAACTAAAGGAAAATAAACCAAAAGCCAGAACTTCCTCCCCCAAGACTGACATGTTTGCTCACTGTTCTCTCAAGATGGGTCAGTTAGCACGCATTTCACAGTTCATGCATCTTGTGCTAGTCTCTAGCAGCTAGTACTTAGCAAAGACCACATAAAGACTCCTCCCACAAAGAGAAAAGTGAGAGTAAAAAAATCATCATACACTAAATGCCCAAAAGACAGTGGTTTGGCTTTTGTTTTGTTGTGGGTTTGTTTGGGGTTTTTTGGTGTTGTCGTTTAAAGAAAAAAGATTTGTATAGCTCTCAGTAGCCAAAAAGTTAGCAAACTGAAACCCTTTAAACCTTTAGTTTGCTTAAGAAGATCTATTTGCCCAGTCACAGAGTTCCCCTTTGGCCCCAGCACAAAGATGTTCAGGTATGCAGAGCTGCATAACCTGTGTCGTAAATATTGTTGCAGGATAAATATAGGGAGCTAGGATAATCACACAGTGACTATTACACCAAGAAATCAGATTTTAAAGTGTATTTCTTGTGGTCTGGAAGTTAAATAAACCTTCTTCAAGAACGCATTCACAAAGAAACCTTATTCTGCTGACAATCTAGTTCCTTTTGCTCTCTTTCCCCTCCTTTCTTCCCCTCTGAAACTTTTCACACTGATTCCCTTTTTCTATGTACAGAAAGAACATGAAAGCATAAATCTCAGAAGTTATTCCTTCTCTATACTTATGCCTGATAAAATTAGGTATGGATTATGTATTATAATGGCAATCGAGAACCCTACAAACATAAGTATAGCACTGAAAGCATTACAATACACCAAGATATCTTATGAAGAAGTGCTTGAAAGTCTGTACTTACCAGTTACTGTTAAAACAGCTGTGGAGCTTACACTGCCATGCGGGTTGGAAGCCTTACAGCTATATTCTCCACAGTCAACAACTTGAGGCCTCGGGATCTCTAGCGTGGAGAGGTAGTTGGAAGTGCGAATGGAGTATTTGTCCCCATCATATATCTCTCGTCCGGCTTTGTACCACTGGAACTTGACATTGGGAGCCATCTCTACCTCACAAGTAAACTTGGCCACGTGATTTACAGCCACCTCCAGGGGTTCAAGCCTTCTCCTCAGGATAGGTGCAACTGAAATAAAAAACAGAGAGTAACTCAAAACCCTGCATGCTGACATTGTGAAAAATAACAGTGAAGTGACTGACTGGAAAAAAAAAAAAAGAAAAAGAAAAGGTGACATACTTGCGATTTACATAAAGTGACTGTAAAAGAGAAAATATCTGTAAGAAATTAAAGAAGTACTAAGCTCAGTAGACAGACAATCTTACAGTGCACAATGACATCAGGAAACATTGTGGTGATACTGGAAAACCAAAGTGAAATAGCAATGCACAATAGCTGGGACATAAACATGTAGTACACTATGCCGGAGTTGTGAGAAATTATGGTGTGAATGAGAAATTGTGGTGAATCTGTGAAGTGACTCTAAGGAGTGAGAGAGGGTGCAGTAGTGGGAAAAATGGGAAGAATAGGTCCACTTCCCAGGCAAAAATGGGTGAAGTGGTTGAGATTGAAATATAGCTTTGTCCTGACCATGCTTGTGCAATGAAGCAACAGAGTTCCTAGCCGAAGACTCAGGTAATGGAAGTGAGGGGCTTTGCAGTGTCATAAAAGAAGACCATCAATCCAGAGAGAAAGGGGGCCCTCTGATTAGTGGCATGATGGTATTAATATTGTATCTGTATCCAAAGATACAGACACACAGTAGGGCAGGTTCATTAGTAGAGAGGTGTATTAAAAAGACAGTATTTTATCCCCGTAATCCAACCTCTTTTAATAACTGTGAGTTTTGCTGCTGTTGCTCTTTTTCCACCTTGATTCAGCGCCTCACAGGTGTACTCTCCTTGGTGAATCTCCCCGCACACTTTGTTTATTACTAGTGTGTACGTGTCCTGATCTTGCAAACACTTGAATTTGTTGCCTGAAGATACCAGTTTACCCTCAAAGTACCAGTTCACCTCTCTGACATTTGTGATGACAGACACTAGCCTGACATTCTCCTCTTCCTCCACAACAGTGTCAACCAGTTTGCTGTGTATGATAGGACAACTTCCTTTGCCCAGCTCAGCCTGTAACTTCCCAGCTCTAGTTTCCAGACCCTCTCTACCCTCTTCCTCACATATCTCTTCCCTTTTCTCTTTCCTTTTTGATATTTCTGTGGGTGTCTCAGTGGGAAGACCTGCAGAGGCTACATCAGCAGTGGCTTCAGCTGCGCCCACGTCCTTGATTTGACCACACCCAGTCACAGTGTTGATTACTTGTGCTGACAAAGGTTGCTCCAGAGGTATTTCTGCCTCCACAGTCCTCTCAGCCTGCTGAAGCTCCAGCTCAGAGGTCTCATCATAGGATTTTCCTGAGAGTAGTGGACTGGGACAGAATGAAAATGCTTTGGATTTTTCATCTGTCAAGAGATGTTTATCTTCACAAAATGAATAGAAAGCCTCCTTCAAAACTGTTTTCTGATCAGCTGTCTGAATGTTGACTTCTCCCAAGGAGACTGTGATTTCTAGGGGACCGCATCCTCCTGTGGTCACAACATAGGTGCAAAAGGTATGTTTATTGTCCTTGGTGATGTTTATTGTCTGTACTTCAACATTTTCTTTATCAGCCAACCATTCTGAAAACAAAAGGTTTTTCTCACTTACCACGGCAGCTTTCAGTGCATTTTTAATTCGAGACTTTATGTCTAAGTTGCAGCTCTGAGGAACCAGAGCAGTGAGCTGACTATCTTTGCTGAGGACTTGGCTGGACTGGAGCTGGTCAGAGTACATTGTTTCATGGGGTTGTCTCTCTGCTGTTTTCCACTGCTTAAGTGGGCTGGAAAGATCAATAACATGTTCCTTCTCCAGGAATTGGTTTTCTTCTAACAACAAGGGAAA
Organism: Formicarius rufipectus; assembly: GCA_013399695.1. Lineage (NCBI taxonomy): Eukaryota > Metazoa > Chordata > Aves > Passeriformes > Formicariidae > Formicarius > Formicarius rufipectus. The sequence continues at coordinate 42,023 of VXAU01005412.1, forward strand.
TCTCACAGCCTGTCCCTCATGTATTCTTGCAGCAAAATCTTCCTCTGCTGTTTCCAAGGAAGAAATGTTCTCCAGAGATACAGCTTGGCCCTCAGTGAAGGCCAGTTCATAGAGAAATGTAGGTTCATCCTTCATCTCACCTTGCATTGCCTGAAAGCCCTCAAGGTCTTGGATTTTGTCACAATCTATGGCACAGCTCTCAGTGGTGCTTGGCACCTGTAGAATGGCTTGGGAAGCCTCTGTCTTCAGAGCAGCCAGTTGCTCTGCTGCCTTGGAGATGACTTTCTCTTTGAGTAAGGGTATCTGCGCAGCTACAGTCCCAAGGCAGCCTGACAGTTGTGCCTCCATTGCTGCTGCAGGCACCACACCCTGGGGACCAGCCAGGAGGTATTGCAGTGGCTCTGCCAGAAGCCTTCTGCTCTCTTGGTTTATGGTGACTTGGGTGAACATCTCTTCAACACTCTGCAAAGCTAGACTAGTCGGTGGCAAGCCAGGCAAGACATCCTCCCTGGGCAACACATGCACTGCTTGGCTCATCTGGAGATGAAGGAGGGCTGGAGGCTCCCTCATGGCCTCAAGACTGAGTGCTCCTTCCACGGCAGGAAGCTCTCCAGCCACCTCATAGAAGAGGGGGCTTTGGTCCTCTGCCACTGCAGAGTGCTGCAAGGCTGGGCTCTGCCTGCACACAGCATGCTCCTCAGGCAGCACAAGGAGCTCAGCAGAGCATGTGACCTCGCCCAGAGCACTCCCTGCCCTGCATGTGTAGAGTCCAGTGTCCTCCTCCATGCAGTCCCACACTGTCAGGGAGCCCGAGCCGTCAGGGTGGTGAGCAATGGAATGACGCGCATCAGAGAAGAGCAGCACTCCTCCCTTGAACCACAGCACATTGGGGCAAGGTTTCCCTGTCACTGTGTACTCAAAGAGTGCGGTGGAGCCCGGGGCACATTGCACACTGTCTGGTTCCCTGGCAAAGCATGGGAATCCTGGCACCCGCTGCCGCACACAGAGGCGGGTGCTGCATGTGCTCTCACCATGTATGTTCCTGGCCATGCATATGTACTCACCCTCATCCTGCACACCTGCATATGGGAGGATGAGGCTGTGGTCATTGCCAGCAAACACTAACTTATGGTCCATGGATGGGGTTACCTTCATACTGTTGAAAAACCACTCGATTTTGGGTGTGGGGCTGCCAGTAACAGTAACAGAGAGCCTAGCTACATCTCCCTGCCAAACTTCAACACTGGACACCTGTTTGAGGAAAACAGGGGCTTTTCCCTCCTCCTCCATTTTCATCTTTTCTCTGCTGACATAAACTGGTTTTCCAGGCTCAAATTCAAGTGTTTTCTCTCTATCAGGCAACTGAAGGCCGCTGCTGTAGCCTTCATTTCTTCCTTCCTCAGAAGAGGTAATAAGAGACCTAGTGATGTCTGTATGGAAAAAAATTGTTTAGTTTTACTATAATATTTATGAGAACACTCATAGCAATAAACAGAGCAACTATTTTTCCATAGCTGAATGCTTTCCCAATATTGTACCACAGCTAGCAATGAACATGAGGTCCCCCTGCTGTCAAATACACACCTACCAAAACCAGCAAGACATGCTGTGCTGTCAGGTTACCTAGGAATTTCCTATCTGGATCAGCATGGGCATCTCTTTAAACCTGACATCACAGTATGGGTTAGGCATACCCCCCAGGGTGCACCGTGCAAGGATCAATCAAGCAACACTGATGCATTTCACAGGTATAATTAAAGTGGTATGGGTCATACATACTCGTAGGTACACCTATGCAAACAAGTAGAGCAGAACAGTGCTAAGACCATAATATAATGCAAAACACCAAGAAAAAAAACAGAATGGCAAAATGAGAATTGGAAAACAAACAACCCCCCCCAAAAAAAAATCCCAACAAACCAAAACAGAAAAACAAAACACAAAAAACCTGCCAACAAACCTATAATCTTTTCAGCACACTGACTTTTCTTCTGATGCCTAGTCCATCTCTTTAAACGCTGTATTTTGTCTAATAGAGTAAGAGATTACCTCTCCCTTACCAGCTTTGTCCTGTTTTTGTCATTAGACACTTAGATTAACAGCACCAACATTTTAAAAATCACAAGTCTGCATCCTTGGTTTAGTATAATTGATTTAAATCTCTACTTTTTCAACTCCACAATGTGGCATATTAAACCTATGATAATAACAGAAAAAGCAGACAGAGCACTTCAACATTTTTCTTTTCCTTGCCTTTGTGAAGTTATATATGTATGTGTTGGACCACTCTAGTTCCAATGGTGGTTTAAAAATGAGAGGAAGCAGAGGTCAAAAACATGCCATTCTCTGCAGATACTTGACAATTGAAACATCAGTGAAATCTGAGACTTCTGGGAATGGAACATGCAATCCATGAAAATCATCATGCAAAGAAAATCTTTGGAAATCAAATACTGTTGTCCTCACTGGGTCAAGTTTGCTCATTTAAGGCTCACAGTATTTGACATGGAACAATATGAGAGTTTAAAAAAAGAATAAAAATGTGAGTGGATAAATGTCTCTAGACACTGTAATGGGGAACCTTGTTAAGCTTCTCAATTACAGTGCATTAAATTAAAAATCTTATTGAGAGACAATAATTTTTGCTGCACTCCAACAAAAAGGAACAGACTGCCACACCAAATTCCTTCTCATCAGTTCGAAAATTATTAGTCTTGCCACTAATGCCAGAATAGGACACAGCACAGTGCATACAATTATTAATTGCAGAGAAGAGATGCTTAGGTAAAAAAATAAAGATTACATCAGTCCTTTACTATTACTTACCAACCTTTCTAAAGCAGTAATAAATTGTGCAAGTGAGTTTCCGAATAAGTGACAGATTTTTGTCCATAAAATAAAATATAAAAATATGAAATATAAAATTTTCAGAGTTAAACCCTTGCTGATACATGGGAATGGTTTATAACAGGAGTGTGGCAAAAATTAATGCACTTCTGTGTGTTCCTGAATATTTATGACAGAAAAAACTATACAGATTCTTTTTTGTGTTTTAGATAAATCTATGAAATGAATAAAGTACAAGAAGCAATGGACTTAAACCATTTACATGTTTATTTCACAAATTAGCCATACAGGTTAACATTCAATACACATTGATGACAAACAAACATAATTCATTCTTTTTTTTTAAAATACTTGATTTGTAGAAATGAAGACAACATTAAAAGTGAAAATAAAATTGTGAGATTTTTGATTCCTATGAAAGCACAGAATTTTGAAGAGAGATAGTGAAGCTGTACTGGTTGCCCCATTCCAACCTAGGATTACTCCACGTGTAATAGTTGTAAATTAGGCGAGACATCTCTCCATAAATACATGATCATGCTCCTAGCTAATATATGAAACTTAAATCAAGACCTTTATACTTACATAAACCACAAACACCACTACACAGGTAGAGATAAAGATGCTTGGCCATATGTTTCAGATGTGAACATGAACTTGGACCTGTTTGGCTTGTGGCTTCAGAACCAAGTTATGGGCCTGTTTCTGCTAAAAAATTTCAGATTCACATGCAAATAAACACATGTAACAATTGCATAGGACCAAATCAAAGGGTCTGTGACCTCTTTGGCTTTGAACCTAAAAGACCCCTCATATCATAGCTGACATAGAACATCAGACAATTCATGCTAACTCCCCTAAAGACCTCTGCTGTCTAATGAATCAGACAATGCTACACATCTACACAAGGAATGGATTAAGGACAGGTCATGGAGTAATTTTTTCCCAGCACAACACTGTGTCAGACAGTCATGCTTCTCTTTCCTACCACCACTGACTCTGAGAAAATGCAAATATCTCAGCCTTTTAACATAATTTNGACAGAAGAAACTGAAGTGATACACTGATATCAGCCTAAACACTTCAGTCATTTTGCCCAGGTACTGGGTCATTAGAACTTGCCACTCCCAACTAAATTTATATTGGGGAATACAATTGGGCAAAAGGAATCTTTTAATTAAAATATACTCTCCCAGGGGAGTGATGGGAGAGTCTTAAAAGATTATCTATTTTCTGAGGCATGTTCACCTCTGTGTGAGGACACATCAAACTGAGAAATAGGAAATTGTATTAACATAACTTAATGTACTATAGGAATAGTTCTTTTATTCCTAAAATCACCACACTACTTAAAGCTGTTTGCAAGACAACAGACAGAAATTTGTAAATGACTGGAAGAACCTCATTAACAGGTAAACAAAGTAAAAACAATTTTTGTTTAGGGTTTTTGAACTCAAGATCTCACCTTGATTTATAGCTAACTGGAAAGATGGTACATGCCTTAGAGAACTATTTAACTTCTGATAAACACTAATTCATAACTTTAATATTTTTAACAGATTTTCTTAATAAATTTATCATAGTTTGTGTAAGATAGATTTAGTTCTGATTTAATTATGTCAGTTACTGCTAACTCCTCCTTCTAAACATTAGCATTACTTTAAATACAAAAATATATACATTACATTAATGTAAAAATCTCTTCTGGTGAGAAAACCCGACAGCTAACAACTGAATGTATTCCATTTCTTTCTGGTCATCTTGACACATAGCACACTGTTACTAATTAAAAAAAAAAAGAATATGTAGAGATGTAGTTCTAATGTGAAACCACAATACTGCATAAAAATACCTTACTCTTTCATTACAATGTATTTTTTACAAATGACACAATAATACAGGGATAACCAAAATTATTTTAATGAATTTACAGTAACATCATTGATTTATTATTATGCTCCCTCTCTCTTCCCTTTAACTTTTAAAGATACAGTACAAAATATGTTTTCATGTTTATTACTTGGTAATAGAGAAAAAAATCCTGTCCAGTCTCTACTAATGCAAAACTTTCATTTTTTTCTTCTCATTGTGCTGCTTTTCTTTGCAACAGCATAATTCCATTTACTTAAAAAATGGATTTAATTCCATGAGTGGGTAGAATGAGGCCCATAGATGTAAGAATTTTGCAGTGATAGAAACTGTAAACACAGGATTTGAATCAGTGAAATTCACTTGTTCTGACAACACTGTGAGAAGGGGAAATATCAATTTAAGGAGTTCTTTCACAGAACTATACCCAAATAAAACAGCAAGCATAAGTTAGTATTCCATACCTCTGGGTTGCAAGAAAAAGGTGGTGTCCACATTTTCATGTGATTTCTAGCTGACATAAAACAATAGTGGTAGCACAGGTATATGCACATTAATACAAAAAAAATCAGTCCTACGTACATGAGTGTCAATTAAAATATCTTTACAAGAAAGATTAAGGAACTTAAAAGGAGCCTGAAATGTACCTTGGTGCAGAAAACATGTACAAAATCTATGCACAGATGAAATCTCACTTAAATTCCCCAAAGAAGGCAAGTTTAAGTGAGATAGAAATATGCCCACAGAGTGGTTTTCATCCCTAAAGAGATGAAAAACAATGCCCCTAAAAATGAGTGCTGCATTTTTACCTGCAGTGAACAACATCATAAGAACATTTAGTATTCAAAAGAAACTTTGAAATAAATAATGGAAATTCAGTATAATGTTAACATGGCACAAGTCTCAGCACTTCCTACCCTGTTAGTAGCTATACATTTGTACTGCCCACTGTCACTTTGCATCAGGTTTTCAATAGTAAGGCTGCGAGAGCCATCCTGCTCTTCCTGCAAACAGTACCTATCCCCTTCCAACAACACCCCATCCTTGTACCAGCAGACACTTGGGTGGGGGGAACCAGTCACAAGACACTGGAAGCAAGCTGAGGCACCTACAAATGTACTGTAGTCAGAAATGAGCCTTACAAATCTGGGAGGAGCTTCTGTGACCTGGAATTCAAAGCTGCAGCTCTCAGAGTCCTCTGCCCTAAACTCAACCTGTTCCTCTTGGGATGGCTCTGCAAATACATCAAAACTAATATTGACACACTTCTCCCCTTCCACTTCCTGCTCTTGTTGAGTCACTGCAAGCAACCGGATCGCTTTTTCTGAGTCATCTCTGTCAGGCTCAAACTCAAACTCCAGCTCAATTTCTGACTGGTCACCTGGGCTCACAGTCTTACTTAAAAGCAAGTCACACTTCTGAGGCCTGTGTGGTTCATGGCCCGTGACTGTCTCACTACTTGCCTTAGCGTTTGCTCCCTGCTGAGCCATGACCACAAGAAAGCCTTTACATTTTGCTTCTCCCAGCCTGTTCATCGCCTGACAGTGGTACCAGCCACTATCAGAAGGACCTACAGTTTGGACCTTCAGACTGTGAAGTTCCTCCTTTTGACTCACAACATACTTCCCTGTGCCTGGTGTCACAGAGGTGTCCCCTCTGAACCACTGAACTACTGGGACAGGAGTACCTGTTACCACACACTCAAACACTGCCTCCAAGCCTTCTGTCACCTTGATATCTGCAATGGGCACGGCGAAGCGTGGCGGCATTTCAGTTACCTGAAAATCAATTTTTACATCTTCATTCTCCACTGCAGACAAGCCTGCAGCTTGTTCTAACAAGGCAAGTGGAAGGACATCTAGGGAAACCACCATGCTCTTCTTATCTGGGCTAAACTCAGGACTGGTTATGATTTTGACCTGCTTCTCAAACTCCTTCACCTCATTTTCATCCAGCTCCACTTCCAGGAGGATTTCCTGTGGTGAAGGTGACCTTGAAGATGTGTTTTGCTCCAGGTCAAAGTGTATAACATGCTGGTGGGTAACAGGGGGTGGCAGTGCTAGTGACCGCCCATAGTCAGGCAAAACTTCTACCTGTGCAATACTTTTAGCTTCTCCAACAATATTCACTGCATGGCAGAGATACTGTCCTCCATCAGCTTTCTGAACATTAGTAATCTCCAGAATACATTTGTCCCCATCATTCTCTATTCGTACTCTTTCATCCAGCTCCAACAGAGACTTATTATGATACCACTTCACCTCTGGCTTGGGCACACCCACCACCTCCGCCTCAAACCTCAGTGTGCTGCCCTCACACAACCTTCTCCTGCTCAATACCGTGAGGAATGCAGGTGGCATTTCCCTGCCTGATGGCTCCAGGGATTCACAGGGGGTCTTAAACACATCTGCCTGTGGCTGGTCTGGAGACTGATGCCTTCTCTCACAGAAAGGGAGTGTCATCAGGGCATCCACATACTCCCCAGTGGGTGTCCAGTAGCGCTCTGGTGGTGTGCTGTCCCCTGAGGCAGAATAGCGTCCCTCAAAGGGTGTGAAATAGCGCTCTGAGGGTTTGTTGTGTTTTGAACCCTCGGAGGGTGTGGAGTAGTGCTCAGGAGGTGTGCTGTACACCAAGCCCTCAGATGGCATAGAGTAGCACTCAGGGGGTGTGCTGTACACAAAGCCTTCAGATGGCATGGAGTAGTGCTCAGGAGGTGTGCTGTACACAGAGCCTTCAGATGGCATGGAGTAGTGCTCAGGGGGTGTGCTGTACACAGAGCCTTCAGATGGCATGGAGTAGTGCTCAGGGGGTGTGCTGTACACAGAGCCTTCAGATGGCATGGAGTAGTGCTCAGGAGGTGTGCTGTACACCAAGCCCTCAGATGGCATGGAGTAGTGCTCAGGAGGTGTGCTGTACACAGAGCCTTCAGATGGCATGGAGTAGTGCTCAGGAGGTGTGCTGTACACCAAGCCCTCAGATGGCATGGAGTAGTGCTCAGGAGGTGTGCTGTACACAGAGCCTTCAGATGGCATGGAGTAGTGCTCAGGAGGTGTGCTGTACACCAAGCCCTCAGATGGCATGGAGTAGTGCTCAGGAGGTGTGCTGTACACAGAGCCTTCAGATGGCATGGAGTAGTGCTCAGGAGGTGTGCTGTACACCAAGCCCTCAGATGGCATGGAGTAGTGCTCAGGAGGTGTGCTGTACACAGAGCCTTCAGATGGCATGGAGTAGTGCTCAGGAGGTGTGCTGTACACCAAGCCCTCAGATGGCATGGAGTAGTGCTCAGGAGGTGTGCTGTACACAGAGCCTTCAGATGGCATGGAGTAGTGCTCAGGAGGTGTGCTGTACACCAAGCCCTCAGATGGCATGGAGTAGTGCTCAGGAGGTGTGCTGTACACAGAGCCTTCAGATGGCATGGAGTAGTGCTCAGGAGGTGTGCTGTACACCAAGCCCTCAGATGGCATAGCGTAGCGCTCAGGGGGTGTGCTGTACACAGAGCCCTCAGATGGTGTGGAGTAGTGCTCAGGTGTGCTGAGAGGTGTGTGGTAGGATGCTGAAGATGCAGTTTCAAAGATTTCCACTGAGGAGGGAGGTGTGTAAAAGCGGTCTGAATTAGGTGACTCCTCCCTGCTCCCACTCTCCAGCTCTATAGACATTTCTGATTCAGGAGAGAAGGGCCGGGCAAGTTCCTGATGGTTGTTGTAATAATCATAAACCATGCTGAAGGTAACCTCCTCCACTTCCAGTGAAGTGATAGCCTCTTGCTGCTCCTTCTGAACTGTCCTTTTGAGATCTGGAGTTTCATGTATGCCAGTGGATCTTAAATAATTGGCCAGGGACAAATCAGGCTCCAACTCTGAGACCTCAACAGCACTGGGCTCTGGACTTGCAGATGTATCCTCCCACAGTCCTTCTCCATCTAGGGTATTCCCAGAGGCTTCCTCAGTAGCACTCCTATTCTTGTTCCAAGAGTCCTTCCTTTGCTCCTTCTGTGCCACAGAATCATCCATTACTAAACCACATATGAGTTGCCCAAAAGAGAAGCCTTTGGTTGTGTTTGCTTCATGTTGTGTGTCCCTGAGCACCTCCTCAGGGGAATCTGTGCTTTCTGCTTCATAGGTGAACCCACTCATTTCTGTCTCAAAGATCTTCTCTATTCTAGAACCACCATCTTCCTTAGCCTGATGCCCAACATGGAGTTTCTTTTCATGTGCAGCTTTTTTCAAGTCCGCAATGAAGCTGTCACTCTGGGAGTCCATGGTCTCCACTCGTTCCCTACTCTCCCACACATGTGTTTCCTGAACTCTTCTTTGTAAATCTGCTGTGGAATCCACCAGAAATTCAGGAATTTGTTCCTCAAGGGAGTCGTCGCCACAGACACTCACCTCTGACTCATGAACTTCTTCAGTAGAAGGTCCCTCTTCAGCAGGTAAGACACCGCCAAGGTTGCCATTAGGGATTTGCAGACCAGCCCTTGTGGTTTCTCTTGGCTGTGCCTCTTCCTGGGCATCGACCTCCTCCTGCTGCATACTGTAGCTCTGATGCAGCTCCTCACACAGAGACATCTCTTCCACAAGCACATCATGTTGGTGCACAGGGGAGATGAACCCAGTTGATCTTTCCTCTGTGCTCTCCAGAGCTGTGGGAGTTTGTGTCTGTCCTGTGTACACAGTCTCAGCAGCTGGGAAAGGCTCCACAAACTTCTTCATATCAAATATAATATCAGTCTTATCAGTCTCAGGTAGCAACAGCTGCTCTCTGACAGGCACTTCTTCCAGGTGATCCTTAGGTTCCTCAGTAAAAACCTGACCTGAGTTTTCTATGCTAGGGAGATTGACAACTAGATCCAAAGAAGAGCCTGCATCAGACTCCATTTCTTGCAGCATTTGACCATCATTCTGCATCTCCCAGTGCGTGGCATCACCATCATCAATCATTTCCTCTTTACAAAGATGATCATCAACTTCAATGTCCTGTTCAGTATCAACAGATCTCTCTTGTTCCTTGTCCTCTTCCTCCTGCTGTTTTTCTGTACAGGAGCCATAAAAGCTAAACTGCTCCTTTGTGGCCATGTTTACAGTGTGCTCTTGCAGGTAGGCCACACTTGGCTCTTTTACAAGAGGTAAATCAGGAGCCATTGCCTCCCAGGCAGGGACATCATTCTTCTCTGTGCAAATATCACTTCCCTCTTGCACCACAGGTGACATAGGAATGAAAAATTTTGACTCCTCACACTCCCTTGCTAGAGCAGGCTGCTCAGAGGCATGTGTTTTAACTTGCACTTCCACAAATTGTGAATCCTTACACTCCCCTGCAAGAGCAGGCTGCTCAGAGGCATGTGTTTCCCTTGCACTTCCATAAATGGTGACTTCAAGATGTCCCAGGACAGAGTATCTGTATGTGGTACCACCTTGCCTCCTTCAGGCTCCAGCTTCTCTGAAAAGTGACCTAAGTCCTTGGCCAGCAGTTCACGCCCTTCTCTGGATATGGTCTGGTGCAGTTCAGTGGTATCAATTTCAAAGCTGTTTTCCTCAGAGACAGCTTTTTCCCTGTGCTGTCTCATCTCAGAAATACCATCTGCATTGCTCACTCTTTCTTCTGTATGACCCATTTCTTGCCTTGCATAAACTTTTGTAATATCTAGCACCATTGTTTCGTGCACCTCACTTTCCCTGGAATGAGGAGTTTTCTCACACTCCTCCAGCTGTTCACCAGGAGATGGAGACAGCCTCAGGTTGGCTTCTTCCTCCCTGGGGTATTCCATCTGTTCCTCTTCATCCTTCCCAAGTATGCTGATGCCTTGGAGACACAAAACATGGTCCATGACAGGCAGTTCCTCAATGCTTCTATCCTTGCTGTACAACTTGGGTGCACTGGGCTGCACTGTCAGCTCAGAGGCAGTTTGTGCTGTTCCTGCCACATTTGTAGCCACACAACAATATTGCCCAGCATCTGTGACAGAGACCCCTTGAATGTGTAAGCAGTACATGCCATTCTTGCCTTCTTCAAACCTCAGCCTCTCACTAGCAGAGAGGCTCTGGCCATTCAGGGACCAGGTCACAGCTGGTGGGGGCTGCCCAGACACAGCACACTCCAACACCACGTCCTCTCCTTCATGGCAATGAATGTGTGCTGGGGCTTCTGCCACAAATTGAGGTGACTCATTTCCCATATCAAATGAAAACTTGAATTTGTGCTTTATGGTGGGAGCAGCCTGGTCTGGAGGGAGTCGTGTGGTCTCCTTCATCTCTGTGTCTTGCTCTGGCGTTGGAGTGGGGGCAGTGATTTTGATCTCCACAGGCAGCGACAGCAAGTCTGAGTCTGGAACTGCACTTGGCAATCCTTTCTCTGCTGCAAAGGCCAGACCAACTTCTTCTTCCACTTCTTGCTCCTTCATTTTCTCCTCCTCCATTTCCTCTTTCTCCCTTTCTTCCTCTTTCACCCTCTCCTCTCCCTCCTCCTCTTCCTTTCTCTCCTCTTCCTTCTTTGTGTACTCATAGGCTGGCATTCGCTGTCTCACATGGAGTGCAGCTGAGGTGCTGACAGTGCCCAGTGGGTTGAAGATCACGCAGGTGACAGTGCCCCCATGCTGCGGGAGCAGGCATGGAAAGGTCAGGGTAGAGCAGCACTCCGTGGTGTGGACGGCGGTGCCGCGGATGCGCCCCACGGGCGTGGCATTGTTGTACCAAGTGACCGTGGGCTGTGGGCGGCCGTGGAAGAGGCAGGAGAAGGAGCATCTTTGCCCCTCAACAGCCTCCTGGGGCTTGACCTCCTGGACAAAGAGGGGTGGACAGGGCTCCAGAAACCCACCTGGCATCTGCCATCTCTCCCCCATGGCCGTGGGCCTGGAGTACTGTTTCACTACCTGCACCGTGAGGGGCTCTGAGCCAACAATCCTGGCAGCCACCTTAGCTGGGCTGGGTTTCCCACGAGGACCCTCCTGGGGCATGGACATGAGCGATTCCTGGTTCTTTTTCAGTACTGCCCTCTTTGCTTCCCGCAGCCTCTGTAGCTTCCATCGGATCTCCTCATCCAGCAGCTCTTCAGCATCACCCACTGCGCCCCTGTGCTCCCTACCCTGTGCCACCCCTGGACGGTGACGCCCCACCAGTGGCAGGCTCCGAAAATGGATGGTTCGTACCTTGCCTCGGGCTGGTGGGTGGTCCCCATGCGACTGCTCGGGCTCCTGCCCCTTGTCAAAGGGCGAGCCGGTGCATCGGAGCACCACCCGCAGCCGGTCCTCCCGCCGCTGCTGCAGCAGGCACTGCCAGCTCTGCCGCCTCCGTTCTCCTCTCCCAGCGGAACCTGAGCCCCTCTGCTGCCCACTGCGTGCCACCAGCAGTGAGGCAGCGGACTCAGCTGAGCCCTCGCTGTTAATGGCAAATACCCTGTAGCTGCCAGCGTCGTGCTCCCGCACATCCCGCACCTCCAGGCTGGCGCGGTGCGTGTGCTCCTCGCTCTCGGTGCGAATCACCTTGCGGCAGTCCTGGAGGACGGGCCGGTTGTTGTGAAACCAGGCCATGTGGGGCGCCGGGCATGCCACTAGCTTGCACTGGAAGAAGGCGGGGTCTCCCTCCAAGACAGACCTACACTTCAGGCCCTGTGTGAAGGTGGGTTTACGGTTCTGAGGGTCAACCAGCACCGCCACTGTGCCAGGTCCCTCGGAGTTCACATTGCTGTGCTGCTCTGCAAGAGAAGAAGACCTAGGTTACAACATGTCACACTCTGCCTACCATCTGATTGTAAAAAAAATAGCAATATATTGAAATAAAAAATGGGCATGCAACAGATTTCATCACACACCCAGGAAAAAAAAGTAATTCACTCACCATATTTGTTCGAATAAACGCAACGCCTTGCTCTGTTTTAAAGATTGACACGAAAATCGTTCGTTGTCTGTTCTTTCTTCAGACTGTGGAAATTTCTTCTTGAACAAGCAAAAAGGAATTTCAAAATAACACATTCTTCTGCGTGTATGTTTTTGCTGCCTGGAAAAGCTGTGCGTCTTTGGGTGGCAAAGAAGATGATCTTACCTGACTTGCAGACAGTAGAATAAACGCCCTTTCTGACCCCTCTGTTTGTAGATTAAATGTTCAAACAATTGAGAAAAAATATTTTGAAAGATATTTTTTAAAAAAAGTAAGTAACATGAAATGAGAAGGCGTTTATTCGAACTAATACAGCCACTAACTTCACAGTGTTACGCACAGGGAAAAAAGCAAGCAACATGAACCACGTATGCTATCTGCAAGCCAGGGTAAGAGATGTATAATGATGAATTAATGTATGTAAAAAAAAAGAGTGCAAGGAATCAATGGGAATGTGTAGCTTTCACTTAACCTAAAGAACAAATGCGCTCTACTATACTTCATCTACCCATCCAGTGGTGTCCATTGAACTGATTGTTAGGTTGCTAATTTATTTAAAAATAATATAATTAAGATTTGTATAGCTTCCTTCTGAAGTAAACTATTCCATGCATTCAAAAGGAAATTGAACAAATAAAAGCTCTGTGAATAGCTGCAAAGCATGGAGTAAAAGTTAAGAACATGTTTGCACAATTATAAATTTGAAGTTTTAAATATATTTTAAAACTTAAATAACCTTATAATGCAGGTAACCTTTTGCATATCAAAACAAACATGCAACATATTCAGGTATGCTTTTAAGTGTCTTTTTTTCCTCATCAGACACTTCATGTAAACAGATAAATGCTTTTCATAGCATTACTAATTACTGGTACTAATTATTCTCAATGGTGATTGTACCTTTCACTTCCATTTCAATCTCTTCCTCTAGCTTCTCATGAACAATTTTTTCAGGAGCTAGAATAAAAAAGATAAAGATTTTTGAGCTATAGTTTCTAAATGTGCCAATTAACACTTTTTGTAGAGAAAAACATCCAATCTCACTTGCAAATACACAGAAATTCACACATACATACACATAAATGCATGCCAAACAGTTCAAACACTTCATACATAATTTTGAGAACAGAGTAATCAAATACTGTCAATCTTGTGTGCAATGTACATTTTCCTGTAAGACTTGCTTTCTTTTTTGCAGGGTGGGGGAAAGTTTCTAACACAACATGCCTTTATCATGCTGTAAATCCCTGAAGAAAACATTCAACAATCCACAGACTAATTAGATGCTTCTCGTTCTTTATCATCTCTCAGGGAATGAATGTACTGGAATGAAATGATGCTATGCATGAGGAATTGATACTTAGAAGGAACATGCAGTTGCCAACCTGTCACTTTCAGATGAGTGCTGCACTCGGCTTGTCCTGCAGGATTAACTATTCTGCACTTGTATATACCCTTGTGGTTCTGACCAACTTTCAACAATCTTAAACTGCACAGGGGCCCATCATGTCTTAAGTAACACAGTGCAGACTCCTCAACTATTAGCTGATTGCACAACCAGACTACACAAGGTGTAGGCACACCTTTCATTATACAAAAGAGAAACACATCATCTCCTTCTTTTACAGTTGTTTCTGAAGGCAGAGTTTCAAGAAACTCTGGTGCTTTGGCATCAGCTTCTGTGATGTCTTCATATGGCACAACATCAGGATAGTATACTCTGTTTTTTGGCTTCTCAGTTTCATATGGTCTTTGGGATGTAGATATAAACAAGCTTGAGGTTTTCTTAGAAGATTCTTGCTTAACTTCAGATGCTTTAAACTGACAATCTTTGGCTGCTTTAAAACTTTTAGTATCTGATTCAAGAGTAATTTTTGTTACTGCTTTGGCTTGTGCTTCTTTTGCTAGGTAAGAATAAAGTTAGGAAAAGGATTAGGTCAGAGGTTTTGCAGAAATAAAAAATTATCCTTATATTTAGGGGGGGGGAAGCAGCAATTAGTATTGAAAGTATGTCCAGCATATTAGTGCTAAAACAATGCTATTAGACATGAGTGATTGCACATTTAAGAGCTCCATTCCTGCTAGCCTAATTCTAGGTATCAGTTAAGCCTATGGGGCTTTCACAGGACCGATGCTTGTCCACAATGCCTATATAAGCACATCTTTACTTCTAATTTAGAGCCCTAATTTGGAAAGTAGCAGCAGATGATTATGTAAAGTGCTTTGCACAGCTCTAGAATGAAATTTCAGTAATTAAGAACCAAATCAACAGGGTCCATGCCTTTCTCATTATTCATCTTAGTTTTCTGCTCTTGATTCCTGTGAATTCATCAGAAATAGTACCACCAGTCTAGTGTGGTTGTAATACATTCTGGAGTTTTTACTATTGGTAGAAACTACTGACACTTCAATATATTGATGTCAGGAAGAGGTGGAAAGAGTCTCAGCAAAAAAACTCCAAAACAACAAACTTAGAGTGAAGGGTAGAAGAAAATCAGTATTGCAGTAATACAATACTTGCACCCATTAATCCATTCAAGTATATGAAATTTTACTGCCAATTTTGGAATTGAAACCTTGGATCTATTTCAAACAAGTTGGAGTTTGAAATGACCAGGTATCTAATTCAACATTGCTTATCTGACATTTATCTTCTTTCAAGTCCAGGTTCAGGAATTAACACAATAAAAAAGTTTGTACAATTCCTGCTTTACATCTCACTGTATATCATGAAGGATATGAGGAATAAAAAGCCTCAGACATCTGTGACTTGTTGGGAAGAGGCACAAAGTTACAATACAGACTTCCCAGTACTGCGTATGTCACTGATGGATAGAGCTGTAAATGTGGAAGAAAAACCTCGGAGTATTATTAATTTCTCAATTAAATGCTGATAATAAAGGAAATATGAGTGAGCTGTAGGCAGTTATAATGAAGTTCCAAAAGGTAAGTAATAATGTTAAAAGTCAGATAACCACCTTTGACTGTTAGTATTGCAGAAGTTGTTGTCTCTCCATAGTCATTATACACAGTACAACTGTACAGTCCTTGATCTGTTAGCTGGGCATTTAGGATTGTGAGCAGAAGAACACTTCCGTTTTGTGATATCTTCAATTTTTCAGACACTTCTATCTTTTTACCTTCATGAGCCCAAAGAAAATCATAGAAAAATTCATTTTCTAAGGCACATATGAACTGAGCAGTGTCACCACGGTTCACAGTTAGGTCTCTGAGTTGCAAGAGAATCTTTGGAGGGACATCTTTCGTTTCCTGTGAGGTGGTCATAGAGATCTTCGTGCTCTGAGATGTTTGAGAAAGGAGTGTTGTGTGCATGGCTTTCCTTTCTTCAACTGATGTAGCCTTCATGGTCAAACTTTTGGATACGCTTTCAAAAATCTGTACACCTGATTCCTGTGATGGTTGTTGCACTGATTTAAATTCTTTTTGATAAGTTTCAATGTTCTTCTTTGTGAGAGGAGGAACGTGAAGTTCTGATATGGCCTTTGACTGGATAGACTCTCTCATATCTTTCCCAGAACTTTGCCTATCTAGGGCTTGCACTGTGTAATCAAGTAACAAAAATAACAACATTAGCATCTAAAGAACTTCACTGGGCCATGCTCTGAACAAAATCAAACAGCATGGAGGATGAAAATGAATGATCTTTATTTGAAAACTCAACATGCCAGATGCACTACTCTCTTGACACAGAAATTATTCATTCACATTTATGAGTGAAAAGTGATGCCTAAGGTAGTCATGCATTTGATAATTAGTTGATGCTTGTCTCTTCCTTCATGAAAGTTGTCCATTTTAGCATTGGAAACTTACTATGGCACTTTTAAAGGAGGTATTTTCTTCATTTTTTTGAGGGGGTTGTTTTGTTTTTCCTTTTTTTACAGGATAATGCAAAATACCTCAGCCAATGCTCTAAAGATCGTTTAATTACTTGTTTTAAAAATCTGAATTCCTTCATTAAAATTGTTCTGTTATTTGACCTCTACTGAGATACAAATTTGAAAAGTTCCAAATGTTACAGCCTAAACAGAAGAAATGAGAGTGGTTGGGTTACTGAGGGTAGGTACTACTAACATTAGCTGGGAAAGAAAAGGTGTGAAACAAGGAAACAATTAGTAATAGCATGAAAGTGTGATATACAACAAACTGAATCCCTCTGAAGTAAAAATGGCGCTTTACCTTCTGCAGTCACTGTAAGTGTAGCTGTACAAGTTGATTCTCCAGCACTGTTTCTTGCCTTGCAAGAGTATTGGCCAGCATGCTCTAAGAAAGCATCTACTATTATCAGTGTAGCTGTGCCTGTAGGCTCATCAAAATGGAAAACTAAGTCTTTTTTTGGCAACATGAGTTGCTGATTATGAAACCACTGGATTTTAGGTTTGACCCTGCCAGAAACTCTAGCTTGAAATCTGACTGATTCCCCGCTGCATACCCTGCAGCTTGAAATAGGCTGGATAAAGGTGGGCCTTTGGCCAATAGATTCCTCCTTAAGTGAAACAGATGAAGAAACATGCCAAGGGGACTCTGATGTAACTTCTTCAACATTTTTAAATCCTGAAAAGAAGCATGCCAACTTTTAATTTCTTACCCTACACTACAATAAATTTTGTCTCTCATTCAAGATTTTTTTTTCTAACTTGCAACTTAACAGCATTCATCATTTATAAAATATATTGCAAAAAGAAAACAAAATATTTATGGTTGAAAAATACCAAAGACGATACAGAACAGCAAATTCTCCAGGCAATATTTCTGCTCTAAAACTTTAGTTGATGTTTCACTAATCCATATGAATGTAAACTACTTCTTTTCAGTTACTACACATCTGCTATACGCTTCTATTTAAGATGTTTTTCAACACTTTCAAAGTAATTTATTTTGTACAAAAAGTCTTACTTACTTCACAGTCATATTAAAGGATGTGTGAGCAAAGAACTTTCATTAGAAAGAAGGCTTTTACTGTCTTTGATGCATGACAGATTCTAAGACTGGAGAAAACGAAAAGGAAGGGGAGCATGGAACATTGCAAAAATTGTGAAATACATTTTGTTGTTCATGACATATGTTTTGGAGACATAAATGTATGCTGTGGACTTTGTAAATGGTAGCAATTAATTGAGTTAAGAGACAACATGACAGACAATGACTCACATATAATTATCAGTGTATATTAAGATATGTATTGAAACATGACCTAAACAAGACAACTTCCTTAATTGTAACAGTGTACCTTCTAACTTCAAGGTAGCAGTGCTGGTCACTTGGCCTACAGAATTGCTAGCCACAAAGGTATAGATTCCTTCATCTTCTGGATAAGCTTCAGCAATCTCCAGCTGGTAAGTGTCTTCGAACTGAGTCATTCTAAAAAACCGTGATGGCTTGATTTCCTTCTCTTTGCTGTACCAGGAGACTTTCAGATCTGCTCGAGCGAAAGAAAGAAATAAAAGTTAGGATATTATGCTAGTAAATTAACACTATTGTTATATTTATATCTGTCAAAAATCTTAATTTCAAGTATTTAAGTTTAAATGTGTCTTGTATTACTCTGAAAAAGTAGGATGAGTAGAAAGTGGCCTACTTGTTGCTTTAAGTTTTGGTTTGTGCATTGGAAATATTTGTATGGGAAAACTGATCGTGGTGCTGATATGTTACTGAGTGAAAAATAATTCTTCCTTTCCTCTCTTAATGTGAAAAATTTAAAGTATTTTGCTACTACTAAAATTGGATAAACTCTTTTTTTTAAAAAGGGATTTTGCTACAATTGCATGATCAAACAGGCTACAAAATCACTAGTTTGAGCTAATCAGATTAAAAAATTAAAACAATATTCTTTTGTTAAGCACAGTACCTTGCCCCTTTTTGTTGCAAATATTGTAAGTTTTGTGCATCATATTTATCAAGAAAAATCCTATGTTTGCACTTTTGCAAAATTCTTCTATAAAATGTTGTAATACTTGTATAGGTTCTTGTAGACTTGGGAAAGAACAGGACTGAAGCAGACTTCAGCCTTTCCTCTCCTTCGGTCATTATGCTATGTCATATAGTATATGAATCAAATGCTGTTACACAAATAGTGTGCTATTATTGTCATCAGAAGAGTGTTTTCAATAGCCAATTGCACAATGTATACCATTAAAAAAATGTGTTTGCAATCGTGTTATCTAACCTGATATAAAAGGTTGTCACAAGTGTGAGGTATGCAAATCCATTTGGATACAGTATTTAATACAGGAAATTTTCAATAGGAAAAATTTCTTCACTGAAAGGGTTGTCAAACAGTAGAACAGGCTGCACAGGGAAGTGGTAGAGGCACAGCCCCTGGAGGTATTGAAAAACCATGTAGGTGTGGCACTTAGGGACATGGTTTAGTTGTGGACTTGGCAGTCCTGGGTTAGCAGTTGAACTTGATGATCTTTGAGGTCTTTTCCAACCTAAATGATTCTATAGTTTTGTGGAGGGGGACAGAGATGAAGGAACCCTTATATTCTGTGCTGTAAATGTAGCTTCCGTATTCCCCTAAATATAGTTCTTGTAAAAGACAGTTACACTGGCATGCATGGAACAGAAGGCAGGCCAGTTCAAGATATATTTTCTGCATTTTAGCAGCACTTCTAGAGCAGAATCATGTTGTAGAGTTGTTTGGGTTTGTTTTTAATGTCATGTGACAGAAATGCAAATCGTATATATTTGCATCTACATGTATATTACATGTATTATTTTACATGGATTTTTGTGGGGCTGTAACTCAGGATTATTGTTAAATTTGAAGTTTTACTTGTCTTTAAATAATTGTAAATCCTTTGGGATTTGAACTGGATCATATTCTGCAGTTTACTATGTGAATACTTTATCATGAGTCATACTCAAGACCATTTAGTGAAGTGAAGAAAGGTAGTTTTATTTGGCTTTGTGTTCACTTGGAAAAAATATTTTAATTATATTTATTTTTATAATTATATAATATTTTAAATTATATTTAATTTAATATTTTAATTTAACCTTTTTATGCTGGGAAAAAAAAAAGCAATCTCAGTTTAGTGTTTGGAGAATGATATGAAATATTCAGAAATATTAGGGTAAAGGTTGAATCACAGCACCAGTCTTTTTGTTTGGTTAATTGACATGATGGTGTGTGTCAACAGAAACTTCGTCATAGTCATTTAACACAGTAATGCTTTTCCACAATGAAACTCTACGTTTTACTCACTGACACAGTTTTCCAAGATTTAACATTTGAAACACTGAGACATTTCCAAAGACAAATTCTGTGGAACAGATCTTCCTTTTAGAAATACTTTATATGTTTATCACAGTTTAAAGCCTCATGCTTGATGCCATCTGTGACTTGCTTAACTGAAAACTGTCAGTAACACTTTAATGTATGAGTATGTCAAATAACTGTACTTCTAGGGGAAGATTGATGCAAGCACATATATTATTGAATTTTTTCCTGAGTTCAAGATAAAAAATTCCAAGACATGAAAAGATGTACAGGATTTCATGAAACCCACCTGTCCCTGTAACTCTGCACTGAAAACAAGCAGAATGTCCCTCAGATGTAACAGTATCACGCAGTGGTATGATGACAGCAGGTGGATACACTGGCATTTCTAGCTCAGGAGAAACAACTTCTGGGACTGAAGATCAAGGAAAAGAAGTAATTGTTAAATACGAAAAATGACAATCTCATTTCACAAACATTTGTGGTATTTATGAGTACGGCAAACTCACTTTCCACTGAAAGTGAAGCTGAAGTTCTTGCGACTCCATAGTCATTTTTGGCTTCACAGGTGTACACTGCTGCATCTTCAGGGAATGTTTCAATCAGCAATAGAGTATATTCTTGTGCATCATGAAGAAATTTGCACTTGAAACCTGGAGAAAGCTGTTGATCATCTTTGTACCAGGAAATTTTGGGCTGGGGTTTGCCTGATATCATAGCACAGAAACGGGCAGGTTTGCCAGACTCCACAGTAGTTGGCTCTAGCTCCTGAATAATCTGGGGTGGCTCTGGTGCTGCAAATTGAGGGGGAGGGGGGCAAAGAGAGGTGAGAAAGAAGGAGAAAGAGAAATCTCATTATTGATATTTATTAGTCATTCAAAACTATTTGCAAGGAATAAATTAAAACCAAAATAGAACATACCTAACAGCCACCAAAAACATTATTCCTAATCTTGTGTGCCCAGGAAAATCTGCCTTTTTCCTTGAAATGGGAGGAATGACCTGGCAGTAAGTGCCTTAATATAATTAGCTGTGTTAGTGCAAGTGTTCTCCATAAAAAAAGTGTCCAATAATCACTAGGTATATCTCTCTGCAAAGACGTATTTGTCCATATGAACAAAGCAGTTTTATTTGGACTCAAGAATTTTCCAGTCTAGGGAAATACCATGGGAAAAGAACTGCTCTGGTGTTTTTATCAGCTAGCCAGCTATTTCAGTAGAAAGAAACATTCATGTACATAGGGAATTCAGGAGTGTTCCAGATATCTCTTTGGATTTCTTTTTTTTTTTTTCCTCTTTCAGAATTAGAATTTTAGAGAAGCTATATTAAAATCAGAAAAAGACCAATAAATACAGTCAAAGCATTGGTTGTGGGGACACATACCATTCACATAAAGCATAACTGAACTCCTATTCCGTCCTGCAACAAAAGTATATTCTCCAGCATCAGAGTAAGTGGTTTCAAAGATGCTCATCCGATGAACTCTCCTTTCTGCCACATATCTGTATCTTTCCTCATACTGGAAGTTGATCTCAATACCATCCTTGTACCATTGTGGTTCAATGTCATCTTCATTGACTTCAAATTCAATTTCAGCTCTTTGTCTCTCAATGACCTTTAAACGAGTAGAATAAATAATAATATTTGGTTTTACATATGGTGCCACTTTCCAGTATTCTAGAAGGCAGCCCTGACGTTATAATTAGATTTTTGTGTTAGGACTGCCTGGATGTTGTTGCGCTTCCCTTGCATTATTCTTTGTGTGACATAGTTATGAAATATTTATTCATCTGTATAGGTCATACCTGAATATCTTTATGGACACTTCTGATGCGAATGTCACGACCTTCCACTATCAAATTGGCACTGGATGTGTTTCCACCTGCTACTACAGTGTACTGACCAGCATCAGACATTCTTGTGGAAGGAATGATGAGTCGATGGACATACTTTTCTCTCTGGATTTTCATCCTAAGGACATCAAAAAAGAAAATAAGTTAGTTATCACCTTGGGGAAAATGCATACCAAAAGTTAATACGGTATAGAAGCAATCATTTACCTGTCACCAATCTGGAGTTCTTGCCCGTCCTTCATCCACTGGACCTGAATGTCAGGTTCTGAAACTTCACATTCAAAAATAGCCCTTTTCTTCTCCACCACTTTGATGTCTTTAATATGCTTCCTAAATTCAATGTGACGAGCTGGGGCAGAAAAAATGCAAAATGAGTGCCATGGTGTTATTTAAGCCACTAGAAGTCATGAAATATACAAATCAAAAGACCAAATACCTTCCACATATAAAGTGGCTGATGACGCTGCTTTTCCAGCAACAAAAGTATATTCTGCAGCATCCCCAAAATGCACATTCCTTATGGAGAGGGAGTGGGTAAGCTTCTTTGTTCGTATCTGACATTTATCTGTCGATTTTATTTCAATGCCATTCTTCAGCCATTTATATGAGATACCTTCATAGTTAACGGTAACTTCAAATGTTATTGTATCTTTCTCTTCAGCGTTGATGTCTTGTAGCATTGAGGTAATGAGGATGGCTAAAAGAAAAGAAATGGACATAGATTGTTTTTTCCATTCTGTTTTACTTTTTTTTAAATGCATGTTTACCAGATCCAAGATGTTTCAACTACTTTAAGATAGTTTTGGTAATATTTAAAGGGTAGGCTTTGTGTCCAGAATCAATACTATAATTAAATCTGCCACAGCTACTGAATGACTTAGGAACCCAAATTCTCTCTCCTGTGGTGGCTTGGACTTTAGGCACGCTGGCCTAAAGAGAATATAGGGTCTAACTTTCAAGTTCACTGCTTCTAGACCTCTTTAATAATGCAATTGAGACTGTTTAGTATTATTTAAAAATAGCTCTACAACTGTGCTGGTTTTGTCTGAATTTCACTAAGTCCATGCACACAAACTCTATTATTGGTAACTGTAAAATATTCTGGTTAATTAATGTTTACATACGTTTTACGGTCAAGGTTGCACTGACTCTATCATTTCCACAGACAAATGTGTATTCTGCAGAATCTTCACTGCTTGTGTTCATGATATTGAGTTGATGGAGTTTCCCCTGGACTACTATTTTGAACTTTTCACTCATTTCAATCTCCACACCATTTTTCAGCCAGACAGCAGGCACATTGAAATGAGAAACTTCACATTCAAAAGAGGCAGTTTTGGTCTCAGGGATCTCAATATTTTTCATGGTCTTTGTGATGTGTATGGCTAAGAGGGGGAGGAAAAAAAGACAAAAGATTTTTTTCTAAGTCAGTATGCATGGAAGACTGCAAAAAATCTAAGGCTAACAGGACAAGTTGTTCAATATGAGTTGGTGTAACAATTCATATAATTACTTTCTTAGAAACTAACAATACTTACTTTCCACAAACAGTTTTGCTTTACACTCAATTTGCCCAACAACAGCTGTGTATTCCCCAGCGTCAGCAGGAGATATGTTATGCAGCATAAGCTTGTGAACTTTCCTTTGAGAGATCATCTTGTATTTATCACCTTGTTTAAGCTCAATATTTTTGTGGAACCACCGGACTGGTACAGTGTCATGGGACACACTCAGTTCAAATGATACAACAGCATTTTCCAAAGCGGTCACATCCTTTGGCTTTTTGATGATCTTGACAGCTTGAGGAAAAAAGTTAGCAAGATTCAGCAGTGTATATGATTTGAATTTCGAACCATAAATTACAGGAGATATTCAAACTACATTGACTTACTTTCCACATGAAGTCTGGCATTTGCTCCTATTTTTCCAAGTTTAAAGCTATAAACAGACTCATCGGTGACAACACAGTGTTTGATTCTCAGAGTGTGAACAGTTCCTTTCACTGTGATTTCATATTTATCATTTGATTCAAGTTCAACACCGTTTTTAATCCATAGTGCTCCTTTCACATCAGGGTGGGTAAGTTCTACACTGAAAACTGCCTCCTGTGATTCTGTCACAGTCAAATTCTTTAGTGTTTTCTTTATCTTAACAGCTGAGGGGGGGAAAGGAAATAAAAAAGATAAAAACCCCACAACTTGAGAGAACAGATCAAAATTTAAAACTACAGTAAATATAATTAATGAAGCTAAATAATGGTATTTCATTTGATACATATATTGATTTATACATGTCCCATTAGTGTGCTTGGAACTCAACAAGGGACCTTTACATTTATGATCCATGAGAAATCTTTGATTTGAAGTTCTTTATGCTTTGTTTTTTGTTTGTTTTTGAGGGTGATGGGTGGGTTCTTTGTTTGGGTATTTTTTTGGGGGGAGGGTTGTTTGTTTGATTGTTTTTGTTTTATTTGATTTATTTTGCCTGATCTAAGATGCAGTGAGCAATGCTGAACTGAGTCTTAAAGACATCTAACAGTTATAAAAAATACTGACCTTCGACCTTCAGTTTGGCAGACGTCTTTGAGCTTGCTATTTCATAGCTATATTCACCCATATCCTCCAGTTTTGTCACAGGGATAGTAAGCCTTCTCCTTACACCATCAGATTCAGCACGGTACTGATCTGTCATAGCTAGTGGTCTACCATTTTGTAGCCACTGCCCTTCAGATTCAGCATTTGCCACCTCACATTCAAAAACAGCTGTCTGGGACTCAGCCACAGTCAGGTCACTGAGAGGCTTTGAAATGGCACCACCTGTTGGAAGAAAAAGCACGTGGTTTTGTGTTGTTCAGTTTTCCCCTATACAGAAATGAAAAGTAGCTGCTGAAATTCTTTGCCCTAATTTGCAACATGCACATAGACAATCTGAGCTCTCTGAAAGATCAAGAATAGAATATAACCTTAAATTACTAAGAGATGTTTCTTAATTCTATCCCAGTTATCATTTATTATTTTTATTATCAGCACAGGTATACCGAACACTCAAGACAAAAAACATTAACATTAGAGCATACTCTAACATGCCATACTATGGCTCTGATCTAGCAAAATATATTAGCACTTCAAAGCATTAAAGGCAAAAAAAAAACCAAACAAAAACCCCTCAAAAAAATAACATGACCACAGAAACATCACAATTGCTACAAATACAAAATACATTGTATTTGGCATTTTTTAAATCACACTGAAATAAAAACCTTGGACCTTAAGCCTTCTAACCTGCTACTATAAGCTTCCCAGATGTTTTCTTCTCTCCAGCATAAAATACATATTCTCCTTCATCATCTTTCATCATCTTCACCACTGTCAATTTATATATTTTGCCATGTGCTTCAATTTTATATTTAGGACCAGCCTTTATCTCCTGGCCTTTGAAATGCCAAATTACATCAATCCCTGAATGGGAGAGCTCGACCTCAAAGGATACATTCTGTGTTTCAGTGCAGGTGATGTCACGAAGACCTCTAATAATCTCAATTTCTGTAAAAAGAATAAATTATAAACATATTAGTTGTTTCCACAGTTTTGTATTTGTGGTAATTATTTCACAAAGAACTGCGCATCTTAAAGGACACCTACGTTCAACTGTGAGGTTGCAACTTGTTTCAACTTTGCCAACCATGAGCTTATAATGTCCTTCATCTGATGCGTGGGTTCTGGTAATCACTAGCCTCTGTTTAGTGCCTTTACATACAGCTTGTACTCGTTCATCTGGCTTTATCTGGTTATCATTTAGGTACCATTTGGAGGAAGATACATCAGGTGCTGAAACTTTGCATTCAAGGATAGCTTTTGTTCCTTCAACAACGTGAACATCTTTTAGAGGCACCACTATTTCCACACCTGTCAAGTTACAAAATTATTCATCATGAAAAAAACTATGCCTTTAAAAGGTGCTAAAGAAGACAAAAATTGAACACATCTTCAAAATCATGATATTGACTTACTGTACACTGTGATGTCTCCAGTGGTTGACAGTTCAAGATCAGGAACACTAAAAGAGTAAGCTCCACTGTCTTCTTTTGTTGCATCTTCTATTAGCAACATATGTGACTGTTTATCCAACACAATATGAATACGATCACTTGATTGAATTTCTTGGCCATCTTTCATCCAGACTCCTTCTACATTTTCTAGGGAGACTTTAACTTCAAGTTGCACAATATCTCCCTCACAGACTTTTTGATCAGTAAGTCCTTGAAGAATAGCCATGGGACGAGCTGTGGAATTAAAAATGAAGTTAATTAATACTTATCAGAGGTAAAGAAGAATATTGAATATTAAAGCATTATGGGATATAATAGTATAGCTACAATACATGCTGTAATATTGAAAATCCATCATATATAGATAAGACAATACAAGTATTAGAAATGCTTACGCTTCATCTTCAGTTTGCAGTGAGTCCTTTTTCCTGCAACAACAAAGCTATATTCTCCTTGATCATCTTTATTAACATCCTTAATAGTGAGGACTTGACGACCACGGCGGGATGCAATCACATATTTAAGATCTGAAGTGAGTTCAACATCGCCATGATACCATTTCCCCTCCACGTCTTCTGGGAAAACTTCACATTCAAGTTCACCTGATAAGGATTCTGGTACTTCAATATCCTCAAGTTCTTTAATAAACTCCACCACAGCACCTACAGGCAAAAATAATTACATTTGTGAATAAGCCTGATTATATACTCCTGATGAAAACATTTCTTATTAAATGAGCCTAAGGAAATGTATCTCCAAACCTTCCTACTGGATTCATAAAATATGAAAGCAGTTCGACATTTCTTAGGGTATTAGATATCTGTTTAAATTGCTTTATTTCTTTCTGAAGCTGATTTCAATTTGACAGTTTTGCATGGTACTGAGCTGCGTGCTTCTTACCTTCAACAGTAAGCTTTGCAGTAGTTTTGATGGATTCATTTTCTACCAGTGCACAGCTGTAGTCATCAGCATCAGACGTATCAATTGTTAGTACAGAAAGAAAGTGAGCCTTTCGGTCTGAGTGCATCCTGTACTTGTCTCCAGAGTGAATCTCAATTCCATCCTTAAACCATTTCACTTTGACAAAGGGTTCTGATGTCTCACATTCAAAAGTTGCCATGGAGTCTCTTGCTTTAGCAACAACATCTTGTAACTGCTGGGTGAAGCTGATTAACTGCTTGGCTGTAAAATAATACGTAATGAATCAACAGTGCACTCGCTATATAGACTTAACATACTATAATGTGCAGTAGGATGAGAAAGAGAATTTAAATTACCTTGAACTAATAGGAAAGCATGGCTAGATGTTTCACCAGCTATATTGACTGCTTTCACCATGATGCTGGCAGAATCATCAGAAGTCACATCTCTGATGACTAATTCACAAACATTATCTTCAGGCCAGTACCAATACACACGATCAGTCCTTTCAATCTGCACACCATTCTTGAACCACTGGCACTCAGGATCTGGTTTCCCCACCACTCTCACACGGAAATGCACATCTGTTCCCTGAGCTACAGTCTGGCTTTGAATTCGTTCAAGTATCTTGGGAGCCTCCATGCTTGGACTAAGCTCCACCTTCCCTGGTTTGATTGTTGGAATGGTGATTTTGCCTTCAGGAGGAAGTTCTTTCTTCTCTTCCTCTGGGATCTCTTTGGTCCAGTGAAGAAGTTCCTCTTTTGTCTTTTTTAACATTTCTTCATATGATTCATCTTTTTTGCGAGACTTAAGTTCCACAGCAGTGATGGCTTCATAGTAGCCCTCTTCTGTCCTACGTTTGAATTTACTACGCAGCTCTTCAGATTCCTCTGAAAGCTTCTCATGAGTTATTCTTTCAGCCCTTTTCAGCCTCACTACTTCTTTGGTTGTTGTATCTGCAGGTTTGTCTACCTTCTGTACCTCAAAGAGAAGTTTCCCAGGTTCTGTCACTGCAGGCTCATGTTTGGGTTCAGGAGCACGACGAAGAACAGATCTGAAGTCTTCCCTTTGCTGGATCTCAAGCTTCACCTTATGTTCAATAGAGCCTTCTGGATTCTCTGCAGTGACTCTCACCTCTCCCGTGTCATATGATTTGCAGTCCACAATATCCAAGTAGTAGATTCCATCGTAACGGAGTCTAAACCTTTTGCTTTTACGGATGAGCTGTCCATTGAGGTACCAGTTGACCTTGGGCATAGGATAGCCCGTCACACGGCAGCGGAACCGTGCTGTTTCACCTTCCAGGACTCTTGCAGGTTCAGGAACCAAAACAATTTCAGGTTTTTGTTTTTCCTTTTGGTCCAGTGCAACTGCAGGTAGAGCACCCTCGTGGGCCATTCTTTCCAACTCTTCAATTCGTTGCAGTCCCCTTTTGCCTTCTGGCAGCTGGGATTCTTCCACAAGGCTTTTCTCATCCTTCACAATCAGAGTAGCGGATGTATGGTCTGTACCATATTTGTTAGTTGCTCTACAAGTAATCACTCCACTATCTCTGGAATAGGCCACTCCATAGTCCAGGCTACAGTACCCAAACTCATTGATCATGCGGAGTCTGTTAGCTGCTTCCAAGGGTTTGCCATCATGCAACCACTCCACCACCATGGTTGGGTCACCAATTGGAGTAAGCCTGCACTCAAAGTGTGCTGGTCCAAATTGTTTGAGCCTTAAAGATGTGAGCTTCTTCTTAAAAAATGGTTTCTGTTGCTTTTCTTTGTCATAGAGATCTCCTTCCTCCCATTGTTCTTGACCGTAACGCAAATGAAGAGGCTCCAACTCTGGTGCTGCAATCTCCTTGGCTTTGTAAGTTCCTTTTGGAATTATTAATCTCCTTTCTGGTTCAGGTTCTGTATGTTCAACTTCAACATTTACTTTGCAGCGGGTAGTGTCCCGTCCAGCTTTATTGATAGCAGTAGCAGTGTACCATGCAGCGTCTTGCCTGGCAGTAGATTCGATTTTAAGGGCAGCTGCCCCTTTGGTTCCCTCAATCCTGAAATTCCAAAAAATAAAAAGTTAACTATTTTTCACTTCTTTGTCATTCATTTTTGCCCTTATTTCAAATTAGGTCAAAGCTTCCAAAGGTAAATCTCTGGAGGTAATAGACATGCTGTTTATGTTTATTCATATTCATGAGTGCAGTACCTGGGTATCAAACAGGTAAGAATAATAAAAACCAGTCTTGAATTGAGTGGCAGTTTTGCCTGCAGACGACTTCAAAATCAGAGGCAGAGAAAAGTTCCCTAAATCTCTTTTCTAAAAGCATTGGTTTTGCAGAATACAGCAATACAAATACACGAGGTGGGAAAACGGAGTGAATCCTACAAGATAATTACCATCTCTAATTCTTGCTGCAGTGCAAAAGCCATTAGGGAATCCCTTCTGTGAAAGCAAGAGTAATCAGCACACTGTAGGAGGTAATTTTGCAGGATGGTGATTATTAAATCCTTTATTTAAATAAAAGATTTTAAATAAAACAAAATTACATATAAATAAGATTTAACTATAAATTAAATAAATTTAAATAAAATAAAGATTCTCACTTTATTTTGGGATATTTATGAGGCACAATGATGTCACTGTTCTTCAGCCATACAATATCAGGATTAGGGTTACCAGTAGCTTTCACTGCCATCTCCAGTCTAGACCCCTCCTTCACACTGACATTTCTCAGCCTTTCCACAAAGTGTGGTCTGATTAGGTCTTCCTTAGCTGAAAGAGTGATTGTAAGTTATCACAAGAGGAAATGACATAGCCATGTTTTTTTTCATAAGGAACATTCATCAGACTCCTAAAACCCATGTACAGTAGATACCTTCCACAGTCAGTGTCATCGAGACTGAAGCTTTGCCTGCCCTGTTCTGAGCAATTACAGCCCATTCTCCAGAGTCATCAGGCATTGCAGGAACAATGATCAATGACTGGGTGCCATCTTCTTTAATCACTATTTTATGGGTGTAGTCATTTACCACTTGTTGACCTGCAGGTGTAAATGAAAACAGTTGCACTCAAAACAGTGTCTAAAAAAAAATGTAAAAGGCATGTAAGGTGTTTTTTTATGATTATTTGTTGATGAAAATGAGGTTTATGTACCATTATGGAACCAGTATGTCTCTGGCATAGGTCTGCCAACAACTTTCAAGTCAAATCTTGCTGTCTGCCCCTGTGAACATTTAAATGATGTAGGTTTCAGCACAAAAACTGGCTTATATAGTCTCTCTAGTTGTCCTTCATCAGTTTCATCTAATCTGCGGGCAGGAGAACGAGAAGGAGAACTGCGGGCAGGAGATCGGCTTGGAGAGCGTGGAGAAATAGACCTGGAAGGAAAAGATAACATAAATTTGTATGGCAATGTCATATAGCAGGGGGCTAACCTGATAAACAGATTTCAACTTTTGTCTTTATCAAAATTGCTTTTAAAGAGATTGGCTAACTCATCTTTGTGAAAAATTGTGACAAAATGAATTTTTATTTCTAGTCAGTTTTCTTCATGTTTTTGAAAGGAATTTGTATGGCTGAATACTATTAGGATATACCACAGCCAGGGAAATTCTGGGGTTTTGGATACTCCACAGATATGGATGCAATCCTGTATATGTTTGTGTATGGGTGTGTATGTGCATGGAAACTGAACATGGCAACACTTCATTTCAAGGGCAGGAAATAATAGTTGCACACTGCACTGAAACTTCAAGTGCAGAAGAGTTTTTTTTTTCCTCCAAAACATGAGTACTTCAAGAAATAAATATGGTTATTGATATTGTAAATCTGATACTATGGTTGGATATGCATGTGAATGATAGTGCTCTGGGAACTGCATTGCTCATTAAGGAGGCAAATCAGACAAAGAGTTGGCATATACATCAATATAAGCCACGAAAACAGCATTTAGAACTTTTCCAGAGGTATGCAGACTCCTATAAGCCAAGTTTTAACTGCTGAATAATGAGTTTTTGAACCATCTCTCACAGCTGATTGAAGTCTCATGAAATTATATTACTGTGTACCTACCTATATCTTTTCATAACTTCTGGTCCTGGCATATAACCTGGAGTTGCTGTAGGTGCAACTGGCTCAACATAGAGTTTTGCTGAGCAAATGGCATTTCCTTTCATATTACTGGCAAAGACAGTATAAATTCCTTCATCTTCGGGTAAAACAACAGGCAAGCGCAGACTGGCACTGCCATCTTGCAGAACCTCCATGTGGTAGTGCTCTCCATGCCTGATGCGTTTACCATCTTTGTACCATGCGACCTGCATGCAAAGGAACAGAGGACTGCTCTGTGAACTTTTCTAAAGACAGAGACCCAGTAATGACCCATACATACAATATACTACAACTTCCTATTTTTCAACTGATGCATCATCACAGACCATGTATATGTGTTCAACATTACCATTTTTGTTTGAAGTAGGTAAGACTAAAGTAACATGTTTACACAGTAGCCTGAAACACAAGTTTTAGAGAGAGGAATAGGTGTATAGCCCATTTTGATGAAGAGCAAAGTAACCTAGACTGGACTGCTACTGTGTTCCCCGCTTGTCTGGGCTACCTTGGAGATATTCAGAAGCAAGATCAAATTAACAGGTAAATTTGGCCTAACCTACCCAACACTATTCTGTGAAGGAAAATTAAGCTTGGTATCAATACAGAAGATTGAACTTCCTTTGAGAGTGGCTATTTTCTATTCAAAATGGGGAATTTCTCAAATGAATTAAGGGATTTTTTTCCAAGTAGAGCACCAGGAGAGTTTTTTAAAAAAATTATAGAGATTTGGGGTACCTTTGGCAATGGATATCCGGATGTCTTGCAATGGAAAGTAACTCCTGTCCCTTCAAAGGTTCTATAATTCTTTAATCTTAAATCAAATCCTGCTTCTATAGCTTCGGATTCAGAAATATCAACCATCATCTCCTCTCCATCTTCTTCAAGTAGTTCATCTAAAGTAGTCTTAATAATTCTGAGTTCAATTTCCTTAATAAGTCTTTCTTCAAAAGAAGAAATATGGAATTCCTATACATAAAAGCAAGACCATTAGTTCTCTGTGTCAGAAAATGACCTTGTAAATAAATTATTACTAGTGTAAAATGTCAGTATACAGAATTAGTATGGAGTGGTAGACATACCTCATCTTCTACAAAAGTTCTGACCTTCACTGTATCTTTTGCCATTTTCTTCCTAATTAGAGCTTGTTCTTTTTCATACTCTTTTTCAAAGTCACCGTATGAAATAGGTGGGGCTACCTCAGCCACTTTAGGTTCCTGTACATATGCAGTCATCTGAGTTTGGTACATCATTTCTTGTTGTGATTTTATATAGGCTTCGTAATCAGCTAAGAATTGAGAACACATTAATTTTGGTATGTTTTTTTCTGGTTTTCATTGAGTTGAACAGAGAAAACAAGCACAAACTTATTTTATTGTGTTTTGTGATTCAGGCAGATTTTCTATGTTTAGCTAATACATACAAATGGCAATAAAATGCAAAGACTGAAGTCATCATATGAGCTTTATAAAGAGGTAAATTTTTACTGTGCTATTTAGGTGTTCTAGTTGTCAAAGTGGACACACCTGTAGAGATTCTTTTACAATTTCTACACCATGACTCTGTCTCCTGCTAACTCCATTTTTACAGGACAATTAAAAAGAAAAAAAAAGCTTCTTAGCCTCTAAGAAAACAATATATTACTTATCTTTCTTTCCTACATCACTCTCTCAATATTTTATGTAGACTGTTATGGGTTAACAGAAGAAGGTTCCTATAGCTACACATTCTAGCAAAGAATAAAGTCCTTCAAGAACCTGACGTCAGATACTCTGACTTGTAGAAACTGAGCTGCTAGATCTCCCTTTATGTTTCTTGAAATGAATAAGCTGCAAAGAATTTGCAACAAAATTTAAAATCTTCTTCCCATTTTAAAGTTAATTTTAAGACATATTTTCCATATTTTCTTAATCTACAGTGTACCTTCTTCTAGTAAGGAGACCGTTGCAGAAGCTTCTCCGTGTGTATTACGAACAACAATAGAGTATTCTCCAGCATCGTCGGCAAAAGTCATGGAAATTTCAAGTTTGCATTCCCCGGTTTCTCTTTTGTGACTCACTTTGTATCTATAGAAAAAATAAAAGCAAAAAGTCTGTAATTCTGATGAACAGATTTTTTAGTGAATTTTCTTTTATTATATAGTTAATGAGAATCACTCCTAGCTTGTACAAGACACAAAAAGAAAAACTTTTACAGGCAATTCTCACTCAATGAATTTGCAGAATAGTGTAGGAAAAACAACCATACTGAAACTAGAGTACTGGTCTGCTTCCTTTCTGATGTCACTAAATGAATGGGATCCGAAGACCAGTACTGAAATATCAGAGGTCTAGTTATCAGACACAATGTAATGGTATATGCTATGTGCACTCAGTTTGTACCAATATGGGTCATTTTATCATGATTATTTCAAGAATGCAACAAATGTAATTTTTTCTCGGCTAGAAAACATGTTGCTTTCCATAGGCAGCATTTGAATAGACAGAATGCAAACACTGAATTTGCAGGATGAAACAAATGCAAAGCTTCTTTCTGATTGGTTTATAATGATATGTAGTATATCTCATTTTATGGGCTTTTGAATACTTATATTTTAAAACAGTGGCTTTCTAAAGTCATGTATTAGGACATGATACTATAATTCTTCCATTTAAAAAAATAAAATTTCACAGAGTTTGATGATGGTGTTTGTCTCAGCATTGGTCAGAAAAATCAAAATTACAGTACTGTCAATTAAATATTCTTTAAAATTATGTTTGCATTGTTTTTGTGCATTGTATTCAAAGTACCTGTAGCCAGTTGTTAGAGGAACTCCACCTTTTTTCCAGTAGACATGTGGCTTTGGGTTGCCCCCTACTTGGCATTCAAATATAATGCTCCCACCTTCGATTAATTTATGCACCATGGGTTTTCTTATGAAGAAAGGAGGTATGGGTTCTCCTGATACTTCCTCTGCTGCAGCAGAGACATCTTCCATTACAATGTCCTTTGTCTCCACATAGCTGAAACGAGATTTTAGTGCAGGTGAGCTGATGTCTGAAGCTCTCACAGAGTGCAGGAACATAATGACTGCAGCAGGAACAGACTGTTAAGGGAAGTAACTTTACCGTTTCTCTTCTCTCACAGCCTTCTCAGAAATGGTTTCTCGAGTCTCAATTTCTTCAGTAACTACAAAACAAATACAGAGGATTTTAAAATACTTTAATAGGCCTTAAACAGTGAGTTTAGTTGACACAAAATAAGTAGTTAGTTGGCTCAAAGTTAAAAGTCTCCATCTGCCCATAACTGTCCTTTTCCTCATATTCTTGCAGACCTTCTACTTAATAGCCCCAAAATATAAGTCAAGGCATGTGTTCTACTTGGGAAATGACAAAATGTCTAAGATACATTACAAATAATAAAGAGTTAAAAAAATTATTACTTCCTACAGTTTCCTGGAAGGAGATGAACTATTCTCAAGTTGCACCAAGGGAGGTTTGGTTTGAGTATTTGGAAACCCTTCACTGAAAGGATTATCAAGCACTGGAATGGGCTACCCAGGAGTCACCTGGGGCTGACTTTTGAATGTCACCTCTACCCTGAAGGTTCTTAAAAGACATTTACTGTGGCACTTAGGGACATGGTTTAGTGGTGGACTTGTCAGTTCTGGGTTAACAGTTTTGCTCAATGATCTTAAATGTCTTTTCCAACCTAAAAAATTCTATGATTCTATAAAGATACTTACCTTTCACATGTAAGTGGCAAGATGTGCTGACACTCCCAGCCTTATTGGTAGCAGTGCAGGTAAATCTTCCACTGTCCTCTGCAAAGGCTTCACGAATCACAAGGCGAGCAAGTCCTGCTTTGAAAGTGATCTGGAAGTCCATTGAGCTCTCAATCTTGTAGTCTTCCCTGTACCATGTCACTGTAGGCTGAGGATGACCTGATATATGGCACTCCAGAGTGACAGACTCACCTTCAGTCACAGTCTTATTTTTGAGGCCCTGTATGATGAAGAATAAGTATCACAGTCAGTATATATTTTCGCTACGAAACAGACACTCAAGTAAGTAAACCCTATTTGAATGGAAAATCTAATGTCTGCTTCAAAACTGTGTTCTGTTCAGTGGTGTATCCAAGAAAACAAAAGGCATTTTCCAAAGGGAAGTATTTGAAACTGGACTTTAGGATCTCTGACCATTGCTGTT
This sequence comes from Formicarius rufipectus, assembly GCA_013399695.1. Lineage (NCBI taxonomy): Eukaryota > Metazoa > Chordata > Aves > Passeriformes > Formicariidae > Formicarius > Formicarius rufipectus. The sequence continues at coordinate 76,957 of VXAU01005412.1, forward strand.
ATTAACAAAAGGAAGAGGCAGGTTGATGTTAATGCAGATAGGTCAACATTCTATGTGACATAACTGTGAAGAATCACCCTTAGACATCTAGTAGGGTTTATATCAGAGAGAAATTATATGGTTGAGTAAATCTAATACGTATCTTAAAAGATGAAATAAAGCCAACTTTCAATGGTTAGGTTTTCAGAGATAAAAATTAGAAAAGCATGAAAATCTAGTGTAGCTCCCCTAATATACATACAAATTACTTACTGAGACTAAGGTGGGTGGAGTAGCAGGGATTTCTGCAGGCGCAGGCACTCTCGCAGTTTCTGCCACCTAGGGTGTTTAAAGGAAAATTAATAAACACTTGACAAAGACTTAAACAGCACAAATTAAATAAGAAAATGAATCAGGTAATATAAATTCTTTGCTTGTCACTGGTAAATATTAGGTCCTTATAAAGATTTTTGTGAAACAACAAAAATATTAATGACAGCAGAATGCTTTAAAAGTGGACAATTGCAATAAGAAAACAGCAAAAGAATCTGTATTTTTAAGATGAAAGTCAGTCAAAGTGATAGAACTTGCTTAATAACATACCTTTGCTTCACCTTCTTTCTGGAACACCAAGTGTTCTTCCCGCACTGCTTCATGTTTAATGCTTGTCTCTTTTTTAGTTTCAACATCGTAGTGACTTTTATACGTCTCAGCAGCCTCTCCAAAAGGAGAGGCAACTGGCTCTGGTTTTATCCTGACTTCATGTGGCTTCAGCTGAGGTGGCTTCACAGGCTTGGTGATCTTTTGCACAGCAGAAGTAGCTGATAACTCTTTTTCCAGAGTAGCCATAGCAGATCCAGCTATTGAAACCTAAGGAACAGAAGAGAAAGAGTTACAGCTTTATTATTGTTTTATTTTCAAAAGAGTACTTTTCTTGAGCAAATTGCATATGCAGCAATTGCTTCCTTAGTTACTTGGGTTTTGCCACTGCAAAGGCAATATATACAAAAAATGAATACTACTATTAGGTTGCAGCAGTAAAATACCAGCTATATAATATTCCTAGTACTATTTTGATGTGTCTAACATGCAAGTGTTTCCTTTTTTTACTTTAGAATTTGATCTTTAAATGGTTAAGGAGCTCTTAAGTGCAACGCAAGAAATGTCCTCTCCATTTCTTCACTTAAAGCCGTACCTTTCCATTTAATCAGACTGATACTGCAATAATACTACTAATTACATAACTGTCAGCAATGAAAATAACTGAGGAGATTTCAAAATTTTAATATAGGTGAAATGATTTTTCAAAACATACACAAATATTTAAATAAAAATATTTTTTATACTGTTTAATTATGTCTTAGATAAAAATAATTTTTAACATCCAGGTGAAGAGAGAAAGTATGCCTGCATGAGAAAATTAGTTAACTCAGAAATTTTAAAATGTGAAGGAGTCAAACAGAAGAATGGAAAGAATAACATTGAAAAAGGATGGTGTCATATTATGCAGTCTGGATTTTTTCTATTAAAAAAATTAGCTTAGTATGTATTAATCTGCATTCCAGTCTTCTAGTGAACTGATGCTCATAATAAGATTAAAGAGGGACACCTCTGCTCTTTAAAAGGCATAATTTGCATGACAAATACAATTTCACTGTATGACATGAAGTACTGAAACTGCATCCTTAAATAGATTATGATTGGTTAAATAACTAATAATTGTATATAAATGACATTTTAGTAATTCATCTATTTACAGCAGTGTCCTTCATTAGTCAACATGCCAACAAAAATAACTGCAGAGAGCACACAGCTCTTCTTGGGAAAGCATCGCACTGGAGTGGGAGGAGAATACAAACAGAATGGGTCACCCTCTGGGTATTGAAAATGAGCATGCTGGTCTTCTTGGGCACAACTTTAACTTACCTCATATGTATGTTCTGGTTTAGGAACGGCAACTTTGGCAACCGTGAAGTGAGGACTTGCTGTGCGAGGTCGTGGGTGCTCAACGTGAATTGTTCTCTCAGTTTCTGTTGCTCTTTTTATCTACACAAAGCAATGAAAAAGGTTGGTGAGAACATGATGCTGTTCTCAAAACTGAAACAGATTTCACTGGGACATAGTTTGTGGAAAAGAATGCAATGTAAACTGAGTCTAACCTCTTTTGATATATGAACTTCCTGCTTTTCGGCAGCTGAGATGTGTTTCTCAGGAGGAACATAGACAGTTTTAACTTCTTTAGTAACAATGTGACGTTCTGCTGGGGCCTCAGAAACACGGTCTGCGACAGTGTGCTCTTTATAGCCATACTCCAAAGTTTTCTCCTTTACATAAGTTTCATCTACTTGTTCTGGTTGCCAGGGTGATCGAACACGTGCCTGATCAACTGCTGCAACAACTGTAGCTACAGCTTCAGCCTTTTTTCCAGCTTCAGTCTGCAGATAACATTGGCAGAATTCATACAAATATTCATCATTATATTGAAAACTTGTATATATGACAAATCATTATAATGCCCAGTATCTTCCAGACAGAGTTTAGTTATGCAAAAGTAATGTTGCAAAGCACAAAAGTACACACCTGTAAATACACTTCAGAATCAGTAGTTTCAAACGTGTATTTTTTCTTTAAGCACTATCTCTGCACATGCAGAATATATCTATGCTTCTCTGTTTCATACATACCAATATTTCCCTGCAAGCCCACTTTTAATACTTAATAGTCACATTTGTGGCCACTTGTCTAAGAGTATGCAGGTATATAAATATGCACATGGGTTTAAAGTATGCTCATCAGCTCCATATATAACTGTTAGATGCTAGAAAAAATGTAAGCAATGTGTCTAGCATCTGATGTAAATGTATTTACTAAGACACATAGCCCTAAAATTTGTTTCCACAGGTGTATCTGTTAATTCAGTGCTGATCTATTTAAAGGATTTTTGAAAAGATGGGAGACTTACTGGTAATTTGGAAAGAACTTCTATTTGTTTCTAATAACTGATAAATACTGTCAGCTCTATCAGAGTTATCAGGGTCCAAACTTCTGCCCAGTCAGCCACTAGTAAGTAATAGGATAACTACTACTAGTGTTTACTACTATTTTCATAAATGTTCTGGATGTAGAAACTGAACATATGAAATCTATGCCTTGTAAATGGGAAAAAAACCTAATAGATGATTTCATACTGGTTTTTATCAACTTAAACTAAAATAGTGTGAGGCCAAAATGCAGTTGTTAACAGAGATTTTTTTTTTTCTTATTGAAGTAGTACTTGGGTAACAAGGACCTTTTGTGCAGTATCATTGCCAATTTCAAAAACTGTTCATACTGACTTGAATTTGGCCCCAAATTTATATAATCTAGAAACCAACTGAATTTCCTTAGCAGTTTGACTCCTCTGAGTGTATTTTATATGCTATGCTCATTTACTTACATTTTATAACAGTATTTTATGAATGTACTACACTATAGATAGATTTTAAATAAAAGCTGATGCTATTTTCCCATAAATGATATTTCCTAGCTGTTTTGTAATAGGAGGCCTTTCCTACTGTGGCAGTCCTACTAGAACAAAGCAGTGTAAACAAGTGTCTGATAGTCCAGAACTTGGGCAGACCTGAATGGATGTTAAAGTTTGTATTGTAGAGAGAACAATTCAAGCCTTAATAGAGACAGGTTGTTTCATCTGACAGCCATAAAGTTACAAGGAATCATCATGTAGAAATAAAGCTTGCAGAGTCAGAAGTTTGAACAAGTAAACATTACTTGAAAGTCACAGATAGGCTGTCACAGAGAAATCTGAATGTAGCCTTAAAGGTGGTATTTCCTAACAGAGTGAGGATATAAGCGTCTTGATCACTAGAAATGTAACCATACTGACTTTGTTACTTGATGATCATCCCACTTAATGCATGTGTTATCAGGAGTTAATTTGAGAGCATTCTGTAGTACCAAAATAGCCCTTAAGAGGTGAGGTTTGCTGATAAACCAAATTTTAACTGTGCACTGGGTGTAACTTCTTCCCAGTTTTGAACACTGTGACATGTGCTTTGGTTTTACCAGTGGCAATTCTTTTTGGAACTACAGTAGTTTTCTTAGCTTCCTTTTTAATCCAGTTTCTATAGCAGAAATGAAGGTTTCAGTTACATATGATCTTAAAAGATATTCAAACAATGAGGAAACATTTTGGAATGGGAACAGGGAAGGAGAATTAAGTGGTTAGATCCTTGTGCATTAGACACATCTCTGTATTATACATATACTGATAAGTATACGTATCAGTATATGTACATATCAGTATATGTTACACCCTGGCACTTATTCAAATAAAAGTACTTATTTTAAAACAAAAAAGTTAAAATGCATTTCAAGAGTCAGTCAGTCTATCCAAAATGTCAGCCAAAAAATATTTATGAGCATCCTATTAATGAAAACAGAAGAGAAAGATAGAGGTGAAATAATTTAGTCTAATTAGCAATAGGTCTAAAAGTTTGTAAGTGAAATAATCGTAGGGAAAAAAAATGAGCTGGGAAAGTATAGTTAGTATTTTTTGAGGAAAACATGAGGTTTGTAAAGAAGAAAGGAAAAAAATCCCGTTATGATTGTAATAGTACTATTCACCTTTTCATGGGTTATGCTGATTTGTTCTTGTTTTGTAGCAATTCTTTCTTTGCTTTTCGATACTGTGACCAGTGGTTTAGGTTTATCAGTGGTAATTACTACCTTAGGTACAGAAGGTTTCTTATCTTCCTTTCTTATCTATTTTATTGGTAAAGAAAAATAGTAGTAATCAATTTCACCAGTTGTCAAAATTACACAGCTTTTTGGGAAAACGGGTAAGGTTTCAGAATGTATATCAGTAAGAGATAAACATCACTTCAGAATTGGAATAATTCCTTTGTAATCAAGTTAAAGCCCATCTTATACACTATCTGAAAAAAGTGCATTCAAAGCCATCAATATATTGCATTAATCTGTGTGTGAATTAGAGAAGAATTTTCCCACTTACTAGTTAATTGTGATGTATCATTTTTATGCTTTGTAGAAACTTTGAATAAAAATTAATATTACTGATTTAATATTTATTCCCAGTAGATGGAACTATTTCATCAGTTACTCCAGCCAACAATGTTTCCACAATATAGTCTGACAGATGCTTTCAGTCCTCACACAAATATGAACTTCTTTAAATCAAACTCCACACTAAGTATCATATCATGAAAGAAAACCTTTACAATTATATTTGGAAATCTACCTTCAGAGAAAAAAAATAGTCACTAAGCATCAGGCGAAATTCTGTGTACCCTGGCAATAAAAGCCACCATGCCCAAAGGATCTGTAAGAAGGGCAGCTGCACTCCTTTGTGGACAGAGCTGCTATGAGGGCAGTGGAACTGGACCTGCAGTTCTGGACTTATCTCTGGAATACCTTGCTTTATAAAGTTTTCATTTTGTAGTCTTCTTTTCATAAAGAAGGACAGCAAAGTTATGTGGCACATTTAATGAAGAATAAGATTTTAAAACTGTTGGAGTATCACAATGAGCTAAACATAGCAACATTTATTTACCTTTTCATGAGCTATGTGCACTTGCTCATGTCTAGTAGATATTTCTTCTCTAGCTCTCGATATTCTTTCTTCTTCTTTGGCCTTGTCTGTGGCAATTATTACTGTGGGTACTGGAGTTTTCTCTGGTTCTTTTCTCACCTGGACATTTACAAATAAAGAAGTTTAAATTATATATAATTTAAAAATATAATGCATGCGATTTTCAGTGCATTTGGGAAAGACCATAAAAAGAAAGGTAGGAAATCTGTGAAACTGTATTTCAAAATTGTCTAGTCTGGAAACAACAACAACATAAACAGACTCTGTACAAAACATTTAACATAAAAATATTTTTACATTGCACAAATGCTTGCTTTGATTTTGAAAGCAGTAATAAAATAAAATTGGCTCAGAGAAAAACTGTCCTGCATTATAATCAGTTTGAGAAAGTGTAGGATATTAAAAACAAGTTTTAGGTAACTTCCACTTTGACAAGATTTCAGATGACTGGTTCAGGTGTAATTCTGTTTCTCAGTGATTTAAAGATAGGTTGCACTTTTTTCTTCACATATTTCATCTACAATGCAAATTTAATATTCTCTGTAAAAGCCAGTCTTCAATTACATCACATTTGCCTGATAACATGCTTGCTACAATAATCTGAATTCAAATATCTCATTGGTATTTTAAAGATTGATTTCTATGCAGAATGAGTTTTTCCTCCTTTCTCTGAACCACTGTGCTGCCAACAAACAAAGCAGGCTACAAATGGCAAGCTTAGGAACAAAATCGGGAAAATGTAAATGTTTTTTCTGAGTTAATGTTTTGCAAGTTTATCTATCACATTCTTAGGTATGAATACTAGAAGGGAAATAAGAAAAGATTGTTATCAAGGAGAGATGGGAAAATTATAGCAATATAATCTGGAAGAGTGAATATTTATAAAAGGGAAAAATAACAATGACATAATATTTGTCTTGTTCACAGGCTTGTCTTTTGTATGAGATTCGATTTTTGAACAAGGTAGGGTATAACAACCATAGGTAACATCTGTATTCACCTTTTCATGAGAGATGTGTCTTTGTTCTTGTGAAGTAACAATTCCTTCTCTAGTTCTCGATATCACTGTTTGTTTTGTGGCTTTATCACTGGTAACTACTACCGTTGCCTCCTTTTTCATCTGATTTTTGTAGTAACAAACAAAAAACCAAAGCCTTAAAATTCATTTTAACAAACTGATTTCAAAATAAAAGGAGAAGGAAAAGGGAAAAGCAAGTGAAGGAAAAATACTAAGGGAGAATTATTTTATTCCTACTGGGGAAATTATAAATGAGGTATTAGAGAAAAACATCATTATAGGAATAATGTTACCAAATAAATGAAAAGGGAGAATACAGGATTGTTTTCACAGAATGCATTCTTGAACTTAAAAACAGTTTAAGAATAATTAGTTCAATCCTGCGATGATGGAATGCAATGGATAAGTGAACCAGAAGCATTCCTTTACAGTCTAGATTCTCTATATGAGTATGCATGCTTTTGAAGTGCATTGGGGAATATCTGGTTAATTCCTCAGAATCAATCATGCCTTGTTTGCATGTTGGATGGAGGAATAAAAGGGAAATCAGAGAATGGCTGTGTTCTATTTCTACCTGCTCCTGAACAGGTTGAACGTGGACTGCAGTCATTGCTGTCCTTTTAGCAGTTTGCTCTACAACACTTGGAGCTGGTTCTCTCACCATGGCTTGATCCACAGCAGCAACAACAGTAGCAACAGCTGCTGTTTTTTCACTGTCCTTTCTCACCTATATTAGTCACATCAAAATACATTTTTTCATGATTTGTGTACATTCAGAAGAAGCACAAAACAAGTACAGAGACAGAATGTTGCAAAGAAGCATTTCCATATTTTCAGCAGAACTCTTCTCAACAGCAGATACACTCGTTTTTACACACAGATGCCCAGATGCCATTTAGCAGATCTATTCAGCAGTGATGAGACCCCACATAAAGCAAAGCCAATGTTTTTTCCAATAATAGACTTTACCTCTCTAGCACCAGTCATCACCTCTCCAGCAGTAGCACCACTAATGGTAACTTGTTCTTGGACCCCATATCTCCCCTCCCATCTTTCTTCAGTTACTTCGGTTGTACTTGTAGATACTCTTGTTTCCTTCATCTGAGTTTCCATGGTTGCAGCATATCCTTCCTGCTTCCAAGGAGGAAGGACTTCAGCCCCAACCGTTGTCACTACATGTGGTTTACGAATTGGAGATGGAGATTTCACTGGTCTAATAGGTGAGGTGGAGATTCTTCCAGCAGGAGAGACTGACCTATTGAAAAAAATAGAGTATTAATATAATTAATCCAGTATCATACAATGACAACTTCAACCTGAACTTATTTCACTCCCTATTTAGGATATGCTAATTAATAGTTAGTCTGATTTTTAAAAAAATCAATTATCCTAACCTATGTCCCTAACAATATACCCTAAATTACCCTATTGGAAATTTACAGAGTAATTTTAAATTTATAGGGTAATAGTAAATTACTCTAACATATGTGCCTAACAATATGCTTAATTCATGTTTTTGTCATACTTGTAACTGTAATGTGCCTTTGTAGTATCTTAATTTCCAGAAAGAAATAAGAACAAGTGGTCAAGGAAACATCACTCAACCCCATATATATTTAAAATATAAAAATACATCATGACTTTCCCTTTGCTCTGCCCTAATTCTCCTAGCAGGAGTAATATAAAAGGCTTTCAGGCTGTAAGCATCACATTTGTGGTCCAGTCTCTGTAGAGAGAATGAATGATTAATGTAACCAATTTTTGTAAAAATACTATGTGGCAACCACCCAGAAAAACAACTGTTTCTACTCCAGTACCACATCTCATTTACACGTTTCATTCATACATGTACTCATAGTCCAGGCAAGCTTCTCAACAGTGCCTGTATTTCCCCCCATATTTCCATTCAAAAATCTCAGCCACAATTACTGGTAGCCATTTGGACAGTGCCAGTTTCTAAATTTTGATATTCCAAAAATTCAATCCTAATCCTTGCAGACAGTTTTAAAGCATTTTCCAAAATACTTCGAAAGGCTTCCTAACTTAGAATTTCCTTGAGTGGAATGTTTTTGTACTGTATTCCCAGAGAACGTTACCAAGTAGCAGCAGTAGGGGGCAGCATCATCATGGTACTTTTTAGATATATATTCTAGTGCAGTCTGATTCGCAAAAGAGTACAAGCTTCTAGTTCCATATGTTCTCTAGATGGCACTATTGAATTCTTTTTTCCTATTTTCAGTTTGCTAGTTACTATCAATCAGTTTTGTCCTGTCCTTTCAAGTTATTCTCAGTGGGGCAAAATTCACCAGAATATATAGTGTAGACAAGTTAAATGGGGCTCTTCTGAGCACTTGGAGATACTCCTTCCATGATGCTGGTTCTTCAGCATACTGCAACTGTAGGATTTTCAAAGCAATCTGCTCTTTATCTGCCTCTCCGCACAGATCTCATGGGACCTCTGAGACCACAAGCCCTGCTCTTCAAATCACTCACATTCCTTCTCAAGAGCCTCAACATTGCAGAGCTAAACATCATTTTTTCATAAACACATTTAGCTTACCTACCTTCAAAACATTATTTCTGCAGTCATTACCAGTAAACACATGGAACATGTGTTCACATTTTTTTACATACCCTTTCATTGTTTGTCACTCATCAGTGTCATTGCTCTTTTCTCTGTTCATCTAAAATAATCGAGGACCAACTGCTCTACTATTTTCCTTTTTCATCATGAATTTGGAGCTCTGAGGGCTACTTTGGCTCTATGCAGAGCAATCAAAAGGGATTTTTTTCCATACGGGACAGAAAGTCTACACAGGAGGCACACACTTCTATAGTAGTGGCAAATATAACACATTATAACTAGCCACCAGAACAAACTCAGTCAGTAATAAATTCCATTTTATACTACACTCTCATTCTAGAGCATGAATGCGATATGTCAAAGTAATTCAAAATGCAATATTGTTTGGCAGAATAGTAATTTTACCTTACTGGTGAGGGCGTTGGTGCTCTGACATGTCTTACAGGTGATGGTGATTGCCTTACAGGTGATGGTGATTGCTGTCGTGCCATCTGTGCTTTTGCAGCAGTTGGTGGAGTTGGTGATTTTGATGTAGGTCTAGGTGGCATTCGTGGAGGTGCTTTGTGTGGGAGCTGTTGGGCAGTTGCACCTTCTATAACCATTTCAACGCTTGTAAGTGATCTGGCATCAAAGTGGGCTTCAGTCTTCTACAATGAAAAACAAGAGAAAAATACTAGAGTGAGCTACTGTGGGAGTAATCATCCATGTTTTAGCCTTACCTGCTTTGTTTTTGAAAATCATACCTTTTCAATTCTGGCTTGTCTTGTTTGTGAAATCTGAGCAGTCGAAACAATTGTCTTTGTCTTTTTAGCAGGAACGGCTTCTTCCTCGCCTTTTGGAAGAGAAAATGTGGTCAGAAGAATTGCATATGGCAACAACCAATAAACAGTTGGTTTTAATAAATGGATAGTCAACTCTAATGGTGTAAAAATTTATACAAATAAGAGAAAAGTAATTAAGCAACCATCTGATTTTCCTGCAATATCTACAGACAGATAATTGTGAAAGCATTTGGAACAATATTACTGCATTACTAAGTCATTAAAGAAAAAAAAAAAAAACCAAAAAAAAACCCAACTACAACATAAAACACAGTTATTGTAGATTCTTCATATCAGTCCTGGATCTGAAATGATTACACAGTCTGGAAGCCTGACTGGGATGAAATCCAAGCAAGACTACTCAGAGTAGTATATGATTCACTGCTACAATTCTCTAAGAACTGTCTTTGTCCTCACCTGCCTCACTTGCAAGACCATGTACAGTCTAATATATCTATTGTATCAAAGACAGCTTATAAATACAACTTTGAGAAAACTACCGACCCATGTGAGAACAACTCAAAGTATCCCACGCATTTTTCTATATATTTTATCCTCCTTTTAAAGAAGACCTCTTCTGGTGAAAAGGTCCTTTTAAATATCAGACAAAAATCTTTGTCAAACTGCATAAAAGACACTGTTTGTTTTTTGTTTTTGTTTTGTTTTGTTTTTTTTTCCACAGCAAGTTAATAACTCTTGAGAAAGAAGTTATAAATTAACTTATTGATATAACTTTGATGAAGATGGAGTAGTGCATATTGTAGCACTACAATGAATGTTGTCCTATTTTCATGGCTTCCAATTTCAATTCATTTACCTTGAATTAGCAATTCAGCTGTTGAAGTAGCACGTCCCATATTATTCGTGGCATTTACTGAATATGTACCGGAGTCTTCAGGATATGCTTCTGCAATTATTAAGCTGTAAAGGTCTCCTTCTTGTAAAATTTTAAAATCGGGGGAGCTTTTGATTTCTACTCCATCCCGATAGAACTTCACCACAGGTGTAGGGATTCCAGTCACTCTTACATCAAGTCGAACTTGACTTCCCTGCCTTGCAGTCATGCTCTGTAGTCGTTGTGAGAAGTTTGGTGGTGCTGTTCCAGCTGCAGTTTTGTTGAAGAAATAAATGGAAAAACAATAGTTTAGTTAATACTCTGTTAAAAAAACAACTATAAGGACTAGATACATTCATTACTAGACATTCACAAGGTCTGTTTCTCCTTCACATGCTACTGACAGATCATAGTACCTTCTGAAACATTCCAAACATTAGTTTATCTGCCAAAATGCAAAAACCCTTAATTTTTTTCTTGCATTTAAAATTTCTGATATTTCAGATTATTCCCATGATTGTAAATGTTTCTAGAATTACAGATACATTAATTATAACCATAGGCATTAAGCAAGTATGGCCCTTTATGTGAGTTATTCTGCTAAATATAATTTATATCATTAAATATCATTAAGGCCTCCATCCTGCATAACTTTAGCCTTTCTTTTTTGAATAGTTTGAATATAGCCAGTGTGACAGATCACAAGTGGAGGTATACAGGCCCAAGCCAGAAGCTTGTAATTGTGAATAAGAGTTTATAAGATCAAGATTAGACTTTATACAGTTAAAAGGTAAAGGACAGCATTAGGCATTACCAGTGAGAACATATGCTGAAATCTGGGCTGCTTTAGGAAAAGGAATGTAGTTTGCTGTATTTTACTGATCAGGTACTTCAAATCTGAACTTTTATCATTATCTGTGACTGTTCTACTATCACTCTCTCACATTGCTTGCACGCAGAGGTGCCTTTCTTTAGCTGCTTTATACCTGTGACAAGCAGCTCAGCAGTACTAGTTGCTTGCCCAGATCCATTGGTGGCTTGCACGGTGTATCTCCCGCTGTTTGCCTCCGTCACGGTGGGGATCACCAGTTTAGCGCGGCCATCACTAAACGAGATCTGCACACCGGGCAGAGTTGCAGCAGAGAGAACCTGGCCATCCCGATACCAGCTCACCTCAGGAACTGGGAAACCTAAAGAAAAAGGAAGACAAATGGAGATTAAGAAGCTATGAAATAGCAAAATCTACCATAAAACACATTCACGTATGTGTGGAGCATAATGGCATAGGCACTGATATATGATTTTATGTCCAGTCACACAGTGGAGAAGAATTTTAGAAAGGTCTTTAAAATGCACAGAGCAATAAGGCAGCTTCACAGGCTCCTGCATTTAGGAAACCACTTGAATAATGAGGGGACTGTAGTGTTGGTCAATCCTATTAAGGAATAAAAGTGCATCAAAATCATGAGGGGGATGGATTATTTAAAAAATTTATTTGCTAGTATCTAAATAGCATTACTTATTGCTAACAATTTTTTCCAATCCAATAGTTTGAAGAAAATGTAAAAATCAGTACTTCCCACCAATTTAAATATTTGTTCTATCAGTACATGCTTTTAGAAATGAAGTGATAGAAAAAGTGACCGCTCTAGACATTAAAATCAAGAGCTATCAAAGTTTTGAGGTTTTTGATTCCTTTTTTTCCTCAAATTTTTGGAGTTTGATTGACAGCAATCATCTGGAATCAGATGATCTTTTGTTGTTCAAATATATTATTCTTTTGTTGTCACAGTCATGAGAAAGACTCTTCTGGTCAGAAAAATTTCAATTATAGCTACATGTGATTTTTTAGTTTTAAATGGTGATTTTAGATTCCCAGTGGAAATTCTTTTCCCAGTGTTCTACTCAGCCAAATTTATTGAGCAACTTATATCCATTTGATGAATAAGTAAAATTTTTATATGGGCCTTTACATAAGAGAAAGAGCTAATTTGTGGACATGGTTCCATGTCTTTTTTGTAGTCCTAGAACACCATTGCTCCAAAATGAAAATGCCCACAAATTCATTTCATGTACTTCTCCGCTCAACCCACCTCACGAATATAACTGCACAGGAATGAGATCTAAGACTGTATTTACAGCTGAAGTAATTTTTCTCAGTTCTACTCTGTAGTTTGGCAAACTCCAGGACCACAGAATTTTGCTTCTTTTTTAGAAACCAAATAAATTATTAGGGATTTTAATGTGACAGGAAAATGATTGTGTGAGACTAAAATGAAAGATAAGCTGAGATACGCAGATTGAAGCTTTTAGTGATTGACTGCAGTCAAACCAGACTTGGTTAGGAAAGTTTAAAATTTTACTTAGAGTAAAATACTGAAATTTAGACACATGTAAAACAGAAACTCAGCATGAAAGTACTTTTAAGCATTGTTAATTTCACAGATGGAAGTTATCAAACAGCCCTGATGGGATGGTGTAATTCAATTTTGTACTCTTAGTGTAGGACAGTTTGGGCATTATTGTCATAAAAATGGAGTATACAGCAGACCCCCATGATTTGCTCAGAGCTATGTGTGCACAATGTTTTGTGGAAATTATTTTTTAAATATTTTAAGCTAGACAACCAAAAACATGTCCTCAATAGTGAATTTCTTGAAACACTGTCAGAATGTTTTATTTTCTTGGGGCAGTATTATGTGACGATTAGCAACGGGAGTTTATGTGGCAGGTTGAAGAAGGTCCACATTGTGAAAATGAAGTCTGTTATTGATGTCTCAAACTGCTATATCCAAGGGATCCAAAGTTAGAAGCTATTTTGAAAATACAAGCCCAAGTTTATAACAAAAGAAACTCAACTCCACGAATTTACTAGCACTCTACTAGTCCCATGCCACAGAGCTAGTCTCTAAAAAGGTAAGATCTACCTCAGATTGTAGGTATTTTTGCCTGGTCTATATGGAGTAAGGATTTACTTCTATGTATGACAAATTACAGCACGATTTCACTATTCATTATTAGGACAATCTTTTTCATTTAAAAATTGTCCTTGAAGTTTTTCAAGTGTTAATGCCAAAAAGAAGAAAATAAACTGAAAATGCCTCAAATCCACTGTTTCAGTCATTGAATTCAATGAGATTCTCCTGTCAATGACGTGAGAGGAACTGCCAGGTCCTGTATGATCTGTGTGCTGCTTTCAACAACATGCAGACTGTAAAGGCTGTCTTGCACTGGGTAATGCCTGAAAACAGAAATTCCAAGAAAGGCAAGCAGGGCACAGGCTAGTTCTTCATGAAAAAACTTGGACTTGATCAGTACTGGAGACAAGAGGACAGGCAACTTCTAATGTTGGCAGCACTTCTGACTTTCTTGTCTTATAACCCCTCAGTCACTGCTGACCCAGCAGGACTCCCCCTGGGATGACATCTACCTACTCTGGCATTCACTGCTTTTAATCACAGGGTTTGTGTGTTCTGTGCTTTTTGAGATTGTGTTACGTGCTGGGTATTTTTGTCTGATGTTAAACCTTTGCAATGTGGCACTTAATTCACAGTCTAATACAAGAGTACAATTCATTAATTGTAGTTTACACACAGCAAAATTGCATCTCAGTGGCTAAGCTCTTCTTGATACGCTTAGACTGATATCTTCACATTTGAATTGAAGCTCTGTATTAGTACTTGACTTGTATATAAGAGCAATGGTATCAGAGATAAAAAGAAATTCTGAATTTCAAATTCACAATATTTCTTGACATACAGGAAGGCCAGACATTGTGTAGTCCTTTATGCAATTCAATCAAGAAATAAAACTTCCCTATTTTTTATGCCTTAGAAAAACTAAATGACAATCCACTGTTAGATCTTTCAACCTTGGTGGACGGTTTTAGGGCAGGAAAGATACACCAGAATCTCACAATGTGAGCAAAAGCTAACAAGAGGTTAACTCACAAGATATTTGAAACTAACATCCAATATGGTATATGTTATTAGAAAAACTGATGTATCTTCACTTATTGAGAAATCATGCTCTTCTCCCATGTGCTCCATGGTATCAGACAAATAAAAATAGCCAGTATCATTGAGTCATAGTATTAACATCATATCCTGTTTTGATTATATATTTATCTATTTGTAATAATAGTAAGTATTGTAATCATCAGTGGAAAAAATTTTTCACAGAAAAATTTTCAGTGTACAGGCAAGAAGAGATCAGGGAATTAGGTGAAGAGCAAGGGCCAAAAAACCAGATTATGGCATGAAAAAAATACCATGGATGTGGACTACAGGACATGTTCAAACACCTTATGTGAGCTAATGTAATCCAAAGGGACCAAGGGATGAACCACAGTGGATTATAGATGTAAGAGATCTTTCTGGTTGGACAGATCATGTGTTTGCACCTGTCACAGAGCATCTGAGTAGTGTTTTATGGTATGTGGATCATCAAATTGCTAATGCCTGTAAGACAATATAATTCCATCAGCAGGGAACACATGTCATTTCTCCTTAGTCACTGCCGAGGTCAGAGACACTCTTAGAACAGGGTGTTGGTTATCTGGTAACATTATCACAGGGGATTGGGGTTTACATGGGGTTTTGCACAAGATGGGGTGTTTGAATAGCATGCAGACTGGAGAAATGAAGTATCCTTTAAATTACGTGACATCTTTAAATTGCATCCACAACTTAAAATATATTAATCCAGCCTTGTGCTACCATCATGATCACCATACACACTATTATCTCTCATAGTGGGGTTTTCTACCCTCCTCAGTTGCCAGGTGCACCTAGATTTTGTGCTTTCAACCCCATTTCTAGAAATCTGGAATTAAGTAAATGTAAGGGAACAGAAGATAGAAATACAGCTTAGCTAGAGCAAGGCTTAGCACAAGGTCATTGAAGAACTAGCACAAGCCTTGCCTTTTGCACCTTCATTTCTCATTCCATCCAATCATCATCCAAACAAGACTATTCTCTCTGCACCCATATGAAGTTCTCTTATTAGAAGAGTATGTAATTCCTATGTTTTAAAGGTCAATCCCCCCAGTTTTGAGGCTTCTAACATACATGAGGATCAGACACCAGTGGCATGGCAGGATGATTGTCTACTGCTTGGTCAGCCTTGTAACTTTATGTAGCATGTTTGTATGTATTTGACAGCACCTCACAGTGCTGATCAGGAATGTATGATATGGATATATATTCATGTTTCAGCACTCATCATGACCCATCCAGATCAGATTATGATCTATGAGAAGTGTAATAATTTTTCTTAGCATAAACATTAGAAAAAAATAGTAATAAGCAATAATAAATCATGGAACAATGAATGGAAACCTTACCACTAATATGAGCCTCAAAGGTTGCGGCACTACCCTCCAGTGCCACAACACTTTGTAATGGCTGTGTAAACGTTGGTGCTTTGGTCGTCATCTTTGCAGGCACTCTGCAAGCAAAAAAAACCCCTATAATTAGGTATCAACAGTGAAAATGTTATTATATATACACTCTTCTTGATAGACTTGAAGAATATTTGTAACTATTTTCAGAAAAATTTACTCTTCCACGTTTTAAAAAGGAATGACCTGGTGAAATGTGAAGACTGTAGATTTTTACAAAGTCATATAGCAAATTACTCTCAGAGCATGCTTAGCTGAGTTGGACGTGAAACCATTCTATTTAGTAGATCTGTACATTGGCATTGCAAGTGTGCAGCAGGAGACAAAATTCTGCTTGACTCACCTTGTGACCTTCCACAGGTCATCCAGCCTCTATTTGTTTATTAACTTTTTTTTTTTTTCTGAAGAGAAAATAATTTCCATGGATAATTAAAAAACAAACAAACAACAAAACAACAAAAAACAAAACGTTTTGTTGGTGCAAGGCATTTGCATTCTCCAGTGAGAAGACAACTAGGTCACTATGTAGCAGCTGAAAAAAAAACCAAAAGGGAAGGTCTACAATGCGTTTGTCTTGTAATAATTAACAAAAGGCCAGGAGACTATTTTCAAAGCAATCTGTAAATAGTGAATAATTTCTTTTTACAGAAGCATATTGACTTTAAAGATGCAGATAAAATTCTAGTCTTTCTTAGAGAGTATCTCAGTGGAATTTTGAATATGGGAAGACAGCCACCTTCGAAATGTGAGCTAGGATATAAGGTAGCCACTGACACTGATGGCTTGAACAACTGCAGAGCCATGTGAAATCTGAAAGAAAGTTTGCTTTCTCTTGCTATGCCACAAGATCCTACTTTGAAATAGCACACTCCTACTAGAAAAGATTCTGTGTCACTATTTTTTATTTGCATGAGTGTATTTATTTGCTGATGTTAAATTGTGTTTTAAATGTGTGTTAAATATGTGTTTAAATTATTAAATGTGTGTTAAATTTGTGTAAATTGCTATCAACATTTTAAAAATGTTGATAGCAACTTCTTAAGAGTATTATACATCTATTAAAGTTACAATTTCCCTCATTATAAAATTCCCCTGAGAGCATATCAGGTCTCAACAAAAAGGGTTGACCCCATAATTTTATCAAGCCAATCATACATATTTACTTCGGTTTACTTCGGCTTTTGTGCCTGATTTAAGTCCCAAGCTTAAATAAAAAATGAGAAAGCAAAGTTTCTTTCACTGTGACCCTAATCTGTTCTACCTTTCACAGGGGTAAAAATTCTTCATTACATGAATTCCTTCATAGAAATGAGAGCCTGATGAATACATACAGTAAATTCATAAGAGCAGAACTGGTTATGGTATTGGGATTTTCAGCTTCAGTTACGATTATGCTTTGAAGGTCAGATAAAACATATGGAAATAATTTTACAATACAATTAAACATCATGAAAGCTTGTATATATATATGTAGTTTCTTGACTTTAGAAGAGATCAGAAGTAATTTAATCAAGTAGATCTGTCACTGAGTTCACACAAAGTGTATATATTGCATTGTCTAGGCAAATTCTGGTCATGAAGATCTGATCTTATAAGGCTTCTTGTATAATTAGAATTGGAAGTATGTGTCTGAAATGTCATGTTCCAGAAATAACCTTTGCAGCTCTGAATGACAGCAGACAAGTGTTCCAGAACTGCCATGTAACTGATACCTTAGCAGTTGTTTCCCTTAAAAAGTCATCAGTGCTTAGCTGATACCATATGCATTTTATCAGAGCTATTCTTGGAGCTTCTCAGTTTATCTCTCAGTACCATAACCTTGAACACTCCCAAGAGAAAGGAGTTTTTAAGTTAAGCAGATGTTTCCATGCACTTTTGAAACCTTAATTTATACAGTCTTTAACAATAAAATATACTGGAAAAAAAAAACTTCCTGCTGAGATTTAGCAAAGCTTACTCCAGTAACTTAAGATACAATCTTGACAGAGAATTTAAGTGCTCCTTGTCTATACTCTGAAACCTATATCCCCCTGTGAGCAGATTCATAAATAACACAATGTAGCAGGATTATTAATGCCTATTAAAACACTTTTTACAGCAGCAGAAACATTCTACTAACCTGATCGCTCAAAGTGCCTGCAAGGGTGGGCTAAGCCCAACGAAATCTTCTTGAACGACGTCCTTATCCCGAGTAAGATTTTTTAGACAATCCCAGCATGAGAATTGTAGAGCCTCTAATCATAAAAACAAAACTACACAGTCTTGACAGTGTAGTTTTGTTTTTTTTGCAATCCCTACACCCGAGGCGAGGCGGGGAATGCACGACTGCTCAGAAGTGCTAACATAGTTGTTTCACTTTATATACCCCATCTCTGCTGACAGTTCTGCCTCATCATGTCAGGCCCAGTTCTGATTGGTTTCCTAAGAGAAAGTATCTTGTGAGAGGGGATTCACTCCCTGTAACCATACACCACCTGTTGGTTTTGATTGACAGTGTTAATTTTGGAGACACAAAAGGGATTCACTGAGGAAACCTCAGCCATTCCAAAGCTTTTGATTTATATTTCAATTTTGTTTGTAACATGCAGTTTACAAGCCATTGCAAATTTCCTAAGTCATAATCACAAGACAAAGAAAGTAATAAAGAAGCATTTTAGCAGAGCACATGGGCAAGTCACAAGTCATCCTATCAATGAGATTCAACCTTACTTTCTTTCATTATAAAACATGCAAGAAGCTACCAAATGCATCTGTCAATCATCAGTCTAAATAAGTAAGCCAAGCTCAGACATGTGGCTGCACACTATTAGAATACATACTTTTGCCATAACTTTGAATTCTAAAATTGTATTGTTAATACATAGGATTGGTGTGGGTTTTTTTTGTTGATTCCTGCACAGTTTTTCTGTTGAATATTCTAAGCAGTTAAGCATAACAAACCATAGCAAACTGTGCAGAAATACAAATTAAGAGAAAGTAAATTAACACAAATACTGTAATTTCTTAAAAAAACCCCAGATTTTAAGTCTAAGAGTTTTTTCCTAGACCTCTGTAGACCTTGTGAGGAGCACAGAGTTAATGAACCATGGAACAGCATATTAGTTTGAGAACTTCCTCTAGCCCAGCCCCATCACTATGCAACTATTTGTACCATCAGAGTGGTTGCTTCTGAAACAGATATCAGTGTTAGAAGACTATTCTTGTTTATGACTGGAATGCGAAGTGTTTTACCACAACACCACATCTGCCTGTTTCCATTCTTGCCTTCTTATTCAAAAATCCTTTTCCTTCTCTATGAAATGGAATATATGTGTATCTAGCAAACTCTTTAAGCATATAACTGGTTCATAAGACTATTGATGTCCTTAAAATCAAACATGTGCTTAGCTGGTTTGATAAATGCTTCAGTCTTCAGTGTTTGATAACAGCTTCAGTCTGCTGTTAACAAGTTCTGCATTGAAAAGAACCTTTCTGAGGATAGCTAGAGAAGTAAACACAGACTGAAGTTTTGTACTATCATCTGCACTTGTGTTTAAAAATAACCTGAAGGAAAGCTTTTAGCAGGAGATCCAGAAAATGCCAGGGAGAAAGAGACTACCAGCGATGCGATTCCTGCAGCAGAGTAGGAACACCATAGTCTGCAAATCTGAAAGAAACAAGAAATTACATATGCTGTGATCTCATAAAATAACTTCAGAAATTTCAGAACTTAATTAGAATTAGAAAAATTCAGAACTTAAGAGAAGATAACTTTCAGAAATCTTCTCTGATGGATAAACCATTGCATAAGGTAGCAACTTTGTGGCTACTCTTGGTGTGCAGCAGTATTAACAACAACACAAACTGGAGAAATAGTCTCTACACTGGTACTACCTGGACTCACAGAAGTTGATAGTCAGAGTTCTTTGGCTCATTTTTAACTTTTTGTTGCCACAGATACCAGAGAGTCTAATCACTATGTACAAGACTTAGTATGATAGCAAAGCAACTCTATGCCAGAAGGCAAAGATCAAGTTATCTTCTACTAAAAGACACAAAATGTCCAAAGAAAGTTGTGCAAAGGATATAAAATTTCTAATTCTAAATAGAGACCTGCTAAATTAGCAGACAACTGTTTTTCTCTGTATTTAAACACCTAAATAGTCAGTGAAAAATCAAACTTGGAGAAAAAACAAAGTATTTGCAAACTTGAAAAATGCAGCCAGGTCAATGATGATGTCTAAGTCAATAAACAATGAAAAAGTTTATGAACACATGATTATTTCTAAATGAAAGAAATATACAAACTGTCATGAAATTACAAAATGGTCAGAAGTTCAAATTTTTCTATTTCAATCAAGTCAACAATGACTGATAATAAAGAGTTGCTAGGAAAAATATTTGCTGCATTTAAATACATAAACTAAATATATTGTATTTTGGAAAAGTTCCTTTTTTATTTCAGCTTTTGCATTTCCTTTTAATTTTTATTAAGTCTATTTCCATTTCAACAGAAGTTCATACTTTCTTTTTACTTTGAATACAGAAATGATGAAATTGAACAGTGAAATATTTATTTCATGTCCTCAAGGAAATACGAATTATCTAAATTGCATACCTTCTGTCACATTTATATTACATGATTCCTACATGTTTAGTGTATCCACAGTAAAAAGCAGCAGGATTACTTCAGTCCTATTACTGTGTAGCAAAGACACTGTTGGTAAAAATTACATTATTTCTTTGCGCCAGGTTCAAACACAAGTCAGATCCAGATAACGACAAAGAATGTTTTTTCAGGTCAATATTTAAATTGGGGATAGCGATGAAAATTTCAGCATTTGCTTCAGTCTGCTACAGTTTGAAGTACAAACTATATATTGCCAATGTTATTATAATATATGCACTACATTGTAGGCCAGAACACATTTGAGGAATAGCACCTTCAACACAGTAAAAACATTGTGGTGTGAATACCAGCAGTCTCTTTGTATGTGACTCACTTTGATTGGTTCTAATAATCCTAAATGACTTGATGACGAGAGCTCCACAAAAGGAACAATTACTTTAATGGGCCCACATGAAAATGCCTTGAAAGGTGAAGACTCTAGTCAGAGCGGAAAAACAAAAGTCATTCTTTTTCAAATTCTGAAAGCTTTAAAGTGCTGCTTAGGCAAGTATTCATGTGCTTTTTTTGAGTGGAATCTCCTAATATATATATATTTTTTAAATTCACGGTCAGTCCTTCCTGATTTGTCAAACAGTAGGAGTGTTCTACTAGTAGTAGTAGTGCACTGCACTGTAGTTGCTCAGCCAATAAAGCACAGAGCCTGTTTTCCTTCCTTGCCCCTCAGTCTATCTACAAACCACCTAAAAAGAATCAATACCTTTCCCATTTTCTTCTCTGCATACATTTTTCCCCTCACACCCTTAATTCTCTGTCCTGCTCTTTCTTATACAATAACTATTATATCTCCTTTCATTTACTATTTTCATTTGGCTCTGTCCTTCAACCAAATACTCAGAATGAAAGGAAAATTAAATAATTTAGTCACTTTAAATCAAACTTCTCACTCATAAGATGCTATCCTAAATCCTTAAAGAACCAACAAATATGCCTGCTGAATTTCCAGTTTTCCGAGTGTACTTTTGAAAAAAATATTACTTTCTCTCCTCCCATCCATTTTCTTTCTTTAAGCTTAGAAATAACCAAAAAAAAATCTTAACTGTTAAACTAATAAATCCTTACCTGAAATCAAATAGATTTCCACCACCTTCACCAACTCCCCTTCCCCTGCAAATACTACAAACAATACTGTGTAATAAAACCTCCATAACCTTAAATAAAGGAAACAAATTGAATTATACTCACAAGAATGTCCATGTTAGTCCAGCTGGTTTCTCAAAAGCTGCTATGTTTTCAGATTTTTTCAGATTCTAACAAATCTTGTCTGTGATTATGCAAGCTAATAAAAGGTGAATCTCTTTCAATACAAACTAAAACTTGTTTGCAAAAAATTGTCACTGAAGAAGGCACTGTCAGTTGCTTCAAAAGCAGAAAAGATAAGTAAGTCACTAAGCAATGTTTGAAACTACTTTAGCTGTTTCATATTAAAGAACTTACTGGGAACTGCACATTTTAAGGTTCCCTGTTCACTAACTTCACGTTGATATTTACAGTCTTCTTGGAAGGAGATTTACAGAGGTCACTTTTGACAAGTTTTCCTTGTATACTATTTCTTTATGTATCATCCTCGTACATGTATGGAATAAGGAAGGAATAAAATCATTACTTACTCAGCACTTCACCTTAGAAAGCAGGGCCCTGCTACAACATCTGGCCCCTGAGTAAAGAATATATTTACTAACTGTTCCACTTCCTTCCACAAAACTGGTGACAAATTTTATCTAAAATTGAGACAATCCTTAGCATTTAATAGATACATACATTCTGTCAATTTTAGAAACATTTTAATAAATTCACAGACAACTATGATTCATAAAATGAAAAGAAACAAACATGTTTACCATATTTCATAATGTATCAATTCCCTGGGAACACTTGGAACAGTATCTGTGTTCCGCATTGGCAAAAGAAAGTTGCTGAAGTTTTTTATTTATTTCTAAACACCACTGTCTACTATTTTGTAAGAAAACTATGGGTAAGCACAGGTATAAAGATTTCTGGTTTGCTCCATGTATTATTTAGAAAAGTATGAACACTTTTTTTTCCTAAAGAGTCTTTTGTGAATCAAGAGGAAAAAAACTCACGCTCAAATAGCAGCCTAACCATCAAGAGGAAAAGCAAAACGAACTCAATGCCTTAAATTTGATGAACATCCAAGATCAGCAAGCATGGAATTCTAAATAGAAAAATACACCATACTTACATATTCCAGCTGAGGAAAGAACATTAATTTTAGAGTGTTTATAATTACTTCTAGGGGTTGTGGGAGAAAGAGGGGAGTGGACATCTGATATGTACTTTGTCAGTCCTCTGAATGTGAGTACAAACAGTATTTTCTGTGACATCTTTCAATCTAAATCATGTGCAAAGAAGGGGCTTAGTCAGGAAAGGTAATTGTATAGGATCCATTAGTTGTTTGATACTTGACTTCATTTCATTTTGGAAAAACCTGTTTGTGAGAGATACAGGGTGAATACACAGAGCTCAGTCCTCAGCAACTATATTTATGTGCTCATATACATAGCCTTGTGACTCCTCTGTGGGCAGGATGCCATTGACTTTTCCATAACGTCAAGCAAATGATTTATGTGGTCAGGTGAAGACATGTACATGATATTTTTTTTCAGCTCATTTCCTCTCTGCCTGTACTTTAACTTGGAGATAAATTTAAGTTTCTACCATCAAACCTGCATCTTGACTGAGACAAATATTTGAAGTTTTGATAATATGATTTAAGCAATCTTCAAACATGTTATTTCAGTCCCAGTTTTGCAAAAATGACACCTACTTGAATAAAGCATAAAAAATCTGCACTGCTTAAACCTCTCTCTGCTCTCTGTGAGAAGTGTGAGTGCATTGCTGTGGCGTGTCTGTGGTATTGGCCAAGCCATTCTGAGTCTGAAGCATAAGTGTGAGCAGCATGGATCATTCGCCAGGTAGGACTTTGAAAATCTGAATCACAAGGCTCAAGCTATAGAACTGTCATTCTCAAGTCTAACTAGCTGCTCTGTTGGCTATTGTGCCAAAGAGCCTTCCAAAATGGGGAGTTCAATTCCTGAACTGCCTTTTTCAGTTCTGCAAATGGATGACACTGCGAAAGTCCTCATCTTTCTCTGCAAGAAGCTTTGAAGTGAGTTGAGAAAGACATCTAAACTCTGAATTCAAGAGATGAAGACAAAGATTTCATCATGCTAATGACTTCCCTACAATTCAGAAGATTCAATTTCAGTTCAGAGGGTTTTTTGTTTGTTTGTTTGTTTTGTTTTGGTTTTGTTTTGTTTTTTTAATACTCTGAATGGGTTCTATGGTTCTTAAGGAATTCTGTTATGTAAAAGTTCTTGGCCTAACTAAAAACATGCTTTGAAACAAGCATATCCCTTCACAGACCACTCTTTTAGACTGTAATGACATGCACCAACTGGAAACAGACTGCATGGTCACACTAATCTAATTCTGAAAGCAGAAGCAGTGTAGTGGAAGACTTTTCTATTATGATGCCCTAGAGAGACTCCCTGTTCCCTGAGTACATTCTTAGTACTAATCAAACATTAAATAAGGTTTGCCAATATTACAAGCACTCTGTTTCATGCTCAGCCTCCTGAAAATGGCTTAAAGCTCTCAGAATTATGCCAATTAACACTATATTTAATAAACTGAAGAATTCTGTAGTTATAAGCTCATTTTGTTTTAAATCCTAATTCTTCATATAAGCTAGTGGGAAGATTAATTGATGGAACTCATGGCATTGATGGAATTTGAAGCAGAATTAAATAGTAGAATCACCAAGGATACACGCAATTTTAAAGGCTAATGTTACTTTTTTCCATCATCATCTTCTGTTAGATTTGTCCAACAAACCAGAACAAAACCATTAAAAAATTATAAATCACTGTCTAATAAATGCTGTGCACAGGTGAGTTTTAAAAATTATTTATTTATTAATAAGGAAAAAAGTACAACTTGTAACCTAGAAATATATTGGATAGTACTTCAAAGATTCATCTTCTCCTCACCCATGGCCAGTCTCTACTAATGCTCACAGCAAACAACAGGAACATCCTCAGCAATTAGGCATCTCGTGGTTCAGTCCATCATCTGTTGCACTGCATCAGGCAGAAGAATGGGATCACATTTCAAATTGAAGCTAATCTCTCGTGGCCTCTCAAGTTCAAGACATGCTCCTTGAAGACAGAGTTTCTCTTGAAACCCATTTGAAAAAGTTCAGTTAATATTGCCTGTATTTTTAATGGTGGCATAGACAGTTCTCTGTGGTCCTTAGACATTACAAGACTGGAGATCAAATAAAGAGTGATTTCAGATAAAACATAAAATATCCTAAATCTCATGTTGTTGACAGGAAGGCATTTTAGTTATAAAGATGAGAAGATGTGAGAAAGAATTTGACCTTTCCAAATGGTCAACATGTTTTAATCATACAAGCCAAGTACTTTAAGTAAAATCACCATGATCTTGCATAACTGTTGTTTTGCTTAGGAAGACCTGCCGTATCACAGCAATATAGGAAAAAAAAACACAGAGAAAAAACAAACCAACCCTCCCAAACAAACAGACAAAAAAATCCCAAAAAAACCCAACAACCAAAAAAACCTGAACAAAATATGTGGAGTCAGCAGGACATGAAGGATAGTGTGGTGGCAACCCTCAATGAAACAAACAAAGCTTTTGAATCAACATATGCAATAATTTTCCTTTCCATTTATGTGGTACTGTATCTAGGTAGACAAACCTCAGGAACTTAAAGACAAAATAACACTGTTCTTTCTTTTTTATCAGAGCCTAACTTCAGGAGGCAAGATTTCAGCTTGTGCTAGAAGTCATCATGAGGACTGGTGACTTCATGTATCTTATTTATTTAATCTTCTGAAACTGCACAGTGGAAAGGTTTGTTATATTTAATCAATTAATGAACGACTGTCTGTGTGCTGTTAGGACTACTACCTATTCTCCTGAATAAGACTTGCCTAGTAGAAAACTTTATTTACATATTCTGTTATTGAAACTTCATGTTCACATATTTCAATCAATTTGAACTTCTGGAATATCTTCTATCTTTCAGCTCATCAATCTTACATTAATATCTAGGTTAAGATACCTGGATTTCAAAAAATTATTTCACTAAACCTAAATACCTTGCATAGACTCGATTTGCTAATGTATTACAAATTCTTTCATCTAACAATTGCATATCTTTTCATGAAGAATTAAGTGAAAAAGGCAGTCACATGTTATGCACTTCATTTACATTACACCAAAATTCATAGGATTAGGAAGAGTGTTTGATTTGTGCTTTATAAATTAAGATGCTTACAGCTATTGGAGCATTTCAAGTTGTAGCACAGAGTAAATGGCAAATTACTTTACTGGGAGATCTCTTTGATCTCTCTCACATTGTGTGTCATGGGCTCGGTCCGAGTAACATCCACTTCTTCTGAAAAGTATCCATCCTTCCATTCGGGTTTAGCCTGAGTTACACTGGAAGTTCCTGGGTGGGTTATTCTTCTCTGAAACAAAATATGTACATTAGTGGAAACAGATTGCTCATTTAATATGGCAACAAGGTGCTGAAAAGCACGCAGCTGGCAGGACGAGTCACCTATCACTGTTACGAAAGCAGAACAGCGTGCCTTTCCAATTTCATTGCTGGCAACACAGATATATTTCCCAGTATCAGCAAGGACTACATTTCTTTTAAAAAAGGTAATAGGTATCTCCTAATTTTTCAACCTGTAAAACAAGAGAAGAACATAGGAGATTTCTAATAGCATAAAGCAAAATAAATTACATTTCTCCCAGGAAAAAAATCAAGAACATTAGAACATACACTGATATCACTGGATACCACTTGTCCAGCAGACATGTGGTTTGGGCTTTTCATGTTGAATGCAATGCAGGATTAAATCTCCTTCTTGCAGAGTTCTAAGTCCAAACTTTTGTATCATGTTCTCCTGTTTTCCTCGTAATGAAAAAAAATTAAATAAAATCAATATCACTGTATTTTAAAGGGCACAACTAAAGCACAACACTACTAAAGTACATCTACTCTAAAATTCACCACATCAAAAGACAAAGAGAGCCTTCATTGATGCCTGGAGCTCAGGATAACTTGTTTGCAAAATAGTAGGCAATTAGTAGGCAGATATCATTTAGCTATCTAATATAACATTTGTTGAAAAATATGAATATTAAGCACCCAAGAATTTCATGCATCAGCAAAGTGATATTAGATCCATCGGAATGCTAAAGAATCATGTTCCTTGTGTAAGTAGTAGGCAAGTCTATGTGGATTATTACACTTCAGCAAGGGTGGAAAAGTTCATATTCCACACAAATTTAAAGTGACAAAGTCATGAGAGCAAAATTTTGCATTTGGTGTATTGTTGTATATCACACTCTTTCTTCACTTCCCTCCTCTATTATTTTATTCAAAAAAATGTTACTGAATAGATTAGAAAATTGATCTATATTTGCAGCAACATGAAGGTCAGAATGTGGCCACTCTACTACTTCAACAATGATTAACTGGTCATTTGACCATCATTAATGCTGAAACCATGTACCAGATAATCCAATACAAATCTGATTCAGATCAAGGATGGGCAAATAATTGCTTTTCTATTGTAACACCCAAAGCACATGAGATTGATTTTGTGCCAACTTCATGCCAACCGTGGAAGGACAGATGGCATCTGAGCTAGTACAAGGCCTGACCAATGTAAATTAACCCACCAAAACTGTTTGAAGAAATTCCAGTCATCAGCATCAGTTTGTACTGAATGAAAGTATTGCTCACTGTGATTTGTAACTTAATGAACTGTATGACTGGATTTACTGAATTACTGTACTACCTGAGGTCGCACTTACATTCCACTTCCAGGACCACAGTAACAAAGAAGACAACCTCAGAATTCAGACTAAGTATTTTCTTGACACAGGAAATAGAAAGCAACAATGTTAACACACAGAAGACCACACAAAGATATATGACAACAAAAATGAAAATGTTGTATTTCTATCACATGAAACACGTGTCCCTCCTCGTTAAAATAAATTGTATCATGTTTCTGTAATATTTAACAGAAGTTATCACCAGCCTTCACAGAAACAGAAAATTACTGAAATGTGTGTTAAATAACAGAGTTTGAAACTGCTAATGCCAGAATTACTCCATTGTTTTTTCATTATGGGATTATAAAAAAAAAAATCAACATATGTCACATAGGTGCTCATCAACTTCTAAACCCAAATATATTGAGTCCAAGACTATTTCTGCCAAATGTGGGCCTACTGGCATGATAAGGTAGACATTTTGACCCACTGGACTGACTCCACTGCTTAGGTGAGCTCTTACTTGTAATACGCTTTCAAATTTAGCTGCTTTTGTTTTTCCCATGTCCGATAGGACATATAGGACTTTCAGGCACGGGCTTGAACTCAACAGGGAAACAATGTCTGCTGTAAAGGAAGAGTTCATCCTCTGACAGCAACCTTCGAAATACATTGGATGGTTATATTTCACCAATGGTTTTCCCATGATATCTTAACAAAACCTCAGAATAATCTAAGACAACCTGTCAACTACAAATTATTTCTTGGCTGGACATCTCATGAATCACAGAGGTTAGAAAGAAGAGACCCTTTTCTGCATTGTGAGGCGAAACAAACAAACAAACAAACAAACAAAAACCAAACCACAAAAACCACAAAACAAAACAAAAAACCCAAAACCAACCAACCAACCAAAACACAACAAACCCCAAGAGTCAGTGATACTGAAATCCCACTCGTGGCTTCAGATAGTAAGTTTACCAAATATTAAATATTACATGAGTTATTTGTAGAATATTTGTAGAACCAGTAGAGTTCTGCTGCAAACTGGGGAATCAGCTTGGAAAACTCATCAGTCTGGAGCAATGCAAAAACTGCAGCTGGAGAGATCGCATGCTTCTATCTCTATGACGGAGATTTCAGTCCTGCCCCAAGTCTCTGTCACACACAGGTAGTACCTGTTCAAATCAAATTGTTTTAAGCAGTCTTTTTTTTTATTAATTTGCTTCAGAGTTAATCAATTTATTCTAAGCATGCAACTTCTAATTTCTGATGTCCTGAAGCATGGTATTAGCAACTTGAAAAGGTTAGGCTAAGCAAATTCCCATCATGCTGCTCAAAGACTTTGGATTTGCTCATCATTGCTCTAAATTAAGACATTGCAAATTAGAGATTTTGTCTCAGTCAAGCTCCTAACACAAACAGAAGGATCCCTTTATTAAGGAATATGAAGTGGGTCTCATGACCCTGAAATACCCATAATCTATAAGACCAGTCTCCTTGAATACCATATTTAGCCTCTTTAAAGTCTTGGCAATAATTTTCAAAGACACAGTTCCCCTGGACCACAAAAGACGTTATACACACAAAAATTGCTAGCTTACCCTGGAAAAGTCTCCAAGGAAAGGTCCAGAAGTAGGCATACCTTACCAGTCATTTTAAAGTCACTTTCCATTGCAGCTCCACCCACATCTGATCCAAAGCCAAGTAGTAATGAGACATTCTCCTTTTGCCTACTGACTCAAACCTGGGCCATCAGACAGGCTGCTTCTCTTGAAAAATGAAAATAATGAATCTGTTTCCCCCTCCAAAACTATGCACCCTGCGTAAACACCCCTTCACACTACTCCGCATCTTGTAGTCAGGCAATATTTTTCACCACTTTCTTAGTGGGTGTCTGGAAAAGTAGGAGGGTATTGAAGGGTAGTTATATGCCTAATGTTTTTCTTGTAAGAATGGAGGGACTGAGATTTATATTTGCTCTGGAAGATGCAAACATTTTGGACTCTTGAGGTAAATAAAGGATCAGAACTGTGACTGATGAGGAGAAATCAGCACTGTAAAAGAAGAAAGAACCAGAACAAGACAAAACACCTAGATGCATTTCATGCTTCCACATCTGGTTAAAAGAAGAAGGAAGTGAAGCCTGCATAATATGAACTATTAAAAAAAAAACAAAAACAAGTGGGGGAAGCATTATGTTAAAATTGTTGCTGAAACAAGATAAGTGTGCTTTTCCTTTAGAGAAATATTAGTGCATCATGAGACTACATCATTGTCATTTTTTTTAAGATTATCTGAACAGCAAACAGCAGGAATTTCCAGTAAATATTTTTTGGATATTCATTAGGGTCCTTAAATAAAGGGTATTTAAACCCAGACTGCCAACACAGCAGCAATCAGTGTTGAGTACATCTTTGTTTACAAAGCAAAGCATTAAAACCAGAAGACTCTCAGTGTCCTGCTGTGCTTCTAGTATGTCTAATCACTCCTTTTAAAGTCTGGTTTCTTGCAGAAATTAAAAATGTGGCTGGTATCCACACACCCACTAAAAAATGTGCATTTAAAATTATTCCTGGTTGAAAGTAGATGCAATACAATAAATCAAGTTTTGTTAATCTAAAATTCACAAAACAGTTCAAATTCTCAGAGGAAGTGTTTATTGAACAAAGGTGTTACGTATTTCTACAGTGAGTTATTAAGACTTAAATATGTGCTAAGGCAATTTCTGGCCTTTTATTTATACCTTTTTGCATTTAATAATGATAATAACTGACCATGCAAAAATGATAACATTCTCAAAAGTGACAAGGTGTTTCTTTTGACCTTTCCTTATTTCACAGTGTCTGTTATATAGCAATAGCATGAATGCTGTGCTTGTGTGTATCCTTGAAATCATGTATTTATGTTTTAAAAGTTGGATTTATTGGCACGTAACCTTCATCTCCCAAGTCAAACTTGAAAAATCTCATTTAACCTTTAAACAGGAAGTAAATTCCAGGATTTAATCCACTAGTAGGGATTACTTTTCCTCAGAATGCATGTCTGAGTAAAAATGAAAGTGGACGCATTGGCAGAGGAGGTCATACTCCAGCTGCTTTTAAACTGAATAGCAAAACTGAGGCCCACACTCCACAGAAAGGCAGCTGATTTCCCTGATGGGCAGGTAATCTCTGGAAATATTCCATGTAAGCTTTCAGACCTATATAATTTTAATCAGGCTGTATGAAGAGCTCTGCATTAATCTACCTTTCCCCAGTGGAATAATTTTGTTTTGCCTTGGCATATTTGGAGACAAGATCATCCTTGGTATCTTTTTTTCCTATGAGGGTCTGTTGAAATTTGCCCTCCCTGTCAGTTACAATAGGCATTTATGGTTCAAGATTGAAAATTAGTGTTAATGTCACCGAACGTGTGGAATTTCACTACAATTCTGCTATTGTAGTTTGTGAGTGGAGAACAGCTTTCCTTTAGCAACCCTCTGGAACATATAAACCAAAATCATTCTCAAAGAACAACACCTCAAAAAAGTTCATTAAGATAAACTAATTTTATCTCTCATTCAGTACATGTACAAACACATAGCAGTTGCAAAATATGATGAAAAAGGATAGAATAGGATAGATAAGAAAAATACAAACTTTAATAACTTTAAACTAAACCATAATTAGAAGAAAAAAACAAAACAAAACAAAAACAAACAGAATTGTACTGATTTTCATAGGCACTGATAGCATAGATTTGTAAATGTTGCAACAAAATATACTCTCTCTCTCCAAGGGTTCTCTTTAACTCCTCCCCTCTTAGAGGAAAGATAACAGTCCTTGTGAAGCTTGGAACTGGGAGTGTAAGTCAAACTTCAGTAAGAGGCTACATCAATGGCTGGCTTCTAAATTATACTAATTAAACATTGGTATAAAAACCACTAAGACTCAAAGCTTCATCTCTTACTTTCACAAAATTTTGTAAACTGGCCTTATATTCTGGTTGTCAAATCTCACATAAAGCAAATAACTGAGATCTCTCCCAGTGGTTTAAAAGTCTGTTAAAGAAAGTTAAGAGAAATACATTTAATGCAAATGTGTATGAGAGAGAAGGTCTGAATACCCATTCCTTTAAAATATCCTAGGAACCTGGATGTACATCAGGAAGTCTTATGAGGGAAGGAAAAGAATTTGTTCTCATTATCTGTGTACACTCATCCAGTAGTTCTGTGCCTACTGCCTTTTTAACTCAAGGAATAGATTATCACAAACAGTAAGCAGTTTTAATGTTAATTGCCAGCAAGCACTTGGCTCCAACTACAAATCTAGATCCAATCTACCTCTAAATGACTGTTCTATGACATGATGAAAACTCATCCTTTTCTCCTCCTCTGATAGAACTACAAGTGAGTTAGGGGCAGATTTTTCCAAGCAGGGCTGAAATCCTACTCTTAGTCTTGCTTTCTGAAGGACAAAAACTCACCTCGTAGTGTTTTGCTCAGCAAATAGCTCTCCTCCAATTAAAAATGTCAAATGCGTATCTCTGAGTGCATACACTGGCCATATAATAAAGACAGACCCAAGATCATTCTAACACTGAACTTTCCATATTTTTCAGGATGAAGGATTCACAAATTAAAACCAAGATGTGGCTTTGAGCCCAGCAT
Source organism: Formicarius rufipectus (assembly GCA_013399695.1). Taxonomy (NCBI): domain Eukaryota; kingdom Metazoa; phylum Chordata; class Aves; order Passeriformes; family Formicariidae; genus Formicarius; species Formicarius rufipectus. Next base: position 109,366 of record VXAU01005412.1, read on the forward strand.
CTGCAGAGCTACAATGACTTTTTGTCACAAGCCTTATGACAGTTAATGCTTAATTTAAAGGCTTAATTCTGGCAGAGGTAAAGCAGAACAGGAAAGACAACATCTCTGCTTTCATGCTTGATGGTTTGTTTTTTCTTTTTTTTTTTTTAATATGCATGTACTTAGCCTCAATACTGAAAAGAAAAATGTCTGAAAAAAATTACCCAAGTATTGAAGTTACTTGGAACATGTCAAAAGAATACCCATGGTCACTTAGTTTTTGAATGATGGCAACTCTCAGCAAAAACAGAGGATTGAAGGGCAGCCATGACCTAGAAGACTCATCTATCTTTCAGAACAGAAAATGAATGTTATGAGAACAGGATAAAATTGTCAAGCACTGGCAGCTCTGCAGAAGGCAAAACCTTGCAGCATGCAGGACAGACTTTTTGGTTTGTTCTTACCAAAATATTGCTTAATGTAACATTTAGGCAAGTCACTTTACTCACCTAAGTCCTTTGCTGCATGTTTATAACAATCATACATCAAGTCAAATTTTATTTTTATAGTAACTGAAACATTAAAAATTGTATTAATTATTAAAATTAGCATTATTGTCAAATGGAAAATACATGTTAAGAAAACAGGTTATTTTTACCCCTGAGAAAATTCTTATGCATCTACATTTTTTTGTAGATGACCGAACGTAGAAAGTTCATTAATGGTAATACCAATTTTAGTTAGAATTTACTCTTTTCCCCCTATTTGCTCACCACCTCCTCATCCTCCTGCTCCCTCTGCTACTCTTGTGAGGTCATATCATCTTGAGAACTTCTGTTTCAAAGTTACAAGAATTTTAATAAAGTTGCAGTCACTGGGACAAAATATGTAAATGTATCTTCCGTGTCACTGATCCCTGGCAATTTGTAATATGTATTCTACTACAGCATGCTATACAGTAAAAGGCTTACTTCATTTTGGCAAATTATGCAAGAGGAGGTAAATATTTTCACTCTATAAATTTTCCACACCCACCAATGAAAGCTGGAAATCAAAGATGCAGGAAAAATCACGTAGCTGTTTGTTAACTCTTTTTACTGTGCAAATACAACAAATACTGAAGCAAAAGAAGTTATATTCAGGACTTATAAATTTAAGTCTTCCACTGGAACAGTTACATAATTGTTATGAAATATCTAAACAAATTAGAACTTTAATTTTAAAAAAATATGGTCATCCTTGTCAAGAATGAAATGTTCACCTTTTTAAGTGAACAAAGTTCTGGTTTGGATTTATTGCTTTGAAGCAATATGCTAATTCTCTTTGACTGATTTTTTATTTTTAAATTTGAATACACTTTTGAATATTCCCCCAATTAGGTTGATTCTGTTTGAAATCAGTGTGTTAAAATTTTAAACACATAAATGCTCACTTCATAAATTATTAACTTTTTTGTCTTATACTAGCCATTGAGAGGATTATTAAACACGTATGTCTTTAATTTTAGAAGGCAGAGAAAGTATCAGCCATCTGCTTAAGCTGACTGGTATGTTGGAACATCTCCTTTCGTAAATTTTGGTCTACTGTGTGCTAGATGCTACTTACACAAATCCTGATGATTCTGGGTCAGCTCTGTAGCACAGACAATCACAACTCTATTGGAACTGCTGCAGTTTTGTGGGGGCTACATGCTAGACAGAGAGATTTAAATCTGATCTACGTCACTTCAATCATGAGTGGTATGTTTTCTTTACTAAGAGGCTTTATCCTACAAATAACTTTTTTTCCAAGTATATGAGAACATACATGGTTGGAAATAATACATACTATGTTTTTAAAAATTTCAACACCCTCCACACCCCATCCAAGGAAAACACGTATCATAAAATATACATTGGTCAAAACACTCTACCTGGGTGTATATTGACATTTAGAGCCTACAACTGCTTCCAACTCTTTGCAATGCCAACATTTTTAGAAAGCAAAACTCAGCCTTAGAGTCTAGAAAATCTTTATAACATTTTTTATGACAACATTACTATAAGAAAGTAAAATAAGCACATAATATTGGCAATAAAGAAACAAGCAATATATCCATCGTGCCATCAAAGTGCTTTGGTACATATTGTGAAAGATGCAGTGTAAGAAAATCACTCTAATATCGTTTTAGCATTTGAGAATTAAATCTGCTGCAGTCGATATTGTATTTATTTTGTGAATAGCCAGTACATTAGTGATATGCTTACATAGATGACACACAGCATTATCCAGTCTATTCTTCTAATAGGTGGCCTGTTACCTTTCACCTGAAGAATGGCACTGGATGACATAGTGCCGTTCAAATTTTTAGCCCGAACAACATAGAGGCCAGCATCTTTATCACACACCTTCTGAATGAACAAAGCATGCTTTGTCTCCTTTTGTAAAAGCTTTAAGTGCTCATCTGCAGTCAGTTTCTGGCCCTTCTTGTACCTGAAGCAGAGAGTCAGTTTTCAAGTCAGTCATATCACTGCATGCCACACAGAATTTCACAAATTCAAACATCCCTGTCACACTACATTGGTAGCAAGAGAGAGAGCTCACTGCTGTGCTGCCATTTCTCAGTTTTAATCAGTCATTATGGATGAATAGTTGAACAGTGCAAAATAACATATTCTTAACAGCAGAAAATGTGGTTCTGAAAATGGTTGTCAATGGACAAGTCACAGTCACCTCACTGCAGTATTAGAGAAGTAGTGCTTTGCACTGAAACATTTTGGCTACTAAGATCTTGAGTCAATCCATATCCAACTCATGATAGCTTTTAAGGCTCAACATACAAATTTTCTGTCTTCAGTATAAAAGACAGACCTTCCTCCATCCCAGCCCACTTAACACTTAGTTAGCTCGAATCTTCAAATAGGATAGAACAATGCATCGGGAGGTCCTTCAGAATACTGGTGTCAAATTCTAACACTCAAGGACCTGTCACTAAGTACTGGTATTGAATCCTGATCTACATATTGGCAAGTAGAGAAAATTCTGGCTCTTCTTACATCATGATGTTTTAGCATAAGCTACATTTAACCTAACATAACCACAGAAATATTTTTCCACGTGTATATCCAATAAAATGTGTGTATCAGTACAAAATACATGTTATTGGTGATTTTTAAATTAAAAAAAAAAATTGTTTCCATGAATTTCTAATTTGCAAAAATATTCCGGTTGAATGTTAGCTTTTTTAAAGACAATAAAAAAGCTAACAGGGTATATATTTTTAAGCTAAATTAATACTTTCTTACAATAAAATGAAGGTACCTCTTGTTATACCAACAATACTCTTCAATCTGTACAGTACTGGGATTGAAAACAAGGTAACTTTATTGATACCAACAGAGTATAGCACCAAGATTGAAATGTCCAGTGTTCTCACTGTCACAGAAGAAATTTTGGTTTACCAAAACCTTATAATTTAATTCTTTAAATATGTAATAATAGTAACATCAAAATTATTCCAGTAAGAGGCATACTTAATTTTAATACATTAAAAGAAAAGCCTCCATTGTGAAAGTCTAATGGAATAAGTGGAGAAAAGGCAAATGAGGTAAAATTGTACGAATACCTGCCGAAACATAGAGAACTACTACCAAAATCTTGAAATCCTTCCCCTCTTCTAGTCACTATTCCTTCTGGCAGGGAATTTTTAGAGTCATCCTAAAAGCTGTTCATATTACAGCACCTATATTTCTCATAAATGTAGTATAAAGTAATCTGAATATACATGTAGCAATTAAGAGAGAATGCACATACATATATCATATAAAACTGATTCTCTTAGTATAAATATTTAGGTGGGATTTTTTAACCTGTAACTTCTGTTGGTTTTGACAACTGGCTCTCACATGTGTGTAAATGTGTATCTCCATATATATGTAGTCAATAGTAAATACTTTAGTGTGCACACATATCTATGTGTTTGTCCCTGCATAGTGCCCAGATCCTGGGAAAATGCAGTTGAATTTATTTATGCTAAATCTGTAGTGTGCAAGAAATTTTTCTTACTTTAAGAAATCATTCAAAAAGTGAAATGTTATATTTCAAATATAAAAACTATATGATGCATTTCCTTAAAAATCATTGATGTGCTTGCAGTAGTTTGACACTCTCATTCATAAAATTAAGAGAGATTATTTCAAGTTGGTTAATTGCAAAACAATTTTTAAGTGGAAATCATGCAGAAGTGTGGAGTAGAAAGGATACAAGCCATTTATTCTAGTCTCTAGATTAACTGATTTGGTTATAAGTGATGCCTCGCTACTAGATGTATTTACTACTTGTCATTGTAAGCTACCCACCATGTCAGTGCAGGCTCTGGGAATCCTGTTACTTCTACTTCCAGAGTTACCGGAGAACCTTCTGTGACCGTTTTGTTAGACAGAATCTGGGAGAAGTTAGGTGCCTGTCCAGTTAGGCTGGCCATGCTGTCCTTTTCTGATGAACTTTTAATCTCTTCTCGAGTAACCATTTGCCTCTGACAGCTTCTGGTGGCGTCTGATTGAAACACGAAACCTGAGAACGCACCAGGCAAAGCATGCAGACTGTCCTGAGTTTTAGTACAGTTATTCAAGTCATGCAATTGTTCTTGTGTTTCTGACATGCTTTTATGAAAATCAAGGTGTTGTAAATGTGTTTTGCACACTTCACTGATCATGCTAAATTCTGGCTTGGCTTTTATAGTGCAGGAAGCAGTGCTAGTTTCAGATATTTCCTGTAAGCTGCAAGTCAAAGGAGATACTGCTCTGACTTTTGCACCAGAATCTGTTAAAGAGATACCAAACTTCTCAGAGTGATCTGATAGGCTTTCCATTCTATTATTTGTAGCATCAGCAAAAGCAGAATTTGTTAAGACATCAGACGCTTCTGTCACTTTTTTCATACTTGTGGTTTTCTGAATTTGCAAGCTATAGGAACTGACATGCAGACTATGAGAACTACAACAGCTCTGCTCTTCTAGCTCTGTTTCAGAATGTAAGAGGTTGGATCCTGGTGTCTCAGAAAGCGGTGGCAAAGAGATATCATCAGGTGATATACACTCATATTCATCTCCGGAGAGTATTTCTTCTGCCAGGAATCCAGTCTGTAAACTATCCACTTTGGCTGAAGATGACATCTCTGTATCCTGTGAAACAAGATCCTCACCAGCTGGAGAGATAACTGGAATATCAGCCAATATATTCCTCTCCTTGAATTAGGAGGGGAAAGAGGAGAAAGGAAAGAAGAAAAAGAAAAATAGAGAGAAAAAATTATCATATGATATATTCCTTTCTTTGTGCAAATCAAGCAGCAATATTTCTTTTAAATAAGCTTAATGTAGTCTGAGAAGCAGAAAGAAATGTGTGGAAAAAGATCATTTGTCAGAATGTTGCAGCAGCTAACTGAAATTTCAAACTGTTCAAATAGATTCTAGAAAATATTATCCTAATTATATATAAGCATTTATTATACCAGTAACAATAAAAGTATCCCTTCCCTTTGTTTAAAGGGCAACCTGTGGATTTCCTGTAGCTACTATTTATATGAGCATTTGGAAGGGGAAGGTGAGGGAGGAGGTGGCCTAATTGCACCTAAATGGGAAACAGTTACATAACAGTAAAAATATATTAAGTCAACTTGCTGGACTTCGATTTTTCGAAAGAGTTGCCATTCATGCTCAAGGGTCAAAAAATCAAACCAACATCTTTATAGTATTTTCCAAGCATTTTTTATTTCCTCTATTTCTTTTTCTTATATTTTGCCAGCTTCAAGATCCTGCCAAACATTAAAAGGAAAGCAATGTTAAAACAATTTTTATGTTATCTTGGATCCAGAAAAAAAAAATACTAAAAATTCCTCTCATTATGTTCCAAAGAGAAATGGATGAGATACAAATGCATTAATTTTAATCACAAAGCATCAAAGACATTATCTATTTGTTAATTACTTCTCTGTCTCTTGATTTTTCTATGAATGTGTAATCACATATTCAGATTTCATTTGTGCAAAGGTTCTCAGCAGAGGTATTGATAATGTTCTCTTACATTATTTTCTCATTGCTGAGTTCCATACAAAACTGTGTAACCTAAGCCAGGTGTCTGTCTCGTCTAAGCAGCCCACTCAACTCAGCTGGGTGATACACTGGATGCCAACGCTTTACAGTGGGTCTCTCTGGCAGATCCAGCACAGAAGTGTTGTAGTACATTTGCTTTGCATTTCTTTTGGCCTTACTGCTCTAAATATAGGCTAACAATTAGTGCACAAAATATAAATACAAGGAATAGAACCTCACATGTGCTCTGGCCTTTTAGATATGTTAGCTTTAGTATAGATGTTTTTCCAAGTTATTACATTTGTTATTTCAAAGCTGTGTGATTCATGACAGATCCATAAATAAATGACTGGAAGAATGTTAGGATTTTACTGTGTCTATTTTGCTAAACAATTCAATTCAGTTTTAAGATGAAATTCAAGTTTTGAGTATTATACGTGCTTTCCACAAGCATCCCATCATGAACTCTGACCTCGGAAGAGCTGGAAAATGACTCAGGGGAAAAATGTTGTGAAAAAAAATGACAGGTGGGCAGTGAGTGAGCAAGCTGTCAGATAGGCTTCAACAGCATGAGGACTTTCAGTCCTGGTGTCCCACCTGGGATCAAAGAAGTAGGAGGATCAATGGGCCATGAGAAGGTCTAGTTTACTTTTTAGAGAGTTTTGTTTGAAGAAAATTAATACTGCAAAAGTAGCTTGCAGAAGTATGGACAAAATCAGAGATTACTGGCTCACTAGTAAAAGGGGCTGGGGATGGACCAGGTGTTTCCTTGAGAAGAATGGAAATGGAAGTCAGAAGAACTCTAATAAGAACCTGCTACTTCTTTAAATATGGAGTGATGAGAAAGGTGGAGGCATCATAGTTGCCATAATTCATAACTGATATTTGTTGTTTCGCATAGCCTTGACTTCTATCCTTGGCAGCTGAGTCTGACAAGGTCTGACAAATCTGTGGTTTAGCAAAATAGGAAACAGGGCTATGGACATCTGTTGGGTGAGGTGATTCTCCTGAGGGAGGCTCTTTGGAACAGTCACAAGATTTTTGAGCGAAATCTGGGCTCCCAGTGAATGGTGAAACTCCTACTCACTCGGAATTGAGGTAAGATAATTAATTAGGCCTAATTTTGGCTCATCAGCAAACTGCAGGACATTCCGTATTGATCTGAAAGGAATGTTATTAGTTGAATTTCTACAAAACATCACAATTTAATGTCTTGTAGTATTGGACTATGTTATCAGCTTATAAAATGGAATTTTTAGATCTCTGAATCAGTTACTAGTGGATTCTGTCTTTCTAAGGCCTTATATAAATTACCACCCACTCCAATTTAGCAGATTATTTTATGTAGTAAATTATTTACATTTACATCCAGGATCCTTCAAAATATTCTTTAAGCTGAAGTATTTAAGATTATAAAACATAGATCTGGCTTTGTACTGGCTGCATTTCTAAGGCTTTGTTTATTCATTGACAATTCAGAACCTTTCATATTCATTTACTGTATATCTATGAATAAAACATGTTTGTCTGCTTCTAAATGTATACTCAGTCTTTCACTATCTAATCTCCTTTCTGCATCATCCTCAATGTGTGTGTAATCCATGTAATCTGGAATTTACTTATGATCTCCGCTGCACTGAATTTTGACCACTGAAATGGAACTTAAGTGTTTTGAGGTGAAGATAAAGTTGACTGATGCTGAGTTCTGTCAATTGATGTATAGGGTCATACCAACAGTACAGCAAATTATCTGTGACACAATGAATACTGATGTACTGACAGCTGTAGTTGTATTCCATGATGTTTGCTATGACTGCTTTCCTGTTATTCCCTTCATTGTTAAACTGAATAAATTGATTCTTTTTTCAGGTTTTTTTTGTAATACTGTAAATGAGAATATAATCAAAGCTCATCAGTTTATAAAAATAGCCCTCACTTTTGAGACACAGAAAATTAAAGAGTAGAATTCCTTTCAGAGTACACAATTTGATTAAAAATAAATCAACAGGAACAGTAGATACCTGTTTAGTGTGGGTAGGAGACAGAGTATTGCTTCTCCTCTCAGCAATGCTTTCTGAATTTTTAAGTAATTCACCCGATACCATCTGAAAGAAAATAGTTTTAAAAACATATTCTCCCCCCGATTAAGACCTAATGATTCAACTAATAGTCATAATTTCCACCATTACTTAGTTCAGATTCTGAGGTATGAAGTTCCTCACATAGGATACTACTTATAAAACAAATACTTTCATAACTTGTATCAAGGCATCATATGAGTACTAGGGCTCTTGGAAATACTAAGCCAAGCATCCTTTATTACTTCCTATATTCCCTTAATATATTCCCTTAAGTAGAGTGAAATGTTCTCTTTCCTCAAGAGGGAGGGATGGTCACAAGGAGGACATCTACACTAAGGATACTGTAGCAATAAAGCCAAAGGAAAATTGATAGAAGATTAAGAAAAGAGTTAGAAAATAAAAGGAGATATATAGGCATGTAAAAGGAACACTAAGGAAAAAATAATCATAGGGAAGAATATCTTGATTGGATAGAAGGAAAAGGTCATAATGGAAAAAAACCCTGAAAAACAATTGACCAAACAACACCAATAGAACCCATCTAAATGGGGACTTCAAGACAGAAAATCAAGAAACTTTTCAGCAACACACAAAGCCCTTTAAGAAACAGAGTTCTAGTAATTAAAAAACAAAAAAACCCACATGTAACTAACCTGCTGCTTTTGCTCCAATGCTTTATCTTTAAAAGTCTCACATGCTTCTTGACCATTTATTTCTTCTTTTTGAACAGTACCCAATTCTTCAGAAAACTCAACTTTCTGCCATGAAAAAATTAAATAAGTTTATATACAATAGAAAGCAGTAATTGTTGCTTCACACTGACTTATGCTCTTTAATGCAAAGTGAAAAAAAGACCAAAAAGTGATATCTTATCTAAAACTTGTCATCATCACAGATGGCAAAGCAATGCAGCAAAACTGATCAACTCGCTCCCGGACAAGAAAAGACTACATTTTTCAAAACTGAAGAGATATTTTCTGAGGCAGGGAAAGTATAGGACACCAAAGACTGAACAATTCCAGTGGCTATTCCAGAATCTGAGGAAAAGCAACCAATTTGTACCCAGCCTCAGTGGAGGTGGGGGGGAAATTAAGAAAGTAACACTATTAGGAAAGAAAAGAGGATAAACAACAAACCCAGAAAAATATCAGGATTTTATGAAAACAGTTCTGCGGAGGAAAGAAACATTTACAAGTTCTCTAATGTTTAAATATTTCTAAAAGGTGGAAAAGGAAGAATGTATTCTAAGCATAAAACATAGCATAACAGAAATCTGGACAACCATAATATATTTTATGAGGACTAGATAAATCCTTCAAAACTGTCATAGAAGACATCCACAGAATTCAAAGAACATTTACAATGACACATCAAAGAAAACTAAGTTTTATAGTTACAGCTTTGTATATTTCACATCTTTAGCTTCAAATCATAAGTTACAGTCTTAAACAAGTTTCTTATGAGAAAGTGCTGTATTATTAATTTTCTATTCTATCACTGAACAAGTGAAAAATCCTGTGTGATCTTATCAATCTATTTTTTTCCTGTAAGAAAAACTAGTCTTTAATTTTGCACTTGTAAAGAGTTGTTTTCTTCTGACTTTCAACAGCCATGTAAAATTAGGAAAGATTATGCAATACATTTCCCCTTAGTATTTTACACTTTAAAAATGTCAGGAAGTGAAACTGAATTCATAGTCATGTCATTCTATACATATCTGTGTAGATAATTTGAGGAATTATTTATTCATCAGATGATGCAGAAATAGACTATTGAAATATTCTGGAAATGTTCAGTAAGAATACTAGTTTTAAAATCTCAGAATACTATATATTAGAAAAACAAATTTCCATTTTAAAAAGTTGCAGCACTACTCTCTATTCTAGACAATTTCTCCTCACTTAATATGTTTTACTTAATTACACCAAAAGCAGCTTACCAGAATATGAAACTAAAAGTGTTGTGGTTTTAATATTTATGTTAAAAGCAATGCTTTTCTAATTTAAATTACTTTGGTTTTAACATAACTTGGTTTTTGGGATGTCTTCTCCAAGAGGAAGCCAAGCTAGGTTGTTTGGCATGTTGTAGATTCAGTAGTTACCTATATTACATCAAGGGAAGAAGAATTATGAAACAGAAGTATTTTTCTAGTTACTCAAAGAAATTGTGACATTTTTCTCTTAAGATTACTTGAAAGCACTAACAGCTCTGAAAGAAGAAGAAACCTAGAGAGAATATTTAATGCACAAACAAGTAGCCCTTCATTGATTCATTACAATCATTACCTAAGGTAGTGGAAAAGAGAACAACTCAGAAGTGTTTCATACTACCATAGACAATTCTCAACTAAAAGCACTGTTTCAGACACTAAGCCAAGTAAGACACAATACTTTCTCCAGATTAAATTAATAAATAAAATACCTTTATCTCCTTAAGTTCTCTCAGAGACCTACACAACTCATCAACAGAATTAATGATTTCTCTGTACTTCAATACAGTTCTTTCAACATACTTCTTTCCTTCTTCAACACCTACCGAGGCAAAACAAAATGAAAGTAGAACAGAATGCTTCGAACAGATCCAATGTAACAATCAATGGACTTTGTAACCCTGATGTAGAATCATATTTTCTGTGTTATGTTTTGCTGAAGGAATTCTGTAATTCATAGTAATGTGCTTTCCTCTCTCTTACTAGCTTTCTTGAGATGGGCTCTCATAGCTGCTGCAGGTCTTCTATCTGGTTAGAGACACTAACAGATGCTGACCTCATCAAGCATCTCCTAACCTAATTGCCATACTATACAGCACTCAGATTCCTGGTATAAGTAGTATAAAACAAAGGCAGGAAGAGAAGCTTTTCCACTTGTAATGACTTAAAGAAACACAAAACTGCTTCTTTGTCCTGGCATTCCTAATCAGCAATTGTAAAGAATCCATTCTGTCATCTGCTTTCTCATAGATAGGAATGTTTAAACCATTGAGAAGGTGTTAAAAA